>JAKIJQ010000014.1:1542500-1582500 GCA_023373905.1 Rhizoglyphus robini
ACAGTTCAGTAGCGCAAGCTAAAAGAACTCACTCTGTTCTCAATGCAGACAGATTGTATTAGAGCAGACTGTTCGTGTTAATTTTGTGTTGTCCCTCTGTTCACTGCTCTCCTCCACTCGAAATATTAAACGGAGTAGACAATATATTTAGCACCCCGTGTCCAATAATAATTCACATTGAAAACTATCTTTTCACAAATTTTATGCATTACCTCGTTGTTCGTAAACTTTTCCATTGCAGTACTATCGCTCTGATGAGCATATCTGGATGCAGACACGACTGCAGGACAGAAGATGATAAGCAATATATAATAAAAGCCTGTGTACGATTTGTAGTTTGAATTCCAGTTTTGCTGGTGGTTATTTGTGATCAGGCTTTTACTTTTGTTTATATGCCTTTAAGGGTAAGTGCATAGCAATAAAAACAATAACAACAACGCAGCACGACACAGGCAAGCTTGAAGACAAACTCATTATTCAAAGTTTACTAGTAAATAAATAACGCAAAACGATAAAGCAAACATATTTAATTGGTCAGATTCAACAGTCAGTAAGATCATAATAACATTGGAAGGTGTTACACGGTGGAAGGTTCACAATGGAGATTGAGATAATATGTTCATGTGTAGTCTGTTAGTGTATTGTTGTGTGTAGAGATTATTATTGAGATTAGGGAGAGAGATGGGACAACTTTATTTGAACACAAACAACGGATTTATGGAGAGGTGTACAAAGTGCATGGCATACAATAGTACAATCCACAAGGGACATGTGTTACAATGTCCTGTTACAAAGGATGCATACATTTAGAGAAATGAAAAGAAAGGATTGAGATCGGAATGAGGCCCAGAGAGTCTTGAGAATGGTCCACATGCATGGACTGCTACTCCATTACTCAATGGAAGTATAACCATAATTGGCCCGGGTCCTGCCGCCAATCACCTTCGTGAAAAGCACCACCTTTGGCAGCAGCTCGTGTTCCCCATTCTCGTCATGCTGATGAAACCAACGGAATGACTCAATATTTTCACCATACCTAAGGATGGCTCGCTGCATCAGTTGCTTACACGCTGTGCACAGTTGAGTCAAGAAGGGCCGAGCATGAAAGTACTCCACCTCGTCCTCTCCGTCCACATCTGGCATTACACGAAGCTGATATTCAAAGTGGCTCGCGTTTGGAAATGCATACCCGAGCAAGTGCAAATTGTGCGGATCTAACCAGGCGCACAGATGGAATCGACGAACCGACGGGAAAATGGGCAAGCCTTGACAATCCTCCACGGACACAAAGCGGACATGAGGCTTTCGGAAACTCTCAGCAGTCTGTTCGTAGTAAACCAAATTGAGATCGGTCAAATTGATCAATTCAGCGAGGCGTTGGAGTATTCGCCTGAAGTGATTCTCATTATCCTTGAAGAAAACTGTGATATGAAGTGTCTCGAGGGCAGTCCAATCGGTTAGATTCCATCTGTCTAGTGACTCAATGGTCGAGTCGTCAATATGGAGTCTTCTCAGTCTACGAAGCAGTTGTGGGTTGGTAAAGTGTTCAATGTGTGTTTTGTATTGGGACACTCCAAATGTCTCTAATGGGCCAATAAATGTAGGTTTGTTCCAATAGATTCGTTCGGATTCGTTTGTGATATTCTTTTCTCTGTACATCAACGTGCGCAACCTGCCAGTGGCGACCAATCTGTCCAGGCCATTGGTGTCTGGAGAAATGAATATTTCAGCATCCATCTGTAGATGTTCAAGTCTTTCAAGTGAGTTGATCGCAGGCCACACACGGGGCCAATCGATGAAATTTCGACGATACAGCCCAACACTGGTCACTCGAAGATGTGTCAAATTCGGAAAGTTGCGGATTAGCCGTGACTGACCGTTTCCTGGCCATCGGTTGCCATACAACACAGTCAAATGGGTGAGACTCCTAAACCATCTACACATTCGATCAATCTGATCCACTTTGAGCACAGACAAGTCCTCACTAAACTGAATGTACTCATGCTCTGCGTATTTTCGTTGAAAGTCCGGCCTAAACCGCAGCACCAGTGTAATGTCATCGTCCTTATCGATGTCGTAGAAATTGCTGGACACTGTTGGACACTCTCGTTTGTGTATAATCGAACCACCGAGCACACGTAGTTTGCGGACATTGCCAAAGCGCCACTGCATGATAACGTTCAGCTTTCGACACAGACGAGCCAGTTGAACAATCTGCCAGAGTGGTAGGTGACAGAAGATGATCTGCAGAGCCACGTCGGGCAGTTCTACTAGTTCAACCATTTTTGTTGTAAGTCGTTTGATGTTTAATGTTATTGTCGGTTAGATGTATGTTCAGTTAGTGAGTAATAATTGAAAGCACACACAACGATAATGTCGATGTTGTCTTGATTGTTGGCGAGATTCAGTAGGTAGTACGGCAAATATATGTGAATGGGATTACACGCGCGCACACACACACAGCCGGCGAGAAATGCCTTCGATCACGGTCGTTTTGTTGTGTGTGTGCATGTGCTCGCTCGCTCGCTCACTCACTCAAACACTCAAGCTACAGGGCGTTCAAAAAACAAACTAAAAGTCACTAACTTTTAGGACGCTCTGTTGTTCTTCTCTTGTTCCTCTGGCGAAACAAAAAAAATATATTGCTCCGTACTCCCAATAGCAATACCCATTGAAACACGTTTCAAAATTTTCTGCATTACCTCGTTTCGCTCCGTTCGATGTAGAAGTAGTATCTTTGTATGCAGTCGCTCGGCTCGTCCTGCCTACTTTTTTCTCTCTCCTCAACTCCGACTCTGAATCAGAGACTACGACTCATGTACGCGCATGGAATAAGATACAAAATAAGTTGCACAGCGCATTCAATGGCGATTTCAATTGATCGCGTAAAGCTTTCTTTCTGTATCACCTTCGTTTCGCTGATTGTATGCTTTCTATTGTATCTCTGATAATTTCTCCCTCCGCGACTCCACCTAACTCTCGACTCCACACCTCCTCATCCTCAACTCCAATGCTCCTCATCCCCCGACTCCACCGTACGCGTTGAATGATCAATATATTTGACTGCGCTTTCAATGGCAATTCCAATTGGTTGCAGTATAGCAATTTGCTGTATGGCCTATCCGCGCTTCGCGTTCGCTTATATACTAGCACGACTGCATACACTTTGCCTAGCGTCGGTGAGCGGTGCAGAGGTCTTTCCGATTGGCAGTCACTGGGGCAGCTCGGTTAGGCAGCATCGTGTCGGGTGACGTACACATGAGGGTGACCATCCCAAACTCGTCGTGCACACACAGCATTCGAAGTTTGAACACAAACAAAGTCGAAATACACAAATTTGTCGTTCCTTCGGTACCACAATGCTAATACCTCTCATACTACTTGCAAGTAAAATGAAAGTACTCATACATACCTTCTCTCAGTCCAGTATCAAAAGCGTCCTCAGACATTTCCCCGTTGAGACAGTCTCCCGTTTCACATTTCTCTTTGATCTTGCCGCCACCCCTAAGGGCTCGCGCTCTTAACCCATGCGTGCCCTGTTTTGCGTAACTGTTTTTTTTATTGAAGAGGGTCATTTTTGACCTATTTGAATAACTCATAATTAAATAACATTTAATTAATAATTAATATTTCTAGCAATCTGTTTATGAGTTTTTAGTTATCGATAACACCATTTGTGCTTTGTGGCCTACACAAGCACAACAAATTCATGCAATGTGTCATTGGACACCTCTGAATGGAGTTGGCATGAGAAATCGATGATACTACGTGTAAGATAGGGTTTAAATTATCCGGTAGACTCGTTTCGCCAAACTGATTTCATTGCAACTACAAATGGTCATAGTTTGAGACGATAGAATCGATTCGATCAAACGATTAGAGTAGACTGTCGATTGAAAGGCTACAGAGAGCA
Source organism: Rhizoglyphus robini (assembly GCA_023373905.1). Taxonomy (NCBI): domain Eukaryota; kingdom Metazoa; phylum Arthropoda; class Arachnida; order Sarcoptiformes; family Acaridae; genus Rhizoglyphus; species Rhizoglyphus robini. Next base: position 1,546,414 of record JAKIJQ010000014.1, read on the forward strand.
ATGGGCTAAATAGGCACCCGTTGGTAGTTGAGTTAGTGTCGAAGGTCTTGTCACAACACAAACATATTCTCTGAGACAGACTTAAAATGTGAGACCGTCGGCAGCGCATGTGGATGTTTTGAGTGTTGTGTTTGAGAACTCAGTGAAAAGATACGCTGATTACGTGTTTTTAAACTTCACCGGTATTGTTTTAATCGGCGTTCCCTCCAAGTTGAGGGGTTTTAGCTCGAGACTCGCTGTTTACACTTTCACAATATGCCTTTTGACCGTGGTTGTGAGTATTGTCTCATTTTTTTCATGACTTGTATATGGTTTGAATGTCGGGCTAAAATTACTAAAATGGGGGTTGTACTACTTTCTTTGGAAAGAAGTTAATTTGGTTCGCCTTGACGAGATTTCTAGAGATGTTTTTAGTTTTCAATCAATTTATTAACAAATAACAACAAACAGAGAGCTCTATGCAACTGCCCTCAGGTAGCTTAGACAGAATTCTCCGAGTGGAAGACCCTGTAGATGGTAAGTGATTCAATCACTGACTACTAAATCAATAATCGAACCAATCCGTGACTTTTACATGCCTAATTGTCTCAACAAGTTGAAAGTGGATGGGTTGATGGCTCCTATTGTCCCAAAAAGGAGTCCAAAAACATTCATCGATTCTACTTGATGGCCAAGTTCGACAAGTTTAGCGTAAATTGCTGAAGTAACAGATGCTTAGGAGTTCTTATTTCGTTTGTCTTAGTCGAGTTCGTGTAGAACCGAATTCGAGTTCTTTATAAAACACTGAACTTCCAGTATACTGTATACGAGAGAGTCTGTGCCGCCACTTGCCGTTGGCTTCAAGATGTTCTACGATAATGTTCTGGGCGAGATTGTGCCGACGGTGGAACAACGACCTTCCATGCTTCCACATTCACTCAATATATATTAATGCACAAGATGTGCTGTAGTGTTTCGATCTTGTTAGAACAGTTCCGATGCCAGTAGATAGAATCAGGCTCGTAACCAGAAGCACCGATCAAGTTTTTCTCAAAAAGTTTAAAATATTATAAAAATAAAAATATTAATGATTTAAATTATTACAAATTATCTCAAAAGTGATTATTTATACTCATAGTAACGTATTTACAGATTAACACTAGTTCATTGTAAGAAATTGTATTAGCCGTATCCATAAAATAACAAATAGTATGGCGATCGGGTCGACCCATGAAATAAGCGTAAATCGCCACTTGTCTTTTCTGTTAAATTTTTACCTAAGCCTTTTCTATTGAATTCACTGGATTTAAACATTGAAGAACCAATCATCTGTTCGCCAGACGACATCATCACATCTACATCATAAATCTTCTCTTTTGGTTTTTACAACAGCACCTCGGCAAGAGGAGCTGCCACAATCAAGAGAGGATCGGACAAATGGACCGCCACCTTCTACTTCTACGTACCTAAGAATCAAAGCGAACAATTCTCGATCATGAGGGCACTGAAGTACATTCACACGCACCGTTGTGACGAATACTCCTGCATCAATCCCATCACAATCGTAACCACAAACAGAACAATCCTCACCAACTTGTCAACTTGCCAAAAAGGTGGCCCAATCAATCACCAACCAGAAAATGACAACTCGCTTTTAAGTACTCGCAAATGCAACCTTGAAGGAATTCTTGAAAGAAATCAAAAGTGGTCGTCAGGCTGTGCGACTCATGGTGGAGTCAAAATCGGTCCACAAAGTTGGTGGTACAAAAGTGGTCGTCAAGACTGAAAGAGTTGACTGGACTGAAATTCCGAAGTACATTGTTCCAGATTTCTTCCTTTCACAGATCTTAAGTGGTCACTGGTCCTTTGAGAATATCTGAATCGCTTCTAGGTACGCGACGAAAATATGGCTACTTGGGCCACTCTGGCCAACTGATCGGCGACATCGACAACCTGTGGCACTGGATCTTTTCGGAGCCTCAATTCGAACGGCTTTGTCAAGTCAAGAAGTTTATTGTGGACAGAATCCACGAATACCGTGACAATTCAAACCGAGTCACAGCCCACCTTCGAATATCCCAACGATCCCAAGTTGGAACATTCGACTTATCAAAGCACCTACAATCAAAACATTTCAAATATCCATTCTCATTTCATTCTCATATGTAATATTTGTAATATTATTCACATTCTCATCATTATTTCCTTCAAATCTAAAAAATATAAATATAAACTCTTCGTACACATTCGAATTTTTTGTAAGATTAAGTTTAATAACATTCTCTTCATGGTATGATTTCATAAATAACCTTAAAGTTAGCTTTTCTGAAGTACGTCACGACCCATTAGGTTCAGTTACCTTCAAAGCTAGTTTCACTGAAAAACACATGTGACCCATCCTAATGGGTGCGATCGCATGCGACCCTTCACAATGGGTGAACTTTTGGCTTTTTAACCCATTAAATATCATCAAATCTGATTGAAGCGCATAAAAGAGTTCCCATATTCTATCATCTTTTAATTATGCCTGTTAGTAACGTATATTGCGAATGGCACCATTATGCGGGCTGCAAAGACAAAATTCAGTGCACAGTGGGACATATTGTGGTCAATAAAATTATTCAAAACTTTAGTCAAATATGACATAATTTAGGTTATTAAAACACTATTATAATTAGTTTTATTGTTTTAAAAATTTGTAAAAAATTACTTTTGATTATTATTGTCAACACTTTTTCTAACACGTGCTAAATCAGAAATTCGCATTAGATAATCAATCGCATTAGTTATCCGATCTTCATTATTTATATGGTTGATTTGTTTGGATACTTGAATATAATCAATAAGCGATTCTCTTATGGTGGCTCTCGGTCGAGGTCGATTGTTTTTGGTTTTTTCTATTGGTGGTCTATAAGGCTTTTGATCACAATTGAGGATTTGATTGTGATAGTATGTTTGAAGATTTTGTAACCCCCATAAAAACCTTCTAATCGACGGCTTGTTACTTTGGAAGTACATATTTAATCCATTGTGAAATCCCTCAAGATCGTTAATTGTTCCCTTTTCATATTTCAAAATTCGGTCAGTTTGGTTCCATGATGCTGTAGAAAATTTAGGCGTAATGAAGCAATCAATACTAAAACCATTTGTTTTCACCCCAATCCAAGTCTTGCCAAAATACTCAAGCATCTGAAGCAAGAAATATAAATAAGATTAAGATATATACATGATATTAAAATATATCAAACATACATTACAAATGTTTAAAATTTCAGCCTTATCAATAACATTCCCAAGCAAATTCTTTGGGAAAAAATGCCCTCTAATAATAAGGGCAACGAAAACAGGTCTGACTTCATCAAGTGGCAGATATGGAAACGAAAACAATATACTCAAAATTGAATAATATCGAAGATCAGAATAAAGTTTAGTCAATCCTTTAAATTGAATATTTCTAAAGATTGCTTGACCAAAATGAAACCCACATGCGTTTTTGGCTGCTTCTGGAAAAACCCTTCGAATTGCATTCATCAGAGCCATTTCAAAATCAGTATTGAATGTTTTTGGACCAGTACACCCATGAAATTTAAGTAAAGCAGCTTGTATTACTTCAAGAACATAAACATAAGCATCTTCTGACTTTGTAGTCATCAAAACGTGAACCAGTGGAAGCGAAACTTTTTTAAAGTACCCATGAATCGTTAAGTATTGATAAAATTCTTTGGGACAACTTTTGAATGTGCCATCAGAATAAAATGACATTGATTCAGCTAACTTTCTAAGAAAAAATGGGGTACAAAATATCAAAACTCGAAATCCAATATTTGGGTTATCTTTAAGTGAATCATGAAGAAGGAATGGTTCATTATTTTGGGAAATCTAAAATGAAAATCGGATTGCAACATTAAGTGTAAAGATTGGAAAGAACAACAAACTACCTTGTAACAGTTTGGAATGACCATATCTCTCCAAGTTGAATATTTTGGAAACGGTGGGAGCAATTCGTTGATTTCTCGTTGAATCATTTTCATGATAGCATCAGAATTTTTTGATGAAATAAACAATTTAAATTGCAAAACAAGATCTAGAATATCTCTCGATCTTGAGTGCATGTTTTCTTGAACAACTGTTTTGAGATTAATATCAAATTTTCTGTCGGATTCCATTAAAAGATTCTTTGGGTGTCTATGCTCAAATTCTTTGGCTAGTTTCGACTTCACAATAGAACCATCCTTAGAGACAATTATTCTTACTCCACATTTCCATTGAGTATCTTTTTCTCTACACCGATAATAAGTATTTTCAAGTCCTCCTCCATCTTTCACAAAAAGATGAGATTCGTACTCAATGAAACGAGTGCCAAATTTTGTTAATAGTGGATCATTTGTTAAACGAGCAACATCTTTTTGAATTGCGAGAATTCTTGGATTATTAGAAATCGGAAATATGCTCTGTGGAAACGCTGATGCATAATTTTTTGGATTCTTTTGTTTAATTGATGAAACGAGTGAATCAAATTTTTCGTTTTTGTTTTGCGGTTTTTGCTTTTGTTTAGATTGAAACGGATCAAAGGGCAATATGTCCAAATCAATTCCGGAATAAAAATCAGTTTTAGATGATTTGAAATTTTGATTGTATGATGTCGAATCGTGTTGGGACATTTGATTAAATTTGGCTTGTGGTTGTTGTAGTAGTTCTGACTTCTTGTGACAGTGTGAATTAGTGACATGAGAGTAAGTTTGATCCCAAAATGAGCTACAAGTGGACTTAAACGGATAACTTGAAGACTGGTCAAAGGTTGCATTGACACCAGTAATTGATGTCGGGTGACATTGGTGATTAGCAAAAACTGATCTGGCATTAGTCGATGTACTCGGATATGATGAATGAAGAACAAACGACGGCTTTAAAATAGTAGATGTTGTCGATGGACCTAAGGTTGACGGTTGAATCGGGTGTTGAGCAAAGCTTGGGTTTGCACTAATTTGAGTTGAGAGTTGAGCAATAGCAGGTGTTGCATAACTTGTTGGATACAATGACTGCTGAGCAAAAAATGGGTGCAAGTTAGTAGATGTTGTTGGTCGAATTTGGCATTGAGCAAAGAAAGATTCTTTGTTGGATGTACTCGAATATGATGAGGGTTGAGCATTCGAAAAATTAATCGCTCTAAATGGGTTAGTTTGACCCGAGGCAAAAGATGGATTAGCACTAATAGATGTTATGTGTAGAGTTGGCTCATTAAAGGCAGTCCTGGGTTGACCATTTGCTGTTGAATATGATGATTGCGGAGGACACAGTGGATTGACACAATTTCGTGTAGTTAATAGATTTGGACGTTGGAGAGTAATTTGTCCACTTTGATGTTGATTTACGCGTGAATTGGCCGTTAATTTTTCACAATGCAATGATGATGCTGTTGACAAAGTTGAATTAGAATTGATTGGAATACTCGATCCGAAATTGCATATTGATTCTTGATTTGAGTTATGAACGGATTTGGTTTCGGATTTGGAACTAGTTTGTGGATTTTGAGCTAAAATTTGGTCAATGCTAAAACTTTCTGAAAACTTTCTTTTAATGCTCGAGAATGAGTTCACTTTGTTAACTTTGTTTGGTGATATGCAAACAACACTGTCTGTTGGCGAGGCACATGGTGAATTTGCAACCGAATTGTTGATTCTAGACTTTTGTGGAAAAGTAGAAATGTTACACGAAACAGAAGAAATTTCATACTGTGTAACGAAAGGATCACAACGAGAAATCTTTTTGAGATATGTTTCAAGTACATCAATGGATTTGAATTCAACAACTGCTGCGTTGCCTTGTTGTGTCATGGCATGGGAATCAAATAGATAATACATTTGGTTCTTATAGATAATAGCACGTGCCATTTTGTTGATAATTATAACACCAGTTGAAGACTTCTTAAAAAACTCATGTAAACCAATATTGAGAGATTTAAAATCAACAGATTGTAAACTGGGAAGCTTTCCTTGTTTTATCAAAATTTCAGCTTCGGCTTCGGAGTACTTTACTAAGGGCCCAGTTATAAAATCTACGTCGTAATTATTTAGAGTCACATAGTAGCCAAACAAATATCTCTCGTCTTTTACTATAAAACTCGTACTTAAATATCCATTATTGTTATAAATGTAGTTCCAAGTTTTCTCTTTCTCAGTCTTAGGTAGAATAATTGGAAGATAATTTGCAGATAAGCCATAATATTCAATTGTGTCATTGTACAGATCGTTGCCTTCACACAAGATTTCATAGATTGAATTTTTTCTCCACTGTCGTATATCTGACCTAACTGAGGAGTATACAATGGCAATGGTAGACATTGCGACGCATTGGACGCGTCCAAACACGATGGATTTAAAGTCAAATTGACTCATTTCACCAGGCAGCATACGAGGACTTTGTTGCAAATCCCAATCAGGCGAATAGTCACTCATTGTGAAACACAACACAAACACAAACACAAACAAAATAAACACAAGTGAACAGATCGAAAGACAAAAGCCAAATGACCAATTTGTCCAGTAGACAATATTCATTGTGACAAGCACCCTCACCTTGACCCTTACCTCACTATCACTTTCCCACACAAATGAACATTGGCAACACATCTTGAGTCTGTGTCTGTTGTGTGGTCCTTAGGTACAGACTATTAGCAATGTCTAAAATGAAGACTGTCGCCAGAAGCAGACAACCAGATGTGTGGTAATAAGAATGCACTAGGCCTAATTTAGTCACCAACGAGTTCACTTTCGATCGTTTTGTCTCGACATATCATAAACAGGTGCGCAAAGTGCCTTTCGGCGGTGTACTCGAGTCAGTCGTACCTCGCACATGCGGTAAGACATACGTAATTAACGCGTACACGAATTAAAACAAATTTTGCTTATTGTATTTAAATTGGATGTATCTCGGTATCTATCGTGTGATTATCTATCGCTAAGATTAATATATGTTTACAATAAATATAATAAACATCTGTAAATTAATAATTTAATTTAAAATTTTTTAAATTAAAAAAAACTTTATTATTTCATTGTGTCATATATTCAGGTAAATATTGTCCAAAAACAACGCAAATCCAATCACAGAATCATTAGTTATAAGAGAATACAGAATTTGGTGCCCATTCTTCTCTATGAGCCTCATAGGGTTAATGCACTAATTGTTTTATTGCTGCGGCAAACATGAAAAGGGTGGTTGAAACGGGAGACTGTCCTCACGGTGAAATGTCCCTAAACCATCAAAAAGCTAGCTAGCCTACACAAAAGTCTACGGTCTCAGCAGCTTCACTTCTCTCCCTTCACTCAGTCTTCCTTCAGTCTTCACACAGTCATGGAGTTTGTCATGTTGAAAATGTGTCAATGTGTGTCCAGAATTGGTAATGCAGAAAGAACCACAGCAGCAGTGGAGTGTGAAAATCTAAAATACTAAGGCAAAAAACTGGCGGTCGCTTATCCCAAAGCGCCCAGTTGAGCTAGGAGATGACATTGTCAGAGTCTCTCCCAAATGTTGGCATTGGTAGTCTCATCATGAGATTCACTTCGGAGTGACGAAGTTCGGTTCAGTTCAGTAGGAAACAAAACTGGCAGTCGCGACGGTGTCAGCGCCCGGTTTACAACCCAAAACTCACAGTCTTGAACTCTCGGAGTCCAATGCTCAAACAAACAGTCTCGGGCCTAGACGTAGGCGCCCTGACGAACACAACACAAGTCAGTTGTCAAAGACGGTTGGTGGTCTTCAGGACACATCGTGGGAGCAACCCGACACGTTCTCCTTCACAGGTCTCCGAGGCAGATCCCAGCACGCGGTTTCTCAAATGCAAATGTGCTTACTCAGTCTAAGCAGACGAGAATCAAAATACAGAGGGTCGTCGGCGGGGGTCACTGCAGCGCACATATGCTGCTACGTCACAGTATCCGAATAACCCCCTACGCTAGGCACTTTTTTGTCGACTTTTAGAAACTTGATTTTCACGTTTTTTTTATATTTTTTATCGATGCAGGGACGATCGCTGATGATAAATGTGAAAAAATTATCGAGATATGTCAAGCCGTTTTTGATTTAGAGCCAAAAATGTGTGCGATTACGTTGTGACTTTGCGATTTGATGCACAATGCATTGCACATTCACATTGGCTCGATATCTTTTGGCTCTGTGTTCTGCTGCTGCTGATGGTGATGGTGATGGTGTATGCATGCTGCTGTGTGCACTGCATGCACGATCACAGAACAGACAAGTCGTATTTTGTTCAAATTAACGATGCTGGTGGCGCCATCAGAGGAGTCAGTTTTAAAGTAAATTGATAAATGTGCAAATGTATCTTATGTATTTCATGTATCACTATGAATCGCCGTTTATTTATATGTAATTCGCGTACTTTATGTACTCCGTGTATTCAATGTATCCATATATGAACCGTCCAGATGCCAAACAGTGTAAGTCCATGCTATTAAAGTAGGACTTGCACTGTTATCTTTGTCTCTTTGTCTCCCTTGTCTCCTTGTCTCCTGGTATCCTTATCTCATGGTATCCTTATCTCATGGTATCCTTATCTCCTGGTATCCTTGTCTTCTGTTCTATTCATCTCCTAGTTCATCTCTCTAGTTATAATGTTCACAGACATTTGCATATATTCCTATGAATCCCTAAGGATCCATATTTATTCAATATATCTTTAAATATTTTTATGGTAGTTCATCGTAGCTTTAGTAACTCTTCAAATAATTTCCCGTGTGCTAAATTTTAATTCAACAACAGACAGAAGAGTTGAGTTGGCCTTGGCCAGAACTAGCTTCAATAATTTATCACATTACTCACCAGAAAACGAGAACATTCTAGAACAGCAACAAAAACAGGCTATTTTGGGCATTCTATTTTAAATATGTCATGTAATTTATGACCAATTTTGTCGGGTGTTTTCGAAAACATTGACAGAATGTACAAAAATAACGTTTCCGAATAATAAATTGCACATTTATTATTCATTTTGTCTGAAATTTTATCGAGAGGAAAAAATCTTTCTATCATCATCTAAAATTACCAAAATGTTTAGATTACAGTCGAACTTCTTTTATCACAAAGAGCGCCAAATCTATCGTTACCGCGAGAATCGCAATCCGCCACATATCAATCTTCACTATCTGGTCAAATATGTCACAGAATTTGTGTTCATTCTACTGTGCACAGGTCGAGTGCTCAATTTGATTGTTGTGCTCGATGGAAAGTGGGACCAATGGCGATGGGATCCTACTGTTCATTTTTTCTACATCACCCTGGCCAGCCTCAAATATGATCGCTACTTCTGGACCTGTTTTCTTTTACTGTGCATTGCTATACTTTCAGTACACTTTTTGGTGTATCTCGATCCACGGGAGAGTCTTTTTATTCGGCTCAGTTATGATCTTGTGGTGAATAGTTTGGATATTGCGGGAAAGTATGAGTTGAGTGAGAAGAGGTTGGCCAAATTGCGGGTTCGAAGATTGAAGAAATTGAAGCAGAAGTTTGGTGAATGGACGTTTCTTTACTTGATTCGAGGGAATGAACGCCTGATGGGTGCACTGGTTCGCTTTTGGATGTTTCTCAAACTGGATCATGTGAACAAGGAGAAGATGTGTCGTCATCGGTTGAAGCACTTTCCGACCCTCTCATCCAGGTTACGAGTCAAACTACTTTTGATGTCGAACATTGCAGATTATATCTACTTGTTTTTAGGCTATCTCTTAAGTAAGTTTTGAATTTATATGTATCCCTAATTATCCCTATCTATCTCTAACTATCCCTAACTATCCCTAACAATCAATATCTATCCCTAACTATCCCTAACTATCCTAACAATCAATATCTATCCTTATCTATCCCTATCTATCCCTATCTATCCCTATCTAACTCTATCTATTCCTATCTATCCCTATCTGATCTATCTATCCCTATCTGCCCTATCTATCTCTATCTATCTCTATCTATCTCTATCTGCCCTATCAAGCACTATCTATCCCTACCTATCCCTAACTATCCCTAACTATCCCTAACTATCCCTAACAATCAATATCTATCCCTATCTATCCCTATCTATCCTATCTATCCATATCTATCCTTATCTATCCCTATCTATCCCTATCTATCCATATCTATCCATATCTATCCATATCTATCCCTATCTATCCCTATCTGCCCTATCTATCTCTATCTATCTCTATCTATCTCTATCTGCCCTATCAAGCACTATCTATCCCTAATTATCCCTATCTATCTCTAACTATCCCTAACTATCCCTAACAATCAATATCTATCCCTAACTATCCCTAACTATCCTAACAATCAATATCTATCCTTATCTATCCCTATCTATCCCTATCTATCCCTATGCATCCTTCATAGATCTCTTACTTAACTCTGTTTACCTCATAAATTTCAGTTGCGATCCTTCTTGGTTACTGCACTGTTCTTGTGCCCACTCTCGCTCGATCAATGCCCTGGCTAAATTGTCTCTTGATCACGCCAGATTTGGTGATGCTTTTCGGCGCAACTTGGTTTCTCTATCGTGATTCAATCTTTCTATTCTATTCCGCATTTATGCTTTGTGAGGTGTTTCGGGTGCATATTGCAGAAGGCAATCAAATGTTGGCTCGATTGACACGAAGTTTTCAAAATTCTCGACAGTTTCGATTTGTATCCGAGCGAGAGTTGGCGCAATTGAGATACTTTCACCGGGAACACACTAAAGTTACTCAAATGATTCGCATTGTGAACGATCAATTTGTGTCTCGTCTTGTGCTTGTTCTACTGTTGGTGCATGTACCCGTGAATATTATGTTTGTCTACCGAGCACTATTCTACAATCTGTCTAGCGTGAAACTGTTTGTATTGAATCTGTTTATAACGCTAGAGTTGACTATCTTTGGGTTTTCACTCATTCCACTGGCACGAGTCACTCAGGCGATTCATGGAACGGCAAAGTATTTGCCTCGTGTGCTGCTGCATGTCAATTGTTATCGAGATGTGGATGTCAAGATGAATTACGATGAGTTGTACGCAAAACTGATTGACACGTGGATGAAAGTCGGTTTGACTATGGGTCCGGGCAAAATTATTGCCTATGCTTCGTGTTTTGAGGTTAGTGTAAAATGATGTTTGTGTTTCTAACATTTGAATAATACTATCTTGTACGATAATAGCTCTTCTTGGTCTATGTGGCATACATGTTGGACATCTTTCAATTCATCATGGGTACACGTAAGTTTCGGATGTTTAACTAAACTTGTAATAGCTTGATTTATGGACTTTTCATTCAGAATTTTCATACTGAAATTAAATGCTTTTTGGTATCATTCAATGTTGTTGGTATCTTGCTATCCTAGTATAATAGTATTCTGGTATCCTGACCTTCTAGTATTTTGGTATCCTGGTATCCTATGTATCCTTGTCCCTGTTCTATTGATCTCAAAGTTAGCTTGTTCACAGACATTTACAGATTCACTTTGAATGTACAACTTAGAATAAAGTATTTTACACCTACACATATTTGTGAATACACTTTTAATCATATTAATATGACAAAACACCCAATTCGGTGCTGTATCTGGGCATAAAATGGTACCATCAATAGTCACGTATGCAAAACAAAAATAAGCTATTTTATATTTATATGTTTGTACATGTAATTTATGCTCTATTTAATGAGTGTTTTCGAAAAACACTCCAAAATTCAAATGAGCAAAAACAAAATTCTCAATAATAAAATGCATTCACTTTAATTTTCGCCTAGGATTCCATCTAGACTTCAGAGGAAAATGAACTTTTTCACCGTCTAAAAAGTCCAAAATCGAACCATGTTTCGGTTGCAATCGAACTTCTTTTATCACAAAGAGCGCGAAATCTATCTCTATCGTGAGAATCGCAATCCGCCACACATCAATCTTCACTATCTGGTCAAATATGTTACAGAATTTGTGTTCATTCTACTGTGCACAGGTCGAGTGCTCAATTTGATTGTGGTGCTCGATGGAAAGTGGGACCAATGGAAGTGGGACCCTTCAGTGCACTTTCTGTACACCTTCGGTACCGCACTCGAATATGATCGCTACTTCTTGACCTGTTTTCTGTTGCTGGCTATTTCTGTGCTACCAGTGCACTTTTTGGTTTATCTGGACCTTCGGGAGAGTCTGTTTGTTAGACTGAATTACAGTCTAGTGAACAGTGGCGATGTTGCGAGTAAGTATGTGGTGAGTGGAAAGAGATTGTCCAAATTGAAGGTTCAACGAATGAAGGAGCTGAAACAGAAGCTTGGTGAATGGAATTTGTTGGATAAGATCGAGTGGATTCCGGGAAATGAGCGATTATTGGGTGCTCTGGTCCGCTTTCGGATGTTTCTCAAACTGGATCATGTGGACAAGGTGAAGATGTGTCGTCATCGGTTGGAGCACTTCCCCACTGTTTCCTCCAAGTTACGAGTTAAGCTGCTTTTGATGTCAAACATTGCAGATTACATCTATTTGATTTTGGGCTATTTTTGCAGTAAGTTTTAATATACCCCTTTTATCCTTATCTATCTCTATCTATCTCTAATTATCCTCTACTATCCCTAACTATCCATAACTATCCTCTACTATCTCTAACTATCCATAACTATCCATAACTATCCCTAACTATCCCTAACTATCCCTAACTATCCTTAACTATCCCTATCTATCCCTATCTATCCCTAACTATCCCTAACTATCCCTAACTATCCCTAACTATCCTTAACTATCCCTATCTATCCCTATCTATCCCTAACTATCCTTAACTATCCCTATCTAAACTTATATATCTCTATGCATCCTTCAGATATCTCTGACTTAGCTCTAATTTTGCCGTAAATTTCAGTTGCGATCTTTCTTGCTTACTGCTTGGTCCTTATGCCAACTCTAGCACGATCAATGCCCTGGCTGAATTGTCTCCTGATTGCGCCCGACATGGTGATGCTTTTCGGTGCAACTTGGATTCTCTATCGTGATGGAATCTTCCTGTTCTACTCCACTGTTATAATGTGTGAAGCATGCCGGGTGCACGTCATGGAAGGCAATCAAATGTTGGCTCGATTGTCACGAAACTTTCGAAATTCTCGAAAGATTCGATTTGTTTCCGAGCGGGAGTTGGCGCAATTGAGATATTTTCTGGGGGAACACAACAAGGTCACTCAAATGATTCGTATTGTGAACGATCAGTTTGTGTCTCGTCTCGTGCTTGTCCTCCTCCTACTGCATGTACCCGTGAATATTATGCTTGTTTACCGGGCAATATTCTACCATATATCTTCCTTGAAGCAGGCTACACTGGTTATGTTTATAATGGTACAGTTGATTTTCTTTGGCTTCTCACTCATTCCACTGGCACGGGTCACTCAGGCAATGCATGATACTGCAAAGTATTTGCCTCGTGTACTGTTGCATGTCAATTGCAATCGAGATGTGGATGTCAAGATGAAGTTTGATGAGTTGTACGCAAAGTTGATTGACACTTGGCTTAAAATCGGTTTGACTATGGGTCCGGGCAAAATTATTTCCTATGCTTCGTGTTTTGAGGTTTGTGTGTGGAAATGTTGGGTTTCCTAACATTTGAATACTACTATCTTGTCTTTAAATAGCTCTTCTTGGTCTACGTGGCATACATGTTGGACATATTTCAATTCATCATGGGTACACGTAAGTTTTAGAGGTTTATTAAAACTAGTACTCGTTTGATTCGTTTAACTTTAGAATTTTCATACTGAAATTGAATAATTCTTGGTAATCCGGTATCCTGGTATCCTTGTCTCCTGGTATCCTTGTCTCTTGGTATCCTTGTCTCCTGGTATCATTGTCTCCTTGTATCCTTGTATCCTGGTATCCTGGTATCCTGGTATCCTGGTATCCTGGTATCCTGGTATCCTGGTATCCTTGTATGCTGTTAATCTGGTATCCTTGTATCCTTGTATCCTGGTATCTTATTAATCTGTTATTCTGTTATCTGACATCATTGTCTCCTAGATCTATTTATTCCAAGCTAGTTTACAGACAATTGCATACTCTCCATTGTATTCTAATGTATCACCTAGATTGTACAATCTAGAATAAAGTGTTTTGCACCAACATTTGTTTGTCAAAATGCCATTATTTTAATAAATAAGGCAAAAACACATAACTCATTTGTTTAATTGTGTAAAATATGGCACAATCGATAGCAGAACAAAGTTTTGTATGTTTTATTTCGGCCTCAATTTAGACAACTTTCCCAATTATGAGTGAATAATGAGTTTGTTGATATTCAAAATTTGTTGTTTTGAGTCATAATAATTTATGATTCAAATTTGTGGGGAACAGAATACAGTTGAAAACAAAACCGAATACAATCAACGAAACATTATGAAGAGTTAAAAAATATGTTTTCTTAATATTTGCAAGATTTTGCAACACAACCAAAAGTACAAACAAAAATACTGTTTTCGACATTTCTAGAAAAGTTTCACAATTTGGTTAATTGCGAACTATAAAATCCAATTCAGTTCATTCTGAGAGCAATTTTCTTTGACTAAGTCTTTTCCAAAATCAAAACTAAAAAATGCTTGAACTATCTCGCAACTTCTACTATCACAAGTTGATCGAACTTGTACACCAACGTAAAAGTCGTCTATTTAGAGCAAAATACTGGTGCGAACTACTCTTCATTATGCTCACAATTGTACGATTGTGCAATGTGATTGTATCCCTGAATCCCAAGAGTACTCAGTACCAGTGGGATCCAGGAGCTCTGCTAATTCGACATAACATGAAAAAGTATCAACACGACCTATACTTTCTACTTGGTGTCACAGGACTGGTTGTGAGTCAACTCGGTACTCACTTTACAGTGCATTTTATGTCTCGCGATAAGCTGTATATTAAGATTTACTACGATATGATTGTGACCGGTACGAATGTATATCGAAAGTGCTTGTTAAGTGAAAAACGATTGACAGCAATCAAGGCACAGAGAATGATGGAATTGAAACAAGTGATTAGTCAATGGATTTCATTTGAAAAGGTTTTGCGTATTCCGTGGATTGAGCGTTTTCTGGATTTGGTGAACCAATTTTGGATGTTTGTTCAGTTGGATCAAGTGAACAAAAAAAGACTATGTCGAAGACGATTGAAGTATTTCGGGACATTATCTTCAAAAATGCGCCTTCGTCTCATGTTGATGGTGAACTTTGGTAGATGGTTCTATCAATTAACCGGGATAGTTGCTTGTAAGTATATGGAATTCAGAGAATATTCTATTACTAACTTTGAATACAGTAATTGCTCCAATTGGTTGGTACATGATGCATGTTTCGATCAAAAACCTACCATGGATCAGTTATTTTATACTGCCCTTTGATGCCTCAATGGTGATTGGCATTTGTTTTCTGATCTTTCGAGACACAATCTTTATGTACAATTATGTGTTTTTGACTGCGGAGACATTTCGGGTGCACATCAAAGAGGGCAATCGTGAACTGGAGGGAATCGTACGGCGACATCGAAATAATTTGGAGTATGGTCTTCTGAATGAGCGGGAAATACTGCTTTTGGGTTACTTTGTTCGAGAACACACCAAATTTGAGCGATTGAATCGTGTTACAAACAACGAAATCATTTCACGAATTCTTCTTTTGCTACTGCTCGCCCATATCCCGTTGAGTATTGTGCTCGTTTACCGACTCCTGTTCTACAATATCAATTGGCTTTCCCGACTGATTCATTCTTTGATTGTGGCCTCCGAGTTTGTACTAATAGTCACAATGCTAATACCGATGTCACTGGTAACCTCCCAGTTCACCAAAACCAAACGATATTTGCCTTCGCTTGTGCCTCTGTTGAAGTACGAACAAGTTGGCCTACTCAAGCTGCAGTACGAGGATTTGTATGCTAAAATTGTTGGTGCTCACGTGAAGATTGGCTGTACGATGGGTCCGAGTAAAACTGTGAACATTAATGCGTGCTATGAGGTTTGTATATGGAATTTTAGGATTGATTTGTTAACTAACTTTTTTTTGTACATTCGCTAGTTGATTCTCATCTACGTGGCCTATCTATTGAGTATTTTCAGTATTCTCATGAAACGGAAGAGACATTAGCAAGAATTATGAGTTGAATTTAAGGAATTAGTTCTTAATTTGATTCTCATTTTACCATTTTCAATTTGCCATTTGCCATTTGCCATTTGCCATTTGCCATTGGCCATTTGCCATTTGCCATTTGCCATTTGCCATTTGCCATTTGCCATTTGCCATTTGCCATTTGCCATTTGCCATTTGCCATTTGCCTTTTGCCATTTGCCATTTGCCATTTGCCATTTGCCATTTGCCATTTGCCATTTGCCATTTGCCATTTGCCATTTGCCATTTGCCATTTGCCATTTGCCATTTGCCATTTGCCATTTGCCATTTGCCATTTGCCATTTGCCATTTGCCATTTGCCATTTGCCATTTGCCATTTGCCATTTGCCATTTGCCAATAGACATTAGATTAAGCAATAGTTGAATTATAAATAAATAGATAATAATTTAATGAGATAATGAATTAAATGAATAAATGATTAAATAAATGAATAAATCAATAAATAAATCAATAAATACATGATTGTGTGCATAGCTCTAATTTTGAGTGCAAAGTGAGTGTGGGTGCAATTCGTAAAATGAGTTTTGATGTAAACTTTGGCGTTTTGTTTTAGAGTTTGGATGAGGAAATACATCTAGTATTTGCCACCCTTGGAGCTCGAGCCACCACCGAATGAGGAGCCTCCTCCACCACCACCCGATGACCCACCATAACTGCCACCACCTGAAGATCCGCGACCTCCACCGGAACTGAATCCACCACCTGAAGAAAATCCTCCACCACTCGATCCACCGAAACTTGCGCCACCACTGACACCACCAGAAACGGCGCCTCCACCACTAACAGCTCCAGCACCGTGACCAGATCCACCACCACCACCTCCTCCACCACTTCGACGACCCTCACCCTTGGCAACAATAGTGTGGATCTCCTCCACAACTGGTTGAATCTCTTGGATCACCTTTCGGAATGGAGTGATAATTTCGCGCACTTCTTGAATGATTGGCTTTCGGACTTCGTGCACCAGTCGAGTGGGTTCCTCCTCGGCTGAGGTGTGTTCAGTCTCACCGGCACCACCAAGTTCGTGGGACTGTTTCACCTTGATACGGCTAGAGGCAGACTTGAAGTGAATCTCGAGTGGCAGGGCACCGCCTTCCACCTCAACAATCGTCGGTTCACTGTCCTCAAATGGAATGTTCACTGGTTTCTCCTCAAAGGTGTGTTTAGTTTGAACTGCGGCCTGGATCACACCACCACCTCGAGAACCTCCCGAACTACCGCCTCCAAAAGATCCAGATGAAGACCCACCGAAGGAACCAGAAGAAGATCCTCCGAATGATCCCCCAAACGATCCACCACCACCACCACTACCACCACCAGAAACTTCAATTTTTTGTTGAACATCAAAAGAAGAGCCGCCTCCACAGCCGCCTCCACTGCAACCAGATCCACCAGATGAAGATCCTCCATAGGATTTACCACCGCCTACAGAACCAGAGAAGGATCCACCTCCTCCGCCACCAGATTTTCCACCACCACTGCCATAACCTGAGGCATGACTCAGGGCGACACAAAAGGCCGAAATAATTAGAACCTACAAAGTTGGTAAAAAATCAGTTAATAAGTTGGTTCAAAAAGTGGGTAAAAATTGGGTTCAATTTTGGGTTCAAAATGTGGGTTCAAAATGTAGGCTCAAAATGTAGGTTCAAAAAGTGGATTCAAAAGTGGGTTCAAACGTTTGATCGTGACACGACCAAGCGTCACACAAAAAAAATCTTTGGCAAAAACTTACTTTGAAAAACTTCATACTTTGACTGTGCAACTGTTGAGATGGTTCAGTTTGACTGATGACTTCAACTCACTCATCGACTCTACTTTTATATACCAATTGGTAACAAAACAAAAATAACACACACACACACACATTGAACTTGATAGTCAATACTCACCTCCTCTCTTTGTGTTTGTGCATTCAAAGTCTTTTTGTACATTCAAAAATGGAAGAAAAAGACTTTGAATGGAAGAGAGAAAGAAAGAACGTAAGACAATGACAAAGAGAAAAGATGAAAAGCCAAAACAAAACACTATTCAATCACCAAAGTCCGAACAGTGCACTTCAGTTACACAATCAACAGTCAACTCAACTCAACTCAGCGTTAAGTCGATTGTACAGTATGGGGAGACGTGAGTGGACTTTCGTTATGTATGAGATTATATTCACATTCATAATGAGGGAGAACGAGTGCGCTTTTAGAAATATACAGTTTGATTTGATATTATTGTTTCGACTGTGTGATGATGATGATGATGATGATCATAAGTTGATGATGACAATTGAAGCAAAAATATTGATGATGAATATATATGAAGCCTCATGGTGGAGACAAAACAGGCATAGACTGTGCATTTTGTGATGAGGCTTTTGTTTTTAAAAGTCGTACATTTTAAAGGGATTTGATTGCGCAAATGGTGATTGAGGGAAGAAAATCCTCTTTGATGACGACTGTCATGGTCAGTGGCCACACTTACTCACACTTGTAACTCACAACACATCACGTATCGCACACGTTAACGTTGACTCACTTGTCAATTGAGTCAATCTCATTTGAATTTGAACATCAATTGAACTGCTATTGAATTGATAGCTTCTGACTGGTGTATTTGAACCTGTTTTGTGCTGTATGCGAGCGAGCGACTGGCGTGTGTCTGTGTGTGTGTGTGTGTGCACGGATTAACAAGTGAACTCCATTACTTGTGATGTATCTTTCAATCATACATTATATAACTATTTTGACCTTGAATTGAAGTGATTTTGGTTAATTTACATTTTTATTATAATAAATCGAAACCACTTTTGACCTTGAAATAGGTTTAAGCTTAGATGACATGTCAAAAAAAAGTTTAAAATGTAACAATAAAAAGATTTTTTTACGTTCTGTGTAAGATTTGTTCATTTGTAAATTGAAAATAATTAGCATAAACTTCTTGATTGAGTGATTGAGCAATTGGTTTCCAAACACTGTCAGGATTATTGTCCTGGGCCCCAAAAAAACAAAATCTCAAAAGACATTTGCTATTTTGTTCAAGCAATCATCAGACAATCTTATTTTAGTATGTTGTAGTTGGTGTTGGATAGAGGAGGAATGAGTGGGCCAATGGGAGTAATGTCAAATTTTGATTTTACTTCCCATGCAAAGTGGTGATTGAGCAATTGGGTTCCAAATACTGGCAGGATGATTGTCCTGGTTCCCAAGAACCAAAATCTCAAAAGACATTTGGTATTTTGTACAGACAACCATCAGACAATCTTATTTTAGTGTACAGTAGTTGGTTTTGGGTAGAGGCGGTATGAGTGGACCAATGAGGGAGTAATATCAAATTTTGATTTTACTTCCCATGCAAAGTGGTGATTGAGCAATTGGGTTCCAAATACTGGCAGGATGATTGTCCTGGTTCCCAAGAACCAAAATCTCAAAAGACATTTGGTATTTTGTACAGACAATCATCAGACAATCTTATTTTTAGTATGCTCTAGTTGGTGTTGGGTAGAGGCGGAATTAGTGGGCCAATGGGAGTAATGTCAAATTTTGATTTTACTTCCCATGCAAAGTGGTGATTGAGCAATTGGGTTCCAAATACTGGCAGGATGATTGTCCTGGTTCCCAAGAACCAAAATCTCAAAAGACATTTGGTATTTTGTACAGACAACCATCAGACAATCTTATTTTAGTGTACAGTAGTTGGTTTTGGGTAGAGGCGGTATGAGTGGACCA
Source organism: Rhizoglyphus robini (assembly GCA_023373905.1). Taxonomy (NCBI): domain Eukaryota; kingdom Metazoa; phylum Arthropoda; class Arachnida; order Sarcoptiformes; family Acaridae; genus Rhizoglyphus; species Rhizoglyphus robini. The sequence continues at coordinate 1,566,284 of JAKIJQ010000014.1, forward strand.
ATGAGGGAGTAATATCAAATTTTGATTTTACTATCCACACAAGGTGGTGATTGCGCAATTGGGTTCCAAATACTGGCAGGATGATTGTCCTGGTTCCCAAGAACCAAAATCTCAAAAAGACATTTGGTATTTTGTACAGACAATCATCAGACAATCTTATTTTAGTATGCTCTAGTTGGTTTTGGGTAGAGGCGGTATGAGTGGACCAATGAGGGAGTAATATCAAATTTTGATTTTACTATCCACACAAGGTGGTGATTGCGCAACCTTCTTCTTTGATTCTTTAGATTTACATTCGTACAATGCAACGAGCAAACAAAAAGACAGCCATACAAACAAACCAAAAACATATAATCTAGATATATTTGAAAACAATTTATTTAATAATTATTTTAAAAGTATTGTTTTTTTGCAAAAAAAATAAAGCAATAAATAAATAGATTGGCGAATAAATAAGTAAATAAATACAGTATGGTTTGGATGAGTATAGATGGAAATGAGCGTGTAAAATGGTGTGCGTGTGCGTGTGTATGTGTGTGCAAATCACAAAATGTATATATTCTATTGTATGGCATAGAGGCCAGTTTTGGACTTTTTCGGTTAAGTATGGCGCTGACGTTTTAAAAGTTTAGGTTACCCGTCTTTAATAGCCGCCCTTGCTGGAGCCCTTGCTAGAGACACCACCGAAAGAACCAGAAGAAGATGATCCACCGTACGAGCCACCTCCACCACCACCGGATGAGCCTCCATACGAACTTCCACCGCCAAAAGATCCACCACCTGAAGAACCTCCATAACTTCCGCCTCCGGATCCACCACCACCGAATCCACCACCTCCAGATCCACCACCGAATCCACCGCTACCACCACCACCATGACCTCCTCCTCCTCCACCTCCTCGTTTCTCGCCCTTGGCAACAATAGTGTGGATCTCCTCCACAACTGGTTGGATCTCTTGGATCACCTTTCGGAAGGGTGTGATAATTTCGCGCACCTCTTGAATGATTGGCTTTCGGACTTCGTGCACCAGTCGGTGTGGTTCCTCCTCAGCTGAGGTGTGCTCAGTCTCACCAGCGCCTGAGGATTCGTGAGATTGACGGACCTTGATTCGGGAGGACGAGGACTTGAAGTGAATCTCAAGTGGCAGGGCACCGCCTTCGACCTCAATAATTTGTGGTTCCATATCTTCGAATGGAATGTTCACGGGTCGTTCTTCGAAGGTGTGTTTGGTTTGAACAGCAGCTTGGATCACACCACCACCTCGTCGGCCACCACCTCCACCGCCACCGCCCCCAAATCCACCACCAAATCCTCCACCAAATCCACCTCCGCCACCTGATGATCCACCACCGTAAGATCCTCCGCCTCCACCACCGGAAGAACCTCCGTAAGATCCTCCACCACCACCGCCGGAAGAGCCACCATATGAGGAACCACCTCCACCGAATGAAGATCCTCCGCCATAAGATTTACCACCACCGCTTCCACCACCACCACCACCACCTTTACTACCGCCATAACCAGAGGCGTAGCACGAGGCCACACAAAGGCTCGTAAACAAAAGTGCCTAAACAATAGACAAATCCATAAGTCTCGAAAGTCTTCAAAAGTGCCAGAGAAACAAAATACTTACTTTGAAAAACTTCATGTTTTCTAATCCAAGAGAGGATGATGATGATGACTGATGCTCTTGGAACACGACTGTTGCGTGCTTTTATACTCCTGGAGAAGGAGATACAATTATATTCTCAAGTATGGGGATATCTACTATTGAGAAAAGAAGAAGAGAATAGAGAAGAGAGTAGACAAACATACGTAGACAATGACAGAGATCTTGAGACAGTTTTTTCATCTCATCGCGTGTGTTCTCGTTTTTTATGTTACTGTACTCACTCAAACATGCACTTACAAACACAGACACATCAGTTGATGTGTCGAGTTGTTGCGTGTGAGAGAGCCATCGTGAAATCACTTTCTGTCATCAAAAAGGTGAGGAAGGCGTGCAAACAGACAGACATAAGCATCATCGAGATAACTTTCTCGTCTAATATATGTGATGATGATGATTATGACAATTGAGATTGAGCTTGATTTTTTTGGGGAGAGGATAGTTAACCCGTTGAGTCTTACGTACATGAGTGTTGAACAAAATACCAATACAACTATTAGACAAAACTTTCTTATACGAGACTGAAAGGGTTAATTTTATAAACGAAAAAAAGGTTATAACCAATGTTTGCAATAAAGGGGACAATGTTTGGACTTTTCCCTATCATCTAGACTATTTCGTTTTTTTACACGGCGTTTCAATTGTTGTGTTTGAAAATATTTGATGAGTAGTAGTTTGATGTCTTGATTCGATTTTATTCAATGTATCGATTTCAACACGGGGTTTATTGGACTTTCTCCTTGTTCTCTTCTTTTCTTCTTCTTCTTTAATGTGCTAAAGTTTGATGATGATCAAACAAACAAACAGTTCGCAAATCATTTCGCAAGTTGTCATACACATTTATGACGATTTTGACACTACACATGTAGGGAATGTAATAAACTAGTATCGAATTAGCATACAATTCCCTCTCTCTCTCTCTCTCTCTCTCTCTCTCTCTCTCTCTCTCTCTCTCTCTCTCTCTCTCTCTCTCTCTCTCTCTCTCTCTCTCTCTCTCTCTCTCTCTGAGTCTTAAAGACAGACACAGTTGGTGTGAACAATGTGTATTACACATGATACTTGTCTCCTACTGCTAGTATAGTGTGATCTATCCTTCCCCCAGGCTTGAAGCCGTCATCGACGGCTTGTTAGTTTGATCAATCAATCAAATGCTAATTCACCAAATGCATCAACATGCGTTCACAAAGATCATTTCCATTATGTAAATTTAGTCAATTGATATATAGTTTATTGATTATGTAAGGGTTTTCTCACTACAGATCTATTGTCATGCATGCTGATTTGATGATTTGTCATTGATGGGGATAAAACATTCATCTTTTTCCTCTTAGCAACATCAGTTAGACTAGATTTGTCAATTAAACGCGTGTAATTTTGTATATGTTTGACAATGAAATTATACTATTTTGCGCTACTAGTCTTGAGTTGGATAATATAATTCAAGGGAACTAAAAATATGATTACACATTAACTAAAAATAAATTTTTTAAAAGTTAAAAAAACAGAAACTTTAAAACAGGGGCATCCAATAAAGAAAATTACACAATTCCTCAATCGATTAGATCTTTCGCAATTATACAACAGCAAAATGATAACCTCTAATGCCCTCAAACAAAATAAAGCAAAGGCGTCATAGACAGAAAAAACATTGTTTCAGTAAATGAGACAATTATACATGGGTCATCAAGATGAGCACATGTGGTAAGATAAGATTGATTGTGACAAATTGGCATCTAATTAATCATTTAATTAATCACATATTTTAAACATTTCAAGGTAACCAAGAAACATTTAAAAAGTAAAAGAGTGATCCGCAAGAAGAAGATAAACGCTCGTTTTCCTTCTGATGCAAAATAAACGTGACTGATAACATTTTACATTTAAAAAACAGGAATCGCCCTTTTCCCTTCTCTTTTGCCCTGTTAAATTTCACACACTTATGTAAAATTATCTCAATTTTTGTACGAACTTTACCTTGAAATGAAATATAAAAAAACAAGAAGCGAATGCAAAATTTCCGCGTTCCTGTTTAATTTGTTTTTTGGCTCGCGCGCACCCATTCATTTATTCATTTTCACGTTATTGGTCAATTTGTATTTGAATTTAAACTTTTTAAAAATTGAATGAAAAATGCACGAAATTACAAATTACTCTAACCAATAGGTTACATCAATTTCTTATGTATTAAAAATGTAATAGACAAGTATCAGACTACTTGAACAAATATATATCAATCAAATCAAATCAAAAGTGTAGCACATTAAGTACATGATGACGACGTATTAAATAAATAAATGAATGTATATTAAAGTCCTCTTTAAAAGGCGATTTACTTTCGCCGGTTAAACGATTGTGATGATGATTATGATTATGCTGTGCCTTTGACATCGTAATGGTTTTGTGTGTGTGTGTGTGTAACTAAACGCATAAAGAAAGTCCATAATTTGAACTTTTAAGTCTATACTTTACTGCGGAGCAGACTTTTCAGGGGTGAAGTAGCTCCCGTATAATCTCTTTTTTTTGAACGTTCAAAAAGTTTATCCATTACTAGCCGTGTTTCGTATAACACTGTCAAAAAGTTGATCGAAGCTGGTTCAAGTTTACATTTTTTGGCTGTTAAAAGTCAACAGACACACCAATTCAGCGTTGACAACCACAAACCACAATTATATGTTTAAACTAAACGCTAAATTGACCCAAAATGGTCAATTTACGATTTCTCTCTCTCTCTCTCTCTCTCTCTCTCTCTCTCCCTCCCTCTCTCTCTCTCTCCCTCCCTCTCTCTCTCTCTCTCTCTCTCTCCCTCTCTCTCTCTCTCTCTCTCTCTCTCTCTCTCTCTCTCTCTCTCTCTCTCTCTCTCTCTCTCTCTCTCTCTCTCTCTCTCTCTCTCTCTCTCTCTCTCTCTCTCTCTCTCTCTCTCTCTCTCTCTCTAAACAATGTGTTTATTTGTTCGTGACCTTTCCCATTCTGCGCATGTTTGGTGATATTGAAAATTGTTTTGCACTAAAATTACTTTGTTAAATTGTCTTTTCATTTTTTTTGTTTCATAATTATACACCAAAATTGATGAGTTTTTATTGTTTGTTACTTGCGTGCAAGTGTTTTGCACTTGTTGGGACAATAACATCAATTGGAAACAAAGTTCATAGAAGATATGAACTTGTTGGTTTGTGGTTTGATTATTTTGTGAAACTGTATGTGATTGTACGATTATACGACAACGAAGATGATGATTATTAAAGTGGCTATACGAGAGAGAGATGATGCTTGATGAGGATGATTATGTGAAGACAATCATGTTAGATGGCCAACACATCACACGCGAGCGAACATACGATCGAAGGAAACTGTCTTATACCGGTTATGGTTAGATGTTACGTTCGCTTTTTCCCCTTCAAATGCGATCACACTGCAATGTATGAGGCTTTCACCTGCCTTGAAGTTGAACTTGTACACTTGTTAGTTAGTAAAGATTTTCATCTTCAATTGTATAAGCGCCTCATCATCATCATCATCCATATTAGTCTACTCTAGCTTAGTAGTAATGTACAGTAGTGTAATTAATTATTCAACCATTTTGAATCATCATCTCTATTTGTAGATTGGTTGTGCTGATTAGTAGTTCAACATAGTGTTTGGGCTAATTATTTAGAGATTTGATTGTAATCACAACATAATCGTTCACAGGTGCGAAATTTGTCAGTTGTCCGAATGACTTATAATCGAAATGTTAATTGTTCGTTTGTGTTTTGTTTGTATCGTTTAAAAGACGAAATTCTAAATTGGTCAAATTATAAAACAATCAGATTTGACATATAATTTATATGGTCCGACACAATTGCAATTACAAATTCAGTTCTTGTGTTTTTTGTTTTAAAATGTTTTAAATTTGTGTCAAATTTGGTTGTTTCTGACCTTTTTAGGTCAGTTTTGTATTTTGTATTTATTTTGCTTAGTGCACTCGCACTTGTCAAATTGAAATCGGATTCATCTTGATTTGAATACTAAATTAGCCAAGGTTCCGATATAATCAATTTTTATTATCCATTCAATTAGTTTGTTTGATTTCGCACCTTTGCTGTGAGTCATAATTATTTCTTGGCTTGTTAAGACGTGTCAGTGCTTGTCAAAATTGTTGTTTTCGCAATGTTTGCACACAAATCATGCGAATATGTTTATGCAGGCTTACTATGCAAACAAACACTGACTAATTCCATCATCACTTGGTTAGTTAATTCTCATTTGTGATTGCTTTCGAAACACTTCTTCTAATGAATGTGAACAAGAAGAAGAAAACGAGAGGAACATCATAATAAAATGTAGTTTGTTTTGCGCAATTTTCCTTCGTCTCCTTATTTAGCAGTTTTTCATCATTACCATCATCATCACAGTGCATACTAAACAAGTCTTGACCTTGAATTTGATGAGTGTGCATGCACTCATAATCCGCTTATTGTTCAACATTGCTTTCTATTTCCAATCATTCATTCGCACTTTTGCTCTTGTTATTATTAACTTGGACGTTTTTTTATGTGACAATTTTGATTGCTAATGTTTTTTTTGTTCGTTGGGTTTCGCAACTTTTAAGTTTCAATTTTTAAAGCTAGCATTGAACATCAGAATACAAAGTAATTCACAAAGCAATAAAAAAACAAAACAATACGAAGTAACTAACTTGCTGTAAGTTGGTAGCATGAACACATATACGAGTTCAAGTTTAATGATGAGTGCACGTCTAATCCTTGTGCGCTAGATGTATGTACAACTTTGACTTTTGACTTCTCATTCAGTTCGCGAGTGTAATATAAAATGTTATATTATCATCGTACACGTTAAGACTACTGCAGAGTTTAAATGAAGAAAGACATGTTCGAGTGCGAAATCATAAAAAGTGTAACTTTCAACCATCTTGTGCGTATGAGAATGCAAAGACAATGTATAGTTTAAAATTGTCCGTTTCCTTGAAGTTTCAAAAATTAACGGCTCAATTAGTTGAAACATTTTTATTTTGAATAAAAATCGAAACAGACTTTTCGTAAAGTAACAAACTAGGGACATTTGATTTTCTCGGTCATCACTCACTTGTCAAGTAAATACGTATTGTCAATACTATTTAATCTATACCGTATATACGGGCTATTGTCGCGGTAAATTTGTGGTATTTAGTTAGACATCATCATCATCGAGTAAATCCTATTATTAATCATAAAATCGTGAGCATGAGATCACTTCTGTGTTTGAGTTTGTGTGCTAACAAGCGGCAAATCGCTTAATCAATCACTCAACAACAAACGCTAACACTTACCTTAGGCAATTACTCATGAGTGTGTCATTTTGAGTGATTGTATGATTGCTAAATATCATTTTGAAATTGTCTAGACATACGCACACACACTCATTAGTCATTCATTTAGCATGTTTGGTAGTATTTATTTTAGCAGTTCTTATATTAAATCAGTTAGTACATTTGTTAGTAAACATAAAGAAAGAAAGTTAATTCGTAACAAAATTTAAAAATATTTCTAAAAATGTGCATACACAAATTGCAATTAAGAAATTAATTTTTATGCAATTTTAATTAAATATACAAAAAAACATAAAATAAAAGCGGACAAGTTAATGTGTATGGAACACGAACACAATATTTTTCTTTAATATTTGATAATAAGGAAGGAAATGTCTCTGTTTCAATTAAGCGACTAATTAGGAAATTGTGTGACATTTTGTAACAAACATTTAATGTTTAACATATACAAAATCACACACATTTGTAAGGCGAATAACATCACGTAATTTAATACACGAGACTTTATTCGCATATTTAAAAACGAATGTTTCTGTATTGCTCTAATTTTGATTATATTTCACACAACAAATAGACTGCACTTGAACAAATCATCATCATCATCGCAACTACTCAACTACAAAATGAATATGAATAGTCACTTAGTGGGCATTTTCCCTCTTCAAAAGCGCACTCCATTAGCATTTAAATAGATCTTTTCTTTAATGTCTGTTTACAGTACACACACTCTCTCATGAAATCACTTAGCCGAAAGGCGCTTTAAGCCTTTCTCGACTATCAAGTAGTAGTAGTCACTTGAATGTCTGTGAAGTAGCGATGATGATGATGAACTTGGATGATCTTTCATAGCCGCCTAATCCCTCATGATGGATTATATACATCTGACGAAGGAAAGCTTAAGTGAGGCGCTGAACTTGAATTGAGTGTGCCTTTGTGTTTGTGTACGTTGAATGAATGAATGAGTTGCACTCAATGAGTGGTCCTTATTTAAACATTCAAATAGAGTACATTTTATTGTGTATGAGATTCGCATATTGGGCGTATTTGTGCGTGCTTGTGTGTGATCTTTTGGTGTAGAAAAAAAAAGAGTTATTTAGTTCAATTTAGGGACTTGACCCAATGACTTATAAAATGAATTTGGCTCAAATGTGTGTCATTACCATACAAATTAATTTGATCGTTTTTATTTTGTTATTTTATGAGCAAATTTTGATAGCTAAATTTTTGTCAAGTGTTCTGTAATTGGCGAAAACATTAGCTACAGCTAATGAGTTTTATTTGAAAGTTTATTAGAAAGCATAAATTTAAAATCAAAGTGCACACAACAATTTGGAGGCATACTGTTGAGAACTTGACGAAACTTTAACTGCAGTATCTTGGAATCCTGAATCGCCTTCAAATTTGTTACAACACCACGGGGCTGTTATTCATTTTTCTCTTTTTCTTCGGAGTATTCTTCATTACTTCATACTCAATGCCTCTCAATTTCGACGAGAATCATTTTGCAATAAGTCCCGAATCAGAACTTAAGATAGAGTGAAGGAAACTCTCGGGTAAAATCAATTAATAACACTGATCTACATGAATTGTCAAGTTTTAAGTACTCGGAATTTTATGAGCGATTCTTACAGCATTTTTGACGTAGAATTCAATGGTCTGGTCAAAATTGCCCGTTTGACTTCAGTTTTTGAGATATTCAAGTTTTAAACACAATTTTGTCCAAATTTCAAATTTCTAGGCTCGAAACTTCCATTTAAAGCTAATTTTCAAATTCTCCTCGTTTTTCTGAAAAATTTAAGCACAAGAACGTCCAAATCGCTTAAGATTTACTATTTAAACTCGATTTTTAAAGATGGTACTTTTCAGGTAAAACGATAAAAATCACCTTCATAAACTTCATGATCTGATAAAAATTATTCAGTTTTTAATCTTTTTATCATCTTTAAAAATCGAGTTTAAATAGTAAATCTTAAGCGATTTGGACGTTCTTGTGCTTAAATTTTTCAGAAAAACGAGGAGAATTTGAAAATTAGCTCTAAATTGTAGTTTCTAGCCTAGAAATTCTAAATTTGGACAAAATTGTGCTTAAAACTTGAATATTTCAAAAACTGAAGTCAAACGGTCAATTTTGACCAAACCATCGAATTCTACGTCAAAAATGCTGTAAGAATCGCTCATAAAATTCCGAGTACCTTATAATTGACAATTCCTGTAGATCAGTGTTATCAGAAGCAGGACTAGGGACAAAAAAGCTTTCACCCGAGATTCAATTCTTCGATTTCGGGAAAAATTTGCTCTAAGTGACGGGATTTACGGTCCTAATGAGAAGTGGCCTAAATTTTGCAATCGAATATTCTCACACTGAAAAAATTGTTGAGAATGTTCGTTTGATGTATCTGAATCTTCAAGATGGAAAGACTCTCGGGTAAAGTCAATTGATATCCCGAATTCGGTAAATTGCTTAAGGTTGACCAAACCATTTGTGAATTGGCACAGATGAAGATAGTTCCGTGATAAAGCTTGAAGCAGTTTGCGTGTATTGTATTATTTTGGAATTTTCTAAATTGGTTTATGAGGTGTCAAAATTACAGAGACCTAATTTGGTGGTCCAATTTTCAAGCAAATAGATCCGCTAATAATAGCAGAATCGATGCTAATTAGCGAGATTTTCAACTGTTTTACCGTTGATCAACTAATCGGATAGAAGATCTCTTTTATGCAAAGTACTTTGAATTATTGTAAGATAATCTAATTAAGCTAAAAAGCAGTTCAACGCGCTTTGGATTTTATTTACAGTAAATGACATTATTATGGTTACACAATTCAATTAATCTCAATTTAGGACAGAGTTGTTTGAAAGAGTCAAACTGGTGATGCAAACATTGCTGCATCTTTTCTCATTCTTGAATACGATTTCGATTGCTCTTATCACCACACAGATCACAATGATGGAGCACACCTTCTATTGAGATTATTTCGAGTTCAGGGAAAATCAACCCAAGATGAGCTGAGTTTAGGTCTTTGTGAGAGGTTGTCCATAGATGGGGTTGAAGTTTCTTGATAATAGATAGAGGAGAGAACTCGTTAGGCGAATGTTTGTCTTCCAACCCAAATGGTCGAGGTTCATGGATGAAATCGATTGTCAATCTAAGATTGACTAAAAACTTCATGTTCGCCAAACAATTTGACAATTTGATGTTATTATGATTACATGTCAGGTACAACCTTCTCGCACTGCTTGAATGAAGAAAACAAGTGTCGCCAACAATCTCTCAACTTATTTTGTGGTACATGATGATTCTGTTCTTCATCACCTCACATCTGACAGTTTCTAATGCATCCTTCCACTGTGATTCTTTTCAATTCGGGAAAAAATTTGTCCCAGGGGACATGTGTTCAGGTCTTGGTGGGAAACAGTACGAACTTGCAGTTTGAGATTCTTCACAGATGATAGCGTACAAAATTTCGTTTCTGAAAGTGAATTTTTTATATGTAGAGCACGAAATTGGCGGGAAAAATCAATTGCCAGTTGAAGATTGGTCAACACTTTCAAGCTGGCCAAACATTTGGTCAATTGTGAGAGAGACAGATCGTCCAGTGATAATGTTAGGGTGGTGAGTGCACTGAAATAGCAGCAAAATTGGTTCAACTCGTACTTTGTCATACCAGAAGTGAAGACCAAACTGAGTTGAGCGAAGCGGGACGCGAATTTTGATTCCAGTCCAATCATTCGTTAAAGCAACTTTTGGTGAAACAGACCATTATCACCGAAACAAATCTTCTGTAAATGATCATTGGTTTGACCGTACTTTTTCAGTGACGGATACACAAAGTTCAACGAATCGTGTGTATGAAAGTAGAACTCCTTGAGTTGACCCAGCACAGGGAAATTGAGAGAAATTCCGTTTGAGAAACATCTCGGTGATTCGATAAGTAGATGTCGTATTTTTGGCATTCGATTGAACAGTTGAAAAAGCTTGCGAGTTTGCTGTATAATTTTGGAGTCCTCAAATGCGGTATACGGAGTTGCAAATGTACAACCGCACCGAAACCACTTTGGCGGCAAATTTTCAAGCAAAAAGATCAAATGTTTCATTGAAGAGAAGTCTATTCCAGTTGCCGTTATTACCAAATTTTCAAGCAAACATATCCGCTAATTAATTATAGCAGAATTAAAGTAAATCGGAGAGATTACCAACTGTTTCACCGTTGATGAACTAAGCACTTCTTTATGTAAATTATTTTGAATTATTGTAAAATAATTCAATTTAGGTTGAAAAACAATTCAACGCGCTTTGGATTTTTTGGTGAGTTTATTTACTGTAAATAACATTATTGTTACACAATTCGATTAATCTTAACTTGGGACACAGTTGTTTGAATGCGTCAAACTGGTGATGCAAACATTGCTGCATTTTTTCTTTATCTTGCACTCGATTACGGTGGTTCTCATCACCGCACAGATCACAATGATGGAGCACACCTTCTACTGTGATTATCTCGAGTTGCGGGAAAATCAACCCAAGATGAGCTGAGTTTAGGTCTTGGTGAGAGATTGTCCATAGATGGAGATGAAGTTTCTTGACAGTGAACAAAGGAGAAAATTTGTCAGGTGATACTTCGTCTTCTAACCCAAACGGTCGAGGTTGATGGACGAAATCGATTGTCAATCTGAGACTTACTAAACACTTCAATTTGGCCAAACAATTTGACATTGCAGATAGGGACAGTGATCCCAAAGTCAAGGAGAGCGAGTTAAGCGATCCAAAGTGATGGCAAAACATGTTCAACTCGTAATGTTGCAGTCCGGGAATGTAGCCGAATGGCAGTTGTACAAAGGCCGATACAAATTGTGGTCGCAGCTCGAGAAACAGTTTCAACAACGCCCAATCAAATAGCGCGTAACCAAAAGCCACTTTCTTCAATTTCCGATTCGTCTGTGCATACTTCACAAGTGATCCATAAATATGTTTGAGCGAATCTAGAGTGTTGAAATAGAATTCGCTGAGTTGGGCCAGGACTGGGAAATGAAAGAATATTCCAACTTGATTTGCATAGAATCGCGGTGAGTCAAATAGTAGTTGACGGAGTTGTGGCATTCGGTTGAAACGTTGAAGCATTCGATTAGTGTATCGCAGTATGCTTTTATATTCATATTCAGTAAAGGATCGTGCATATCGAATGTACACTCGAACTGAAACCAACCTTCTAGCCCACTGATCTAGCATAAAAATGATTGACTTTTTCATTGTGGCCGAGTTGATTCCATCAGCACAAATTACCAATTGTGTTACATTTGGCAGCGTTTCTACAATCCATTCGGCATCGCCTCTTACTAAAATTTCAAATGAAAGTTGGTTGAATTCTTGGGCTCTGGTAGAGACTTGTTCTGCAAAACAGGAGTTGAGCATCAAGGCAACTGGCTCAAGCCCAATAAGGATTGTGAGGGAACGTCGACGACAACATGCACTGTCCAGTAGATTGTTCCAACGAATACAAACTCTATTCAATGGAAGTAGCTTCATTAACGGAAGTTTGTTAAAGATTTTCAAAAGACAAAGATCGGGAAGGGTGTTGATGTGAGACATGATTGGAAGATGAAATTGTTGAAGTAAGGATGTTTAGATGGTTATGAAATTGAGCACACAGACTCGAATGATAAACCTAAACTGATCGAACAACCTTTTATACACATTAATTTGCAAATAATTTCAAAATGATAATCCCTCTGTACTCAAAAAGTAGTATTTTAAACAAAAAGCGCGTTTGAGTTCAGTTTTAGTACTACTGCTCTACTTATCACAACTTCAAACTATTAGTTAGAGGGGGCGCCCAGGAGAACGAACAATATCACGTCCGAGTGAAGCGAGGGTTTGAGTTTGTGAGCAATCGACTCCTCAAACGCGGCTTGATAGAAAAATGCTTGTGTTTCAGATTGCGTCAATACGGTTCCATGGATCGCACTGCAAATTTTACCAAAAATTCTGTTGTGGTTGTAGATGACCTGGTTAAATTTTTTGGCACATAAGGTCAAAGGTCACCGGAGATTAAAAAAATAATTTGTGATATTTTAGATAGATCTCTGTTGAGGAATGAGTTGATGTGTGTGTCTGTCGCTCTTTGATGACTCATTGATGACTGAACTGATGAGGACGAGTGCTCGCGATACTCCGGCACCGACTTCACGCCAAGGGCGTCACTTAAGACTAGTTTAAGAGTTATCCATATCTCCGAATACTCGATTATATATGTGAATACAACTACAACAACAACGATGTAATAGTGAGTAGTTCAATGTTGCTCATTAGTAACCGTTTCCGTAAAACATCAAATAGTTTAAAAAAATAAATTCATTTTATTGATTATAACATGTCAGGTACAACCTTTTTTAACATTCTCGCACTGTTTGAATGAAGAAAACAAGTGTCTCCAACACTGTCTCAATTTGTAAACTTCTGCCACAAGATGATTCTGTTCTTCATCACCACACAGCTCACAGTGAGTAATGTACCGCTCCACTGTGATTCTCTTCAATTCTGGAAAAATTAGTCCCAGGTGGCATGAGTTCAGGTCTTGGTGCGAAACTGTACGAACTTGCAGTTTGAGGTTCTTCACCGAAGGTAGAGGGCAAAATTGATTCGGTGAAAGTGGATTTTCTATATGAAGAGCACGAAATTTTCGGGCAAAATCAATTACAAGTCGAAGATTTGTCAACACTTTCAGGTGGGCTAAACAGTTGGTCAACTGGGAGAGTGACAAATCGTCCAGCGATAAGGTGAGTGTGTTGAGTGCGGTAAAGTGGCGACAAAATTGGTTTAACTCGTACTGGCCCAGACCAGAATTGTAGACAAAACTGAGTTGAGCGATGCGGGAAGCAATTTTAGGGCCCAGTCCTGTCATTCGATGAAGCAACTTTTGATCAAACCTACCATTGTTACCAAAACAGATTTTCTGCAAACGGTTATTGGTTTGACCGAACTTTTTCAGTGACGGATACACTAAGTTCAACGAATCGTGTGTATGAAAGTAAAACTCCTTGAGTTGGCTCAATACAGAAAAATTGAGCGGAGTGCCGTTTGAGAAACATCTCGGCGACTCGATGAGAAGATGTCGCAGTTTTGGCATTTGATTGAACAGTTGGAAAAGCTTGTGAGTGTGTTGTATAATTTTCGAATCTTCGAAAGCCGTGTACGGAGTTGCAAATTTAATGTACAACCGTACAGAAACCAATTTCGGGGCCCAACTTTCAAGCAAATAACTAAAATGTTTCAGTGATGATGAGTCAATTCCATTTGCCGATATTACCAAATGCTTAATGTTTGGCAATGAATTGACAATGCAGTCGGTGTAACGCCAAACAATAAGCCTGTATGAAAATGAATCGGATGATTGGGGAATTGGGGCTTGGTTGGCAAAAACGGATTCGGAGATCAATCGGTTTGGAAAACTTCCAATATTAAGTAGAAGTGAATGACGACGGAAAATTGCACTTTGCAGTACTAGATTGTGCCACCGAGAACAAACAAGTTTCATTTGATGAAGTTTAACTAATGTTAGTTTGTCAAAAATCACCAAAAGACACAGATCGGGAAGGTTGTTGATGTTAGGCATGTTGGAAGATGATATTGTTAAGGTTTGAATAGTTCTGAGATTGAGCAAAATCACTCGAATAGTAAACCAAAACTAACCGTACACCACTTTTTATACACATTAGTTTGAAAATAATTTCGAAATCTGAATTCAAAAGCAGTACAGTATTTTGATAAAACGCGCGCGTTCTAGTTTTTGAGTTTTGTTTTAGTATCACTACTCAATTTATATATCAAGCTTCTATCAAATATAATCAAATTTAAACTGTAAGTCAAAGGACCATTAAGCAATCAAAAATTAGGATATAAGGAGGTGGAGTGGGTGTTTTGCGGTGGTTGGGAGTGGAGTGGTGGTGGGAAGGGCGCCCGATCGCCCTGCGAGTGTCGCTTGCGACCCGAGCATTTTCTTGTTTGATCTAAATTACTTGTACTCTAGTATATTCTACATTAGAGTTCATAGATTTTTGTCTATCTGCCTATTCTGTCAACTGTACAATGTACATTGTACAGTGTACAACTATAGTTTATGTACAACTACAACTACCACTGCAATACCAAAGCATGTTACCTAGATACAGGCCAATAGACCGAGACGACGCCAACACTCCACCAGACAACTCAATTGTGTTACGTGTAAAATCACTGTTAACTTTAACCTATCAATGGAGTTGAGGATTTAACAGAAAATAAACTCAGACAAAAAACGTCATCAACCTGAATGTCAGTTGATTTTGTGTGTTATCTACAATCTGTGATCGATTGCCTTTCAGCTAACAGACGATGCCAGCTCACTGGTTAGGCGAACAAATAAATGTCATGACTCTAATGTAATGTATACGATATATAAACCTGTGTACGTGGTAGATTTTAATGTATGTCGATTTGGTTATTTTGATGATCAGTTGACTGTTCGCTCTTTCTTTTTGTGATTTTTTTTGTGAATTTGTTTCTAATTCTGAAGCTATTCAACTCTAACCAGAAAAATGAACTTTAATCTGCACGGTGGCTCTAGTACTCATAGTGATGAAGACATTAATGCGGTTCTTCAGCCTAGAAGTTTATCAGGAAACCAGATTTTGGCGAATGCTCAACCTGGTTGTTCGAATCAAGTTGCCGAACGGCCACGAAGTCTTGGCATTCCTAGACAAGTACTAGCTTGTCGAACCAACACCATGCATCTCAAGGTTCAAATCCCGCGTCAAGTATTTAATGAACCTGAACAGATTTTGGCAGTTCGACGACAGATGAATGTCAGAAATGCTATCCCGACCGAACCGACTCCAGCTCATTCGAATCTATCGAACGTATCGATTTTTCAACCCAATCCGGCTGGTTTCGGTTTTATCGATCAACCATTGGATCTTAGCTTCCGTCGAGAGTCTTCTAGTGACAACAATTCGAATGGCCGTAACAGTGTCATCGTTAATGGTTTGTCGCCTGATTCTCAACTAGGTTCAGTACAGTCAACTGCGGAAAGACAGGTCAATGAAGTCGAGGATAATCCACCAATGGAAATCGAAGCTCCCCGAATTGAAGGTAATGCACAGGTAATGTTTCTTCCCGAAGATCCTTTGGCTAACTTGGCAACCGGACAACAAGAGTCGATACTTTCACCTCAAGAACAAAATTTGGCCTTGCTCGAAACCCACATTGC
>JAKIJQ010000014.1:1600000-1682500 GCA_023373905.1 Rhizoglyphus robini
TGATAATGATCAATGTGAGTGATAGACTTGACTGGTGTGGAGAGTGGAGATCGATGGGTCATGTTGGGATAGGAGCTTAGAGATTCACATTTCAAGAAAGAACCCAATTTCATCAAATCATCATTTCA
Organism: Rhizoglyphus robini; assembly: GCA_023373905.1. NCBI lineage: Eukaryota > Metazoa > Arthropoda > Arachnida > Sarcoptiformes > Acaridae > Rhizoglyphus > Rhizoglyphus robini. Next base: position 1,600,129 of record JAKIJQ010000014.1, read on the forward strand.
GAAAGATCACGTTGGCACACGACAGTAAACTCGCTGATTCCATTCCATATGGCACAAGTGAATGCATTCATACATTTATACACACACGCGTACACGGCCGCAATGTTAGAGTGTGGAGATCGATGGTTATGTCATTCGAGTAGGGATGCTTAGAGATCCCCATTCCAAGTCAGTTGGCTGCTTGACACGCGATGTTCACCTCAGAAATCTGTGTTTCCATTTCATAATCCCAAAGGTAAATGCATTCACACATTCATACACACACGCACACAAGGCCAGACGCGCTGTCGATGACAAGTTGATGATGATGATGACGGCGAAAGTGAACGGAGACAAACACACTGCAAGCCAGTTTTGCTTGTTGATGCTGCAGTCAGCCAGTCACACTGTCACATCGTAATCACAATCCGACGAGAGAAACGATCAATATCGTCGAAAAGTTCACCACTCGAACGTCTACTCGATTTGAGGGATAGAGGAGATGCACTGGTTGCGGGCAATGTATTGGCTTGATTGGCAGCACACCGCTACATTAACGCCAAGCTGCTCAAGCGGCTAACTAACGAAACAGTTTTGGTAATGAACGTTTCGATATATCGAAACTATCGAAATGCGGTGTGCTCGTATTTGCCAATGCTAATCGAATTGATAATTGGTCATATTATGCGATAAGATTGATAATAAAAATATATAAACAGTATTACAGTGAGAATGAAACTTATTTCATCATATCGTTGCGTTAAATTTTATATAGACTAATTTTTAACTCTTACTTACATCATGCTCTGCTCTGACATCAAAACTACAACTATAAAAATGGCAGTTCTCAGTTTGTTTCGTTTTGAAATTAGTAGAGTGCGCCACCGTTTTCGTTAAGGCCTGAACAAATTCGTTTAATGGACTCAATGCATTCGACATCACCACCACTACTAAGTAAATAGTAGTAAGTGGAATGAGAGGGAGAGAGAGAGAGAGAGAGAGAGAGAGAGAGAGAGAGAGAGGGGGGGGTTAGGGCAGGGGGAGTATCACAGAAGGAGGGAGAAGGGGAGAGGGAGAGGGAGAAGGGGAGAGTGATAGGAGGGAGTGAGAACAACCGACCATTTGTGCCAGTAAGTCCTTTTTACCATGAACCCATTAAGTGAATGTTTAACGCGGCTTAGTCTTCAAGGGTGAGATTGACATATGCACACACAGTCACACACATTCCCCATAAGGCAGTAAAACTTGGCATTAGAACTACCACTGTGAGACACCAGACAAAAGAGTCATTACAATAACTCACTGTCTGAGTTTACGTCCGATGAGGCCACTTCATTCCATTTAAGTGCTTTTTCAATGGCACGTAATTTGAACTCCTCAGAGGGTTCCCTCTCCTCTCTCCGCTATCCTCTTTATGACTAGAACGGCGCCGCGTCCGACCGCGTCACGGCGCACTGTCGAGGACCCCCTCGAATGTAGTTTGCATTTTAAATGTGTGTTCAATCTGTGCAGTTGTGCGTTATTCCAACGAACGAACGAACCAACTGTGATTGAGTTTGTCCTGCTGCATGCAGAGATTGAATGGTGAGTTTGAGTGAAGCACACTGGTCAAACAGTAGAGAGAGAGAGAGAGAGAGAGAGAGAGAGAGAGAGAGAGAGAGAGAGAGAGAGAGAGAGAGAGAGAGAGAGAGAGAGAGAGAGAGAGAGAGAGAGAGAGAGAGAGAGAGAGAGAGAGAGAGAGAGAGAGAGAGAGAGAGAGAGAGAGAGAGAGAGAGATATTAGTTTGCATGTGACTCGCTGCATAATATGCAGTGCATATGTGTTCGAGCAAAGGGCACCGCCGAATACAGTCGTCTCGACCGTCCTGTGTCGGTTGAGTCGTATTGTCGAGCATATGGCTTTATGGTCTTTCTCACCCCACTCTCCTGTCCTCTGCTCTGCTCTGCTCGCCATCGTCACTCTGCAGGCTCCGTTCCGTCCGCGTTTATTCACCAAACTAATAGCGAAACACACAAAGTGAAAGAGAGCACAAGCACAGAACCGCGACCATCCACTTGGTTGGCCTGGCCAACTTGGCCAGCGGGCCACTAATGCTGTGTGTGTGTGTGTGTGTGTGTGCCTCGAGTGGTGATGATGATGGTGGTGATGATGATGATGGTGGTGATGGTGGTGATGATGATGATGGTGGTGATGGTGCCTCGACTGAATGGTGCGAGAACATATACACGAGTAAACTGACAAATTGTATATGTATGTCTGATTGTCTGTGATTGTATGAGATATAACTCCTCACTCTGTATTTTTTTTGACACGCTATTTAAAAAATACAGAATATCCTCGATTTTGCTCCACTTTCCACTTTTCTTAAATAAGCCCCGCACCAAAAATGTACAGTAAAAGTTAAAATGTAAGGATTCTTGGCTCATAATTTGAAGGAAAAGTTGTTAAACGCTGGGGCGGTTATTTATAAAATTTCTGCAATCGATATCAAATTTATAGACTGTCTAAATGGGCTAAATAATCATTTTTAATCTAAATTGATTGAACATTCGGTAATTTAAAATATAATTGGCAGCGCAACTATCGCCTCCTGGTGCCCTGTAATGTAATTAAGTGAGCAAGCACGCCGTTGAGGTTTAATCTCTCTACTGTCGCTGTCCGAGTGCGATCGTCGGTTTGTGTGTGTCCGCACTCGAAGTCGGATTTATTAACCGCCGCATCTCGAAACTTGATTTTTTCGACTAATCTCATCGTTGGTAAGCGTGCTCTACCTCTCAAATGCATGCATTCCCGTGTTATCGTTGTTTTTGTTATCCCACTCACCCAGTGCCTCACCCCTGTTCATGTGTGCATTGATGTACTGACTGACTTGTTCACTTTTGACTAGTAAATCCATCGTAAATTCTACTTCAACCGGGATTTATCAGCTAATTGCAGTTGTCTGATTACAAGATCTGTTCCCTGCCTTTGGGTGAGTGTTGAAAAGTGTCAATTACTTGTGCCTGTGGCGATCGGTTACAGGGACTTACACTCCCACTCACAGTCCCGTTCCAAGCTCACAAGGCGCCTAACGCAGAACTATCTTACTGCCTACCTTTTCGTTTACCTTGGCACCGTTTGGCGCCTATTTGACCGCCCGGCGCCTGACGCAATTGCTTCACTCGGGTCTATTACAGGAACGGTGCTGCGCACATACACTCGCACATACACAGAGTCGTACAGCTATATGTTACCTTATCTGACGTGTTATATCTCTTATCAACATCTAGATCAACTTTATTTGTACTACCACACAGCGAGTACGTGTTCGGTTTTGGTTGAAAAAATGGACAACAAAGATGATGACTTGTCGGACGATGGCAAGCGAGTGGACAACGTTGAGGCCAACTTAGCCGAGTCGAGCAAGGAGCGAAAGGATGGTGAGAAGATGGATTACGCTGTGTCTAATGAGACTGAGTGTAACAAGGATGGGGAGAAGCCGGTTAACGTTGAAGCGTCTAGCAATGGTCTGCTCAAAGCTGGTTTAAAGCTGGACAACGTGTGGTCCAACGAAGAAGCGTCTAGCAAGTGGCGCATGGATCTTGGAATACCGGACACCGTTTGGGCGTTCAACGTTGCAGGACCATCTAGCAAAGGACCGAATGATGATGGCGCCCTGCAGCAACTGAATGAGTTGCAGCCAAAAGATGTGAACAACACGAACGGGTCCAATGAGCAAGATGGCGAGAACAAGGACACTCCACTCAACTCAGACGAGCAGGAACTGGCCATAGGCGTTAGCAAGCTGGCACTAGATGGATCTCTTCCGCCCACCAATCCCGAGTCAACCAACGACAAGAGCCTCGATGAGGTGGCCAACGAGATCCTGGAAATGATTGGCGCCTACTTCTCGGTCGATTGCCTGATGAACTCAATTCCGCTACTCAACTCGAAGTGGGCCGAGCTTCAGAATCTCATCGCCCGAAAGAAGCATCATCTGATGGTTCTCCCTGCTAAGGACAGTGTGCTCACTGAGCCCTTCCTGAAGGTGTTTGGCAAGTATTCGGGCTTGAAGCTGCACAAGCCAGTGTACTCGAGTGTGAACTCCAAAAATTTGGATCTTCTCCCCGATTACGGCGACATGACTGTGCTCAATTTGGCCAAAAGCAAGTTCCCAAACATCAAGTCGGTGAGTGTGATGGCATATTCATTCCAAGACACTAGCCGGAACAACAAGTTTGTCCCTCTGATTGGATGTTGGCCCGAACTGGTGGAACTCAGAATGATTGGCTATCGATACAACAAGCAAACTGGAATTGACGAAGACTGGTGGATTGAAGTGTCCGATAAGATCAACCGCACTCTCAAGGGCCTGAAGCACTTGACACTGTTTAGTCGTGAAGAGAACACTGTGCTCGATGTTAATCGATTGAGTGCACTGGCTCAACTCGAGAGTCTGTACTTGGGCTCGTTTGGCGTGAACTTGGCTCGACTTGAGTCCATCCGTCGACTTGGTCTTTGGCATATGGCGGGCAATGAGTGGGTTGGACAGTTGGCTGACATGAAGAAGGATGTTGCCGGGCGGATCACCGAATTGACCATCTTCCCGAGTATCGATCAGTTGGCTTTACCGTATGTTGGCATAATCGGGGAGAAGTTCCTATCGCTGGAGTACTTGTACGTTCGCACTCGTCTCCCACTCAACCAGGTGCTCGCACCACTGGCTAAGTTGACAAAACTCAAGTACCTCCGCATATGGAACCGTCAAGTCGCGCCCCTCTCCTACATTGACCCAATCGAACTCGAATCTCTACAGCCACTGGAGAGTGTCGAACAGCTGCAACTCAACATTCGACTGGTCACTCACAATCAGCTCGACTGGATCCCTCGTCTGTTTCCGAATCTCAAGTGGATCAAACTCGACTGGTTCGTGACCTACTGTAAGGAGTGTGGCGACATGACGATTGTCGAGACCAGGGAGAAGTGTGAAGACTTTATAATGGCGCCCCTGAAGCAGTGTGCCCAACTACGTCGAATCTATCTCGACTATTATCGAATGAAGATGGAACGTTGTGCCATGGAACATCTCACCAACAGTTGGTATGAGATGGCTCCTTCGGATTTAGTTTAAGACTCCGAATAGATTTGCTGCATATTCATATACATTTTACCCGATATGCGTAGTAGTCTGCGCAGTAGCACTCTAATTAGCTCTCATTTTGTTCAACATGTCTTATTACTATTCAATAAAGACCAATTTTGTTTGTGTGTTTTATTCTTGCAATTCAATCAATCTCAACTTTTTGCACTGTTTAAAGGAGGAAAACATGCGTTTCAAGCATTGTATTCTTTTATTTACTTCACTTTTCTTCTCATTGGAACACACTTGACAATGCTTGAGGAAACCTTCAGCCTTCACAACCTCAATTTCAGGGAATATTAGCCCTAGATGAGCTGAATTGAGGTCTAAGTGAGACACAGTCCTGATGTAGAGTAGAAGAGTCTTCACAGTAGGCAGTGGGGAGAACTCATTTGGCGATTCTGAGTCTTCGTGGCAGAGCAATCGAAGATCTGGGCTAAAATCGATTATTAGTTCGAGCGTGTTGAGTAGTTTCAAGTAGGTCAAACTGTTGGTCAAGTCAGACAGTTGAAGATCGTCCAAGGCCAAGGTGAGTGTCTGCAGACCAGAAAAGTGACGGCAAAAGCTGTTCAACTCGTACGTTGCAAGGCAAGGCGTGTAGTGCAGGTCGATTTGAACAAATCGACTCGCAAATTGAGGTTCAAGCGCCAAAAATCGTGCCAACAACTTGTGATCGAATCCGAAGCGAATTGAACACTTGAGGAAGTTGAGCTTGTTTGACAAAATGGGATTCTATGATCAATCCGGTTGAGTTCTTCATGTTTCCAATGAAGAGTGTAATGAGATCGTCGACGAAAGCAGGCACTCTTTATCAAATTGTTCCAACGAGAGCAGATTTGATCAAGTGGAAGAAGTTTAAGCAAAGGTAAGTGGTCAAATATTGTGAGTAAACAGAGGTCGGGAAGAGAGTTGATGTGAGACATGATCGAAGAAAAGAGAGAAATCTAGATTTTTAAAATGACTTGATTGGTGTGGTTCGTTCTATCTTGAGCAAACACTCGATTGATAGCCCTGAACTGACACAGCACTGCTTTATATATCATATAATATATATTCGACTGGACAAAGTCAAAATGTAGTGATTTGGTCTGGAAGGCAATATTTTACTAGTAGAAACAGTCTTGGCATTACACTTTATTATGATAACATTTATAGTGACATCATGATTACATTAACATCACACCGCTATGTCCGTAAATCGGGTCGCGGCTCTAGCCCAAAAATCTTCTGCCTCCACAAGGATCGGTCCGTGGCAACTTGTGCTACTTTGTCCGGGTTTAAGCCAGCATGTCTCAAGAGGGCGTCCTTTTGGTCCATCCATCTCGTCCTTGGTCTGCCAACCGGTTTTTGTCCATCTGGCACCGCGTTGAAGATTTGCCAAACCAGACGATCAGGATCCAAACGTTCCATGTGACATCATCATATGTATCTTATTCTTATCTTAACTATTTGCACCTTATACACAAGAATAAGTGTTCCAACTAGTCAAATGAGAAATGCAGTGAAGCGAAAAGATGGCTCAGCGCGCGTTTTATTTTACAACTTATCAACCCAAGACAATCAAAATGCATTTGCGGTAAATTATAATTCCGATCAATGATAAATCATTTTAATGTTCTAGAAATACATTGGAATACTTTTCTGGAACAATCTTTGTAATCTTTTTGCACTGTTTGAATGAAGCAAACAAATGTCGCCAACAGTCACTCAACTTGTCTTGTGGTACAAGTTGAGCTTGTTCCTCATCACCACACAGATGACAGAAACTGATAATTGAGCCATTGGTGACGGTGATTGTTTCCAATTCTGGCAAAATTAGTCCCAGATGAGCTGTGTTCAGGTCTTGGTGAGAAATAGTTCGTACATGCAGTTTGAGATTCTTCACCGAAGAAAGGGAGGAAAATGCATCCGGCGAAAGTTGGTTTTCTAAGTTTAGGGCGCGAGTCTCTCGGCGAAAGTCAATTGCCAGCCCAAGATTGGTCAGCACATTCAAGTTGGCCAAACAGTTGGTCAGCTTTGACAGCGGCAGATCGTCAAGTAATAAGTTGAGCGAATTGAGTCCACTAAAGTGACGACACAGTCTGTTCAACTGGTACTGTGCCAAATCAGGAATGTAGGTGAGTGTGAGCTGACCAAAGCGAGATGCGAATTCAGGTTTTAGATCAAGCATTCGTTGAAGCAAATAATGATCAAACGGACCATTGTCTCCGATACATATCTTCTTCAAACCATCATTGGTTTGACCAAACTTCTTCAATGAGCCAAAGATAAAGTTCAACGAATCGAACGTATGAAAGTAGAATTCGCTCACTTGACTCAAAACGGGAAAGTAGAATGGGACAGCAGAGAAAAAATGAGGTGTCTCGATGAGAAGGCTTCTCAGTTTGGGCATTCGGTTGAGCAGTTGGAACATCTTGTGAATGTTGAGCAGAATCTTGCGGTCTTCATAGTGCATATGAAACGTCCCGAATCGAATGTACAAACGTAGAGACACCAACTTGCGGGTCCATTTTTCAATGAGATATACCAGATTTTCCAGAGCTGATGCGTTGATTCCATCTGCTGAGATTACCAAATGTTTTACATTTGGCAATGTGCTGGTAATCCAGTTTGCTTCACCCTTCACGATGGTCGCGTATGAGAGGGAGTTGAAAGTTTGAGGATGGGACACTTGGTGGGAGAAGACCGAATTGGTGATCAAATCATTTGGGGAATACCCCATTTTGAGAATGAGAGATCGACGCCGGCAAGTTGCACTGTACAGCAGATTGTTCCATCGAGGGCAGACTTGGTTCAATTGGAGAAGTTTCATCAGTGGAAACTTGTCAAAAATCTTCAACAAATCAAGATCGGGAAGTGTGCTGATTTGAGACATGATTGAACTTGAAGGTGAAATTGCTGATGTAAGAGAGTTTGGATGGTTTGGTTTGATGTCAAACACTCGAATGGTAAACCATAACTGGCGGAACACCGCTTTTTATGCACATTAATTTGAAATATAAATCAAAAAAGTCACTCTGAACTGGAGAGCAGTGTTTTGAAAAACTTGATAAATGCGTTTTTGAAAATGCCCGACACGATTAGTTTTAAGCGATTTATCTCATATTGATTTTAATTTTTGTATTTTCAATTCTTCACAAATATTTCAACATTAAAATTTTTACATATTATATATTATAACACTAAAATAAGAATGTCTGATAGTTCTGTCTTTTGAGATTTTGTTTCTCAGGACCCGGAACAATAATCCTGACATTGTTTGAAGCCCAATCACTACTTTGCGTGGTAAATAGAGTCAAAATTTGACATTATTCCCATTGACCCAATCATACTGCCTCTATCCAACACCAACTACAGTACACTAAAATAAGATTGTCTGATGGTTGGCTGGGCAAAATACCAATTGTTTTTGAGATTTTGTTTCGCGGGACCCAGAACAATAATCCTGACAGTATTTGGAACACAATTGCTCAATCATCACCTTACGTGGGAAGTCCAAATTTGACATTACTCCAATAGACCCACTCACACTGACTCTATCTAACACGTTCAACGCGCGTTTTATTTAAAACTTCTCTATACAAGGTAATCAAGATGCATTTGAGATAAATTATCACTTTAATCAATGACTCATTCAATGAATCGATTCATTTTATTGAATTTGCAATACATTAGAATATAATTCTGATACAACCTTCTTGACCAGCTTGCACTTTTTGAAAGAACCAAACAAATGTCGCCAACATTCTCGCAACTTGTCTCCTGGAACTTGTTGATTCTGCTCTTCATTGCCACACAGTTGACAGTAAGCAATGATTGAACCATATGTTACTGTGACCGTTTCCAAGTTAGGTAAAATTTGTCCCAAGTAAGGTGTGTTCAGGTCTTGATGGGAAACTGCCCGTATATGCAGTGAGAGATGCATCACAGATGAAAGGCTATAAAAGTCATTCGGTGGAAGTGCGTCTTCAAAGTTTAGTGCGCGAGACTCTCGTCGGAAGTCTATTGCCAGTCCAAGATTGGTCAGCATCTTTAAGTTGGCCAAACAGTTGGTCAACTGGGAAAGCGGCAGATCGTCAACCAACAATGTGAGCGTGTTGAGTCCAAGTGTAGGTAAAAGTGAGTTGAGCAAGGCTGGATGCGAATTTATGCTCCAGTCCTAGAAATAGCTGAAGCAAATAATGGTTAAACTGGCCATTGTCACCGAAACAAATTTTCTTCAAGCCATCATTGGTTTGACCAAACCTTTTCATTGAGCTATAAACAAAGGTCAACGAATCGATTGTATTAAAATAGAATTCGTTGAGTTGGCTCAAAACGGGAAAGAAGAATGGGACAGCTTTTGAGGAATAATGAGGTGTATCGATGAGAAGACTTTTCAGTTGGGACATTTGATTTGCCAATTGAAACATCTTGTGAATGTTGAGCACAATTCTGCGGTCTTCACAGTCGGTGTAGGAAGTTGCAAATCGAATGTACAAACGTATAGACACCAACTTTAGGGTCCATTTTCCAATGAGATACACAAGATTCTCCAAAGCTGACGCATTGATTCCATCTGCTGAGATTACCAAATGTTTTACATTTGGTAATGTACTGGTAATCCAGTTTGCTTCACCCTTCACGATGGTCGCGTATGAGAGGGTGTTGAAAGTTTGAGGATGAGACACTTGGTGGGAGAAGACCGATTTGGTGATCAATTCATTTGGGGAATTCCCAATTTTGAGCGTGAGAGATCGACGCCGACAAGTTGCACTGTACAGCAGATTGTCCCATCGAGGGCAGACTTGGTTCAATTGGAGAAGTTTCATCAGTGGAAACTTGTCAAAAATCTTCAACAAATCAAGATCGGGAAGTGTGCTGATTTGAGACATGATTGAACTTGAAGGTGAAATTGTTAATGGAAGACTGGTTTGTTGGTTCATATGGTTTGGTTTGAGCAAACACAATCGAATGATAAACCTAAACTGATCGAACACAGCCTTTTATCCACATTAATTTGAAATATAAAATCAAAATAGTTACTCTGAACTGAGAAGCAGTGTTTTGAAAAGCTTGTTAAATGCGTTTTTGAAAATGTCCGACACAATTTAGGCGATTTATCTCATATTGATTTTAATTTTTGTAATTTTATATTTTCAATTCTTCACAAATATTTCATATTTATACATTTCATTAATGTAATTTCTTTTTATTTTTTGTCTAAAAAAAACAATTCCAATAAGAATGCGCCACCGGCTGGAATCGAACCAGCAACCTTTCGGTTAACAGCCGAACGCGCTAACCGATTGCGCCACGGAGGCCTCCTGTGTAATTGATGGGGGCTAATTAGCTGTGTTTAATGTATTTTATGTATTTCACCTGTGCAATCAGATCAATCTATGTATGCAATCTGTGTGCAATCTGTGTGCAAACTGTGTGTGTGTGCCTTATGATAGATGCATACATACGAGTGTACACAGTGGGCAAACATGTACATTTGTACATGCGACTATACATTTCCATTTTGAACAGCTAAACTTTGTTCTCATTTTAGTGACCTTTTACGAAAATCTAACAAAAGTATAAAAACATTAAACTCCGATACCGGGAATCGAACCCGAGCCTGCTGGGTGAAAGCCAGCTATCCTAGCCACTAGACCATATCGGATCTTTACATAAGACTGTGATGGGTAAAGTGCCTTCTTATACTGCGCAAATACACGAGCTCAGCATTATTATGTAAAGCTGTAGATTTGTTGATTATAATCTCAAGTGCATGCGATAAGGAATTTGATAGGGAAATAAATCGTAGATGTACTAGAAAGTAATATATGACTTGAACAAGACAACAAATGCGCAAATACTAAATAACAAGCAACCGCACCAAAATATTTTAAATGAGGGTTAATGCAATGTGCAATGTGTTCTCATGTCGCGTTAGAAGAGAGAAAACGAAATTACGACTAACAGCTTTCACTAGTGCATCATGTACGCGGATGCAATGAGAATGTATGCAGAGTGACTGTCTGTATGCAGCGTGCAGTCGTACACGACTTGTACTTGTACATTGCACACTTACATATTGCCTCTGTGTTTAACGATAAAAAGCAAAGTAATCTTTATAATCGCAAAACAGCTGCTGCCCGTTATATCTAGTGGCCCATTAGCTCAGTTGGTTAGAGCGTCGTGCTAATAACGCGAAGGTCGTGAGTTCGATCCTCCCATGGGCCAACTATACTTTTTATAATTATTTAACTTTAAAAATGGACTTAATATCATCAATTCACTTATTTTTGCATTTTACATGACTACAGTAAGTAACGTCATAAAATTTTATTGTGCAATAATCGGCGAAATATTTATACGAGAACTAATATATCACTTACGGATTAATATGGGAAAGTTGATGATCAGAGTGCAAATAAAGCACTTTTTTCCGCGAAAAATGCGCGCACAATTGATTGACTGTTTAATTAACAAATGAGTGATTGACCAAGCTTCGGTCACACATAAAACATTTTATCAAGGTTGCTCGCACAACAAAAACAACAAGATTGATTACTCTGAGTTCTCAGAATAGCCTGAACAATAATTGTGTATTTAATATGTGTGTGCGAAAGCATAATTTTCATTTTGCTTTTCGTTTTACATTATATAACAGGACACTTTGAACAAATGCGCCAAAAATATAAAACCCTCTTCGTTTATTGCAATAAAAGTAAAAATAGCTTCAACCCGGAATAACGTAAGTGGGATTTTCTTGCGTTTTTGTTTGAGTGATAACCCAAAAATAGAATTGCGCTAATCCGTAGTTTTGTCGGATAAAACATTGCAATACAAATAGTATTACAATTCAATCCGTAGTTAAGGTAATTAATAATTATTCCACACAGCATGCGGTGGGTTTCGATTTGCTATTTCGAAGTTAGCATTTGTACTATGTAATAATACTCGCAGACAGGTAATGTTAGGGAGGGTGAGGTAGATACACAAAAGTTAATTGCAGGCTTTTCCAATCAGTCTCTCTCTCTCTCTCTCTCTCTCTCTCTCTCTCTCTCTCTCTCTCTCTCTCTCTCTCTCTCTCTCTCTCTCTCTCTCTCTCTCTCCCCCCCTCTCTCTCTCTCTCTCCCTCTCTCTCTCCCTCTCTCTCTCCCTCTCACACACTCTCTCTCTCTCTCTCACTCTCTCTCGCCCTCTCTCGCCCCTCTCTCGCCCTCTCTCGCCCTCTCTCGCCCTCTCTCGCCCTCTCTCGCCCTCTCTCGCTCTCTCTCTCTCTCTCACTCTCTCTCTCTCTCTCACCCTCTCTCCCTCTCTCACCCTCTCTCTCCCTCTCTCTCCCTCTCTCTCTCTCTCTCTCTCTCTCTCTCTCTCTCTCTCTCTCTCTCTCTCTCTCTCTCTCTCTCTCTCTCTCTCTCTCTCTCTCTCTCTCTCTCTCTCTCTCTCTCTCTCTCGTGCAACTACAACTACCTTTGCAGCTGCAACTCATGATGATGTGCAATGTATGACCATCAAAATTGAGATGGCGACGGCGACCTGCAACTGACGTCATACTAATACTATGAGAAAGTAGATAAATGAATGTGAGAAAGTGAGAATAATAATACGGATGAGGGTGAAGGCTCTCTGACACTGACAGTTCCGAGAATTGGCACAGAAAAAGTACACGAGAGAGGGAAGAAATCGAAAAATCCATGAGTGAGAACAAAAAAAACAAGTTTAGATGTGCACTTGGGGAAGATAAGAAATAGACATTTAAACGAGAATGTATATAAGGAGATGCACTAAGTGGCTTTATGTTTTAATGCTCAAATGCAACTATTTAGGTCAACGTAATAGACAAGTGATATTTATCTCCCAGAGGGGGTCATCCCTCAAGTGCAACTTCACATAACACAAAATGGCAATCATCACAGAGTGCTACGAGAACGAGTCTTATTATGAAGAAGAATGTAGTGGACAACAAAATTCTACTCACAATTCTACAATGAAAAAAAGTCAAATTTTTGATTCATCACCAGTTTTTCATCAAATACCCCTAAATTGTGATAATAACAACATTTCGATTGCATGGAGAAATTTACGTTATGAAGTGAATGATTATTTCGGCCATGATCGTTCAAATTTGATTCGTAACTTGATTAGACCTTATCGAAAACGACCAATTCTACGACGATTGAATGGCGCCTTTGAGTATCACTCACTGAATGGACTGATGGGACCCAGTGGTGCGGGCAAGACTACACTGCTCAATTGTCTCAGTGGAAATTGTACATCTCGTGGTGGTTTGACTTCTGATTCTACGATTTATGTGAACGGCAAAGAGAAGATGCCAATTGTTTCGTATTTTATTGAACAACACGTTCATGAGACGATTGTGGGCAGGTTGACTGTACGGGAGATACTGAGGTATGCTTTCCGATTCAAAAATGGTACAAACTTTTCTGCCAAAATTATGAACGCTCACATTTCTGGAACTATCGCAGAGCTACTTCTACCAGAAGATGTGCTCGACCGTTTCTTTGATCACTGCAGTGGGGGAGAACAGAAGCGAATTGCAATCGGTCAGGAACTCATGTCGCTCACAAAGCCAACATTTCTATTCGTGGACGAACCCACAACTGGGCTGGATAGTTTTGCTGCAGTGGAAGTGGTCAAGTGTCTCAAACAGTTGACTGAGAATTACCGAATGACAGTGATTGCATCGATTCATGTGCCAAATGATGAAGTGTTGTGTAGGTTCGATCAACTCTATGTTCTAGCAAAGGGTGGAGTGTGCATTTACTCTGGACCGCCTAAAGAGTTGAGATCTCATCTAGAGTGTAATGTAATCCACGAGGCATTGCCCCATGACGAGCAACCAATAGAAATGTTAATCAAATTGGCTTGTGACGATCTAGAAACTTCTACAAGTCTTGCCGAATTAGCAGATCGAACCCTATCAAGCACATTCAATCAAGTAACCTCAAATCTCTCAACCATACGTTCACTACCAAACTGTCTGCCAAATCAACCCAAATCCTTTTCCCCCACTGATCTATTCCTACATATATCACGTCAATCTCGCATAACATTCATCTCCGAGTATCGCCTCTTTTTGGCTCAATTACTTTTCTTTGTTGGAATTACCGCAGTTTTAGGATCGTTTTTCAATCAGAAGATGGTTCATCCAAGAGGATGTTATACACTAAATGAAGGAAATACGACAAAGTGTGAAAATGATTTCCTCAAGAATCTTCTACTAACCGAGAATATCAATTACATTTGTTTGAATCGAGCCGTTCAGGCTTATATCATCATGGTTACGAGCACGCTGTTGTTCTCGACGATTGTAAAGGTTTTTCGCAATGAGCATCGAAATAGTAAGTGTTATATGACAGAGAAGTTGGAAACCTTTAACCTTTAACCTCCACAGAATGGTACAGTCTCGGTGTATTCTACTGGTCAACGAACTTTGTCTCTATCATCCAAATTAGCATCTTCTCACTAGCTCTTGCCACTGTTTCGTACTTTACCGTAGGCGAACACGCAATTGATGATTACACGGTGAATTGGTACCGTTTCGGTAACTATCTCCTGTGCACCTGGATATGCCTGATGTACGTTCAAAGTCTTGGCCAACTGATTGGTGTGGCCATTCTTGAGCCATACGAAATTGCCCTAATGATCTCAACTGTGTGCTTCACCTTCATTATGATGTTGGATGATTTCTTCTTTAAAACCGATGAACTACATCATGGGGTATTCATTCAAGCGTCCAATGTGCTGGGCATGAAGTATATTACGCGGTATTTGATTTATGTTTTCTATGGCATTGGAAGATGTGATCCGGAGCGGGAGTATAGTTGGGTACTGGAGAAGAACTATACCGATGGGGACAGTGTGCCGTATTACATTGCTCGGGTTGTGATCAATTCGCTAATTGTTCGACTGGTGACACTGGTGATGATGTATTTCAAATTTAACACTTTCAGTCCTATTCGTCTGAAAAACTACCCGCTAATGCAAATTGTTCATCTCACATCAGAGAGACCTATCCCAATTGATTACAATCAAAACCGATCCGAAGCGATTGACCTCAACTCAAACCAGAAAGGTCTCATCGAACGCGCAAAAGCTTATCACGAACTCGAATTTGAACGTTTTTCTCGACATAAAATCATAATCGGTTGGAGGTGTTTGAGTTTGTATGGCTCTGGATCGATTTACCAACTTGGTGGGCACTCAAAAGCGAGCCAGAATAATGACAATGTGATTTTAAGAGAATTGAGTGGGGAATTCCGTTTCGGTACACTGAATGCACTGATGGGAATGTCTGGAGCGGGAAAGACCTCTCTACTGAGAGTATTAAACGGTCAGTGTCGTACTCGAATAGGTGAACGAACCCAATTTTATCTGAGTAAATTTACCAAAATCGAAACTTCCTTCATCACTCAAGAGGTGTCTGGTCACATGTTTCCTGGGCTGACTACGAAACAAATGTTACTGTACGCTTCGAGACTTAAAAATCCCGGAATATCCCAAATAGATCACGAGAAGATTGCACTCAACTTGTTGGAGGAACTATGTCTCGCAGATACTGTCAACACGAAAGTAGAAATCTGTTCAGGTGGAGAACGTAAACGTCTAGCCCTGGCACTCGAGTTGACCTCCCTGACAATGCCAAATCTGATCTGCATTGATGAGCCCACCAGTGGACTGGATTCCAATTCCGCTGAAGTGGTCGTGTCCTGCATTCGGAATCTCACCAAAAAGCACAATCTCACTATAATTGCATCGATCCATCAACCCAACAGTGATCTACTCACAATGTTTGATCAACTGTACGTACTGGCACGAGGTGGAGTGTGCGTTTACTCTGGTCCACCAAGTGGTGTTCATGATCTTCTCGATATGGTTCCTGAAATTATCGATTTCAACAAATATCCAATCGAATCACTGATCAAGTATTCTTGTTTGGGTCATGAGGATAAGATTGTACAAAAATTAGTAAAGTTAAACAGTTTAAAAGTGTATGAAAGGAATCTAATTCTGCACGAAGATACTCAACTCGTACCCGACGGTGTTCTACCGAATCGAGCACGTTTCTCCTTCCACTCGGTCCATATCCTCTCCTTACGCTACCTAGCCTACATCCGTGGTTACCTCTGGAAGGAATGGCTGCCCTTCCTCGTCCTCTACCTCTTTTACGGCTACAATCTATCAATATTCTTTGATGCCAAAATTGCCCTGCCCTCTGGCTGTATGAGCATTGAAGAGGACTTTAACAATACGTGCTCGAAGAGCAAAGAAAAGTTGAACGAAGAGAAACAGTTGATGGACAATTTGAGGTACAATCTTTTTATGAGCAATCTTTTCTTGATGATTGTCATGATGCAAGTGGCGTTGAATTTGTACAAGGAATTGGAACTTTTTGTTAATGAACATCGAAATGGTAAATATCTAACATCTAATATCTAATATCTAATATCTAATATCTAATATCTAATATCTAATATCTAATATTTAATATCTAATATCTAATATCTAATATCTAATATCTAATATCTAACATCTAAGGTCAAACATCCAACATATTTCCTCCCCACAGGTTGGTACAGCAGTGGTGCCTTCTACCTGATGAAAACCATCTTCGAGATCCTACCCCTAATCCCTCTAATTTGCATCTACGTGTACATCTGCAACATCTACGAAGTGGTCCAACCAGGCATCTACTGGCACTTGGTACTTGTCATGCTGCTGAGCATCATTGCCACCCAAGGAATGGCCTACATTGTCCTGCTACTGTTCAATCGAAACTTGCTTCTATCTATGATCGCTGGCGTTGGCACCTATCTCACCCTCATACTGCTCAGTAACCTATTTATCAGTTTGAAGCATCTCCACTATGTCTACCAATTTGTATCCTACTTATCAATACCACGCTTCAGCCTGGAAGCCCTCGTTCTGCTGGAGTACGGTTTCGGTCGCTGTGCACCCCGTGAGATACAACCAGTGCTCTATTGGATGTCACTGGAAGATCGGGACTATTACTTCTGTATTGGAATGTTGTGCTTCAATGTGGTACTGTACAGAGTTGTGGCGTTACTGTTGTTGGTGATCAAGTCAAATCCAAAAGAAAATCAACGAGAACGTGTCGAGAGGATCAGCAGTTTTGTGGGGGATATTACGCCTACGAGGAGCGTGAATATGGGACTTTCAAGTTCGTCGCACAATTTGTATATAAAACAGTTTCAAAAATATTGAATATGTAATTTATCAAACACATGTAACAAATTTATTCATAAAGCATTTCAAACAAAACCAATTACAAACACAAATTCCTACAAGAAATCCAACCTCTTCACGGAGGGAGGGAGTGAGAGAGAGAGAGAGAGAGAGAGAGAGAGAGAGAGAGTGAGGAGAGAGAGGAGAAGAGAGAGAGAGAGAGAGAGAGAGAGAGAGGAAGAGGGAGGGTGAGAGAGAGAGAGAGAGAGAGAGAGATAGAGAGAGAGAGAGAGAGAGAGAGAGAGAGAGAGAGAGAGAGAGAGAGAGAGAGAGAGAGAGAGAGAGAGTCAATGTACAAACAGAGAAACACAAATCGAGTAAAGTAGACAAGAGGATCCAATCCAACAATCTCTACTTTTTCATGAGAATACTGAAAATACTCAATAGATAGCCCACGTAGATGAGAATCAACTTACGAATGTACAAAAATTAGTAACAAATCAATCATACAACTCCTGATACATACCTCATAGCACGCATTGTTGTTCACAGTTTTACTCGGACCCATCGTGCAGCCAATCTTCACCTGAGCATCCACAATTTTAGCATACAAATCATCGTACTGCAACTTGAGTAGACCAACTTGTTCAAACTTCAACAGAGGCACAAGCGATGGCAAATATCGCTTGGTTCTGGTGAACTGTGCCGTTACCCATGCCATCGGTATCAACATTGTGATTATGAGTACAAACTGGGAACCCACTATTGCTAAATGGATCAGTGGGGAAAGAATTGGCATATGAAGCTTGTAGAACATTATTCGGTATATGAGCACAATGCTCACAGGAATATGAGCGAGCAGTAGCAAGAGAAGAATACGCGAAATGATTTCGTTGTTTGTAACGCGAACCATCCGTTCGAATTTGGTGTGTTCTTGCACAAAGTAACGTAGCAGCAGTTGATCACGTTCACTCAGACGACCAAACTCAGAATTGGTTCGATGTTTCCGTACAATTCTACCCAGAGCACGATTACCCTCTTTGATGTGCACCCGAAATGCTTCAGCACTGAGCAGGACATAGTTGTACACAAAGATAGTGTCTCGAAAGATCAGGAATGATATTCCAATCACCATGGTAGAGTCGAGCGGTAGGATAAAGTAACTGGTCCATGGTAGGCCGAGGATGGTAACGTGTAACAAGTACCAACTCGTTGCAACGATTACTAAAAGATCATCATAGAATATTACATAAGACTATTTTGTACTTACAAGCAGCTAGTCCAGCCATCTGATAGAACCATCCACCAATGTTCACCATCAACATGAGATGTATGCGCATTTTTGAAGAAATCGTACCGAGATACTTCAATCGTTTTCGAAACAGTCTACTCTTGTTCACCTGATCCAACTGAACAAACATCCAGAGTTGGTTTACCAAATCCAGAAAACGCTCATTCCACGGAATCCACATCACCTTTTCAAGTGCAATCCAACGACTGACGAATTGCTTCAATTCCATCAATCTTTGACTCTTGAGTGCGGTAAATCGTTTTTCACTTAGCAAACATTTTCGATACAAATTCGTTCCGGTCACAATCATATCGTAATAGATCTTAACATATAGCTTATCACGAGACATAAAATGCACTGTAACGTGAGTGGCGAGTTGACATGCCACCAGTGCTACGACACAGAGTAGAAAGTACAAATCGAGTAGATAGATTTTCATGTTCTTTCGAATTAGTAGGGCGCCTGGGTCCCACTGGTACTGAGTACTTTTAGGATGTTGTGATATAATTAGATTGAACAATCGGGCGATTGTGAGCACAATCAAGATCAGTTCGCATGAGTATTTGGCTCGGAAGAGGCGACTTTTATGCCGGTGCACAAGTTCGATCAACTTTTGGTAGTAAAAGGTTCGGGATAGTTCAAACATTTTGTGTGTGTGTGTGTGCACAAACTTTGTACTGACTGAAAGTGATAACTTGGCAATTAACCTAATTGAACAAACGCTTGCTATTCTAAGAGCAATTCTGGTTGATGTATGGTTGTGCTGAATTTATGTTTTTGTTTTAGGTAGAACGACAACATATTTATGACATTCGCGAGTTGAGCAAACAAACAAACAACCTTTTTATCGGTAAATTCATATTTATCTAAATTTTTAAGTGTTGTTCTTGTTTATCAGGTTTCTATTTTAGTAGTCAATTCTCAATTTGAATAATAAATAAATAAATAAATTATATAACTCATTACAAAGTTTACTCAACAACAAAAACAAACTCATTATTCACTTATTAAATAGTGGCACACTTCCGGTCGGAATATTTAAGATTGATGCCACTATTAGGAGAAGAATGTCGGTTTTGTCGTTTTCTATGAGACAAGAATATTTACTAACTATATACAAATTTGGAACATTCAATAATAAATTAGAATTAACAATTTGGCCGACTTCAATAAGTGCTAAATTAGAATTTAAATTAATAGCAAAAAATATGGACTTATTTTCCAAAAACTATTCTGCTCACGTTAAAATTCGTCTGATTCTGTTGCATTTAGAGCCTTCGTTTGTTAAAATCGGAAAAGAAAAAGTGGCGTAATTAAATTGTGCAGGCAACGAGCACACACACAAATCGAAATACATTAGAGCAATGTACGATTATCGACAACCGCCGAGATATTAGCGGACTCTATTGCGGGCGAATGAAAGCACACACAGGCGAACACGAGAACAGGCCGACCAGCCGACTACATCGCAGACTACGATCGTAGTATGCGAGTGCATGCATGCAGGCTGCAGCCGCTGCCGAATGAAAACGAAAATTGAGCGAGAGAGATCGCGACGGCACTGGCAGAGACAGAACACAACGGCCAACTTGCACTCACTATCGCTCTCCAATGCAGAGAGTTCTCCACTCAATTCGACCGTTGATGTTGTGTGCTTTCTCCTCTCTCTCCCTGTCAGTCAGTGTGCGTGTGTCGTTGTGTGTGTGTTAGTGAGTGTCTGTGCAAATCGAGCTACAAATTCGCGTTTGATTGACCGATTAGATTTGTGCTTTCTGGTGATAATACACAATGTTCACTTGTGTCTGGTGATATTGTGTCACATCATGGTGTGTCTGTAAGTAAGTGAGTGCACACAGTGTGCACTGCACAGTTCAAAGTTCTACTGCATGGACAGACAGACTCTGTGAGTGTGTGTTGCAATGGAAAATAATCGACACATCCTAATTCCTGGGCAGAAAGAAGTTGTACTCCTTTGAGTAATACTGTCCGCCGTAATCAAAATAACCAAATGGAAGGCAATAGACGGCCACCTTCACCAGCACCCACACCCAAACTAGCAAAAATCCCAGTCCAAATTATCCAACCTATGCAAGCAGAGCGACCTGCCCCACCCGAACTCGAATTCTCCCCAGCACCAACAAACAACATTCAACCCGACTCATCATTTCATCGTCTATCCAACGAACTTCTCGTCATCATCTTCGAGTACGTCACCTCACACGATCACCTCTCCCTACGTCAAACCTCCATCATCTTCTACCACATCATCCACTCAATGTACAGTGCAAAACGTCGTTTAGTGATCAAAAGCTCCACTCGCAAGTCTGAGGACAAACTGCTCAATCAGTGCATTTCTGTGTGTATGCATCAAAGCAGTGCACTCGACACTGACCTACCACCAAGTGATGTTCGTGTGTGCACTTTTGAACTCACCTATCGTAATATAAAGTGCCATTTGATTCTGTTTCGTCATGCATTCGCAGTCACTCAATTGGTACTCGCTCAAATCCGTGAAAATAAAAGCCATTTATATTTCCATGGCATCCAGGCTACTGCATACTTGATCGGTGGTCTCACTAGCAATGGCATCTCACTCGAGTTAATTAAATTGATTAATTATTCTGGTGATGCCAGTCCACTGGTGGTGGGAACTATTGATGCTCTAGCACAACACACCGCCAGCATACGACATTT
Organism: Rhizoglyphus robini; assembly: GCA_023373905.1. Taxonomy (NCBI): domain Eukaryota; kingdom Metazoa; phylum Arthropoda; class Arachnida; order Sarcoptiformes; family Acaridae; genus Rhizoglyphus; species Rhizoglyphus robini. Next base: position 1,621,398 of record JAKIJQ010000014.1, read on the forward strand.
TTCGTTCTACTCACGCTGTCCCAATGGTTTGGTTCTTCATACATTAAATGATTCACAGAGTGAATTCTTTCAAAGACTTGAAGAGTTCTACATTGGTTCATATAGGCCAATTGAGAATCTAGCCTCAAAGGTTGCAGCAGCTCGACGTCTGGGATTCTATCAGAAGTGCTTGAGCAGTATTGTTCAACAGATTGAAGGTATGCCCAATGTTGCGGCTCAACGGGTGACACATCTCACCATTCGAGATCTCGAAGGAAAGCTTTTTGAGTTGACCGAAGCAGTGACAAGACAAATTCGGGCAAAAGTGCCCAATGCTGAACTTCTCTAAACTTTGTGTTGTGTTCGTGCCCAATTCGGAACTTCATTTGACTTTGATTGTGCGTGTACGTTCTCAGATCTAAACTTCATTTGACTTTGATTGTGTGTACGTTCTCATCTCTAAACTTCATTTGACTTTGATTGTGTGTACGTTCTCAGATCTAAACTTCATTTGACTTTGATTGTGTGTACGTTCTCATCTCTAAACTTCATTTGACTTTGATTGTGTGTGTACGTTCTCAACTCACAATGGCAACTCCAGGGCGAATCCTAACTCCTGGACTGCAGGACGTTATCGTGCAAATCATACTGCCCGCGGTATTAGATCCCGATAGAGTGATGGGATATTTTAGACGGCCTGTCTCACAACCACAACAAGAACAGGCACCACGTCCCCCACCAGAACCACATCCAGCAGAAACCCCACAAATAGGCACATCTCCTGAGTACCCAGAACTGCGTCCAGCTCCTCCCGAAATCGAATTCTCCCCTGCACCAACAGACAACATACAACCCGACTCATCATTTCATCGTCTATCCAATGAACTGCTCGCCATCATCTTTGAGTATCTCAACTCACTTGATCACTACTCACTACGCCAAACCTCCATCACCTTTTACCACATTATCCACTCAATGTATAGTGAAAAGCGTCGTTTAGTGATCAAGTCGCTCATCAGCCCTAAACCATCTCAGCACAAACTTCTCAATAAGTGCATTTCTGTGTGTATGGGTCAGAGCACTGCACTCAACATTGACATTGCACCAGGTGAAATTCGTGAGTTCAATTTTGAACTCACATATTTTAATGTGACGCGTCATTTGATTCTCTTTCGTCATGCCGTCCAAGTCACTCAGCTGGTACTGGCACAGTTTCGTTACAGTAGCATCAACTTAGTGCCCCATGCGATGGCACACCTCATCGGTGGTCTATCCGACACAATGCCACTCGAAATGATAAAGTTGATCAATTACTCGGGTGATGGTAATCCGTTTTATCCCATCATTATTCAGGGCCTAGCTCAACACTCTCCAAGTTTGAGACATTTTTCGTTCTACTCTCGCTGCGAGAATATAGCAACGTTTCATTCCTTTCCCGAACAACTTGCGTTCTTTCACGGACTTGAGGAACTTTACATTGGTTCGTACAATACATGTGACTATAGAAGAGATGAGTTACTGGCCTCAGAGGAGGCTGCAACCCGAAGACTTGGATTCTATCAGAAGAATTTGAACGATATTATTGGACAGATTGAAACAATGCCGGAGGCACAAGCAGTTCGGATCACTCATCTCACGGTTCGGAATCTCGATGGACGGCTTCATGTGCTGACAGATGCGTTGAGAAAACAAATTCGGGATAAAGTGCCCAATGCTGAGCTTCTCTAAGCCTTTTTCATTACTGATTATATGTCCTGAATTGTAAATATAACACACAATCTAGATCCCGAGTGGGTTAAGAGCAAAAGTTCATAAAATAGTATTGAAGCAAAACAGTCATGTTCAGTGTCATGTTTGTTCTTTGATTCTTCACTTTTTATGCATCATTAATCTATTATGACACTAATTCAACCGAATCACATATGGCCCATTGTTCTCTCTCTCTCTCTCTCTCTCTCTCTCTCTCTCCCTCTCTCTCTCTCTCTCTCTCTCTCTCTCTCTCTCTCTCTCTCTCTCTCTCTCTCTCCCTCTTAATAATAAGTTCAACGCACCTACTTTGCTCCAGAATACAAAAACTTACACCGATCTAGTGTAGACAGACATCGTATACTTACTTTAATGTCCATTCAATTGATATTGTTGTCTTGCTCCTGTTTCCCATATAATCATGTAAACCATTTAAATAAAACGATTTTTACACCATTCGGTTTGTGTTGCAATTTTTATTTACTCATTGGTATTATCAAGTCAATCGGACAAAAGCAAATAAACATAAATTGAAGTTCTTTATCATAGCGCATCTATACAAACTACAAATGGATTAATGGTAAATGATAATGATAAGATAATTGAGATTCGATAAAAGCAGGTTGAAATCCATACTCCAAAGTTAGTCCAATCAATTCCTTCTCTTTCTGGATTTACTCAGAAAGTCTCTCTTGTATCGAAAGGGTCGCAAAAGGAAACGGTGCACAAGTCGACACGGTGATCAGCTAAAGTGGATTTGAGCAGTGAAATGTGTGTCATGATTAATGTTCATTAACCCAAAAAAATTGTCCTTACTTAAACGTTTACCACAGTTTTGACACTTCCACGGGATGCTTTTGCCGGTGGTGTCATTTGGGTCAGCTCTAGGAAGTTGACTTGCAGCTAAAATGTTATCGATTCCAAACATATGTTAATCTAGTGCATAATGTCATATATATAATGTCATTTACCTGGTTTTGTGTTGATGTAAAAGTTTCCTGCTTCGTAAGGACTGGCATGATCAGGAATTGAGCAGTCAAAAAGATTCTCAAATAGTGTATCATAGTAGAATTTGGCTTCCTCAACAGCGGCATGTTGGTCTTTGGTTACGAGTTGACCATTCTCTGGTACATTTATCGAGTAGTTGTACAGTTTACTTGGTTCCACAATTTGGCTTTTATGTTATGAGATTGAATAGAAGAAAGCATATGGAATTAGGCGTGACAAAAGGACATTGGGAATACGTATGTAAAAGAGTGTCATGCTCTACTTACAATTTCTGTGGTCCAAAAGTGACAACCTCAACCGAATCTATTGAAGTTTCCCACGAACATTCTGTGTAGTTTCGAAACACTTTTGCGGGGAACCAGCGGCCCTCGATAGACGTCCAAACAATTGTGTGTGGATTCTGACAAGCCATTTGAAATACCGTTCCGAATTCTGTGTCACCTAGATAGATTGGTGGGGGGCAAATTCTTGGTCGCCTCCCCGTAGTACAGTCGATTGCACGAGTCGCACAAGTGGATGAGTTTAGCTTCGTTTTTGGCGAGTGCCAAAAGTTGTGCAAGGCAATCAACTGTGTAATCATCGGCTCGGCTGGAAATGATTCGATTGTGGACACACTGTGCAAGATGGTTAGTGATATGCTCTACCTACAAGTTCACTTACCAGTTTAACATCAAACAGAAGCTCATCTAGCGACTCGTACTTGTCCTCTCTTGATGCAACAGTCTCCAAGTCCATCTCTTTCATCTCTTGTAAGATCGTTTTACTTGGTTGTATTTTTGGTTTCTTACTTGGATACGAATAGTTGATAAACTTATTCGAGCACCTAAATTTCCACTTTTTCACTTTATTTATGAGTAAACTTGCAAGATTGCTGTAGGTCGTTACGACGTCCACCTTCAACCCACCACTTTCTTCGCTGAAGCCATCCTTTGAGCGATTGTAGTGCCTACCCACTATCTTCAGCACACACTCGTCACAAACTCCATGCAATGTGAGAAGTTTGTTTATATCGTGTATAGCATCTTGTGGTTTTTGTTCGAGTGCTTCGTATCGTTCAATTGCGAGCTGTTGTTTTGTGAACAAGTTTGCACTCTGAATACACTTTAAATGATAGTTCAGCGGACAGAGGCTACAGTGCTGGAATTCTTCAGAATCTTCAATGACTTTTTTGTGACATTCGAAACAGAACGAATCGTGCTCTTGTACTGGCGTGACATTTGGTTGAGCACCCGGTACAGTAGATGTAGATGGAGATTGTTTTCTGGATTGACTTTGTGAACTGTTGAGTTCCTGTTCCATGGAATCGTCTGACAGATCTATGATTTCAATGATCTCATCAGATTTGTTCGACATTTTCAATGATAATTGAGTTGAGCCAACTGCTGCCGCTGCTGCTGTTGAAACAGTTGGAACACTAGCAGAAATTATTTTGTTGCCATTATGAACATAATTGGGAATTGGTTGAGCGAGCGAGTGAGCAATTTGGTTTGGAGCTTTAACCACATATGCCAATTTGGATGATGATGATGTTGATGCTAACGATGATACTGCTGCTGTTTCAGACACGAAAAGCAGTTTTGGCTTTGTAATTCGGACTTGAGAGGCATTTAGGATTTTCTCTTTCTTCTGGTTGTTGTTGTGGTTTTTGAGCGACGAAACAACTAATGTTGAGCTCGAATTTGTTTGATTCACACAAGTTTCAACTCGATGCGAAGATGGACGAATAACTATTCGCTGTGTCACTGGATAGATAGTGGATGATCGAGTTTTGGTATTGATCACCTTTACTTTATTGATTCGTACGGGTACTGGGCTAGGAGTAATCACAATTGCGGTTGCATTACTAGAAGTAGCAGTGATTGATGATCCAGTATCAGTGTCATTGATAACTTTGAATATGTTGGCTCGTTCGGCCACAGAACTAGCCGTAGCATTAGTTGTAGAGTTCTTCGGATTGATCTGTTCAACTGGCCTAGCCCTAGGCCTAGCATTGATAGCAGTTTTCTTCAGATTGATTGGCAACAAAAATTCTCTCGGATCACGCCCATCCAACTGTTCTGGATCGGTTTTAAAGTGATCCTTCCTGACATGGATTCTTGCGTACTCGGCTGTCCTTGGAAAAAATATGCCACACCCAGGCCAGATGCAACGATAACCTCCCTTGGAGTGGGTCTTGAGATGAACGCTCAATCGAAACTTGTTATCAAATGCTCGACCACACACCTGACAGGTGCGATCTTGGACAAAACGAGTGCCCAAATATTTGGCAACTTTTTCCACTTGCTCAACTGCATGATCCTTTTTTAATGTGCGCCCTTGTAATGTGCGGTTGAAAGGATACAAATTGACAATCGGGAAATTTGCAGTAGAATGGAAGCTTTTCGGGATGCTTGGAATGATCGTGATTAGTCTTTGTTCGTATACTTGGGAATTCTAACGAACAACTATCACATTTATGAATGGTTCGGTCCGGCTGCATTGTTTGAGATAAGTTTGCCGACACATTCAGGCAATTAGTTGTGGCTGTGGTGTTTACTATGTTGGCTTGTGGATTCAACTTTTTGGAAGATTCTGCCAACTTTGGACGATTTTCTGCTAAACGATCACCAACATAGACTGCAGCCGCTGTGTTGTGATCAATCTTATGCTTGCTCTGAATGTGCTCTTTAATCACAAGTGGTTGAATGGACACAAAGTGACAGTCTGGAAATTTGCAGTAAAATGGCACCGTTTCGGGGTGCATGGCAAGATCGTGTTCATTCTTTGCTTGTGAACTTGTAAATTCTTCGGTACAAAGGGTACATTTATAAATGGCTCGATTCGGTGACATTGCTTGAGATATGTCTGCTGATATATTTGAGACATTGGTTGTGCTGGCATGTGACTTCAAGATTTGAGAAGATAATTCTGTGGGATATTCAATAGCATATGATGAAACTATAGATTTCGATGCATTAGATGATTTTGCAGACGAAATCTTGATCAGCCCTTTCTTATGAGTCAAATAAATACCGGTTTTTATGGGCACAAGAAAGTCCATTGGATCCCGTCCAGTTAACGTAGAATCATCTCTAAAATGATCTTCCACAACGTGGGTTTGTGCATCCGTGCCAAATGGATAAAAGAATCCACACTTGAGGCATCGAAAACCAGATGAAGTGCTGTGATACTCAACATGCGTTTGCAGCTCTTGAATATCATCAAAAGTTCGACCACAGTGTTTGCAGGCACAGTTGTGCCGTTTCATCTTTTTCTTGGAACCTCTACCACGTAATCTTGCATAATGCGTTTAGTTCTATTTCGGACTGGTCGTCTCATCAAAGAAGCACCACTCACAGCGACTGATGATGATGATGGGGGGTGGTAGTTGTTGTTCGTATAATGGATCTAAAAACTTTTGATGATTTTCCCATGCCACTCTAGAGTCAGCCAGTAACTCAAATGGAGCACATGGACGAACGCCAGGATTGGGCACAATTTGAGAACTCCTCAATGCTGTCTTATGTTCGATTAGATGGAGGGTTAACGCAGATAGAGGGGATCCACTTTCAAGGAGACAGAGTTGAGGTTCTTTGATTTTGAGAGGTGGTGCCTTACTGGCTGGTTTCCTGTTGTTTGATTTGGGGTTTTCAAACTTTGGTTTGTTGGGTCTCGGTATGTTGGGTTTCGGTGTGTCCAGTTTTGGTATGTCTGGTTTTGGTTTGTCGTGTTTTGGTATGTTTGAATTAGGTTTGTTGTGTTTGTCGGATTTCGGTATGGCGGGTATGTCCAGTCTTGGTATGTATGGTTTCGGTTTAATTTTCTCCGAAATCTCACTTGAATGCTTTGTTTTGTCTGAAGATGGCTTAATCGGCATTGGCGGATGGCTTGTGCGATCGGGTATAACACATTCCCAGTAGTCTTTTACATTGCCACCATCAAATTTTTGGATCGTCTCTAAAATGCTCACACACAATGTGACTTTCTGCTTGATAAGCCGATTCGAAAAAAGTGACCACATTCAGCGCACAGATAGCCGACTCTGTTGTGAGCGGCAAGATGCTTCACTAGGCAATCTAGTCCGTACATTTTTCGGTTGCATTGTGGACACGGCAAAAAGCGAGCGAGTCTCTCTTGATGAATTCCCAAATAGTCTTCATTTGGCTCGATATCATGCTTGAGCTCAACATGCAAACGTAGTGCCTGTTGCTGTGTGGCCAGGTACTGGCACTCTGCCATTTTGCAATAGTATGGCATCAACTGTGGGTGTTCGCTCCTCATGTGGCCATTCGACTGTCCGCTTCTCTCAAATGTGGCCACACAGAAGCAACATTTGAATTTTCTTCCATAATAGACTTTTCGAGTCTTTTCGGTTTGCTTCGGTTTTGTCATCGAATGAGTGAGATTTGAATTTTGATTGGTTTCACTTGTGAGGAGATTAGCCGAGTCGGTATCGCTATTTATTTCAATCCAATCAATAGGTTTGTTTGAATTCGTCATGTCATGTCTTGGTATGTTCGCTTTCTGTTTGTCGGATTTTGTTTCATTTTTTCTTGGAAATTCGACTTGAATGCTTTGTTTTGACTAAAACTTTTGGCTTAATTGGGGCTGGCGCACGACTTGTGCCATCGGGTTTCACACGCTTCACATAGTTCATTGCATTAGAAAGTGCATAATTAGGATCGTCTTTAAAATGTTCAAACTTGATGTGATGCACTGCTCCTTTGAGTGTTGGGAAAAAGTATGCACACCCATCGAAGATGCACCGATGGCCAATTTTGTTGTGAGCGGCAACATGTCTCTGAAGTGCATCATCATCACCGATAATTGTTCGGTGACACAGGCGACACGGCGTCCAACGGGCGAGTCTTTCCGGATAGTCTCCAAAATATTTGTATGCTTCGGTTGATTTTATATTATGATGAGTCACGAGATGAGACCTAAGTGCATCCAAATGTATGCCTTGGTAAGGACAGTTGGCCACTTTACAGTAGTATGGCAGCAATTCCGAGTGTTGATGCCTCATGTGATCACACGATTTGGTGCATGTCTCAAATGTTGAGCTACAGAAGTGACATTTGAATCGGCTATTCTGGATTGGTTGTGCCTGTTGGGCTTGGTTCGGTTTTAGCGCCGAATTATTGATATGTGTATTTGGGTTGTTTTCAAGTGGTTTATGGCTTGGATCGGGGTCAACACATTCAAAGTAGTCCTTTGCATTACAACCAGCAAATTCAGGATCGCCTTTAAAATGATCCTTTTCGATGTGTTTCTTTAGCGAGTTGGTTGAGGAGAAAAAGTAACTACATTCTTTGAAGGTGCACCTATAGCCAAGTTTGGTGTGAGTTTCAAGATGTGTCTGTTGTAAAGCAGGCCCGGCCATTATTCGGTGACACAAAGGACAGGGCTTCACACAGGTGACTCTCTCCGGATGCTCTCCAAAATAGCCTTCTGCTCGCTTTCCCTTAATTCTATGCCCAAACGAAACATGCTTGCGTAGTGCAAGTTTCCATGCGGATTGGAAAGTACAATTTGGCACTTTACAGTAGTATGGCAACTGGTCCGAGTGTTCACTTCTCATGTGTTTCAACGATAACTCGCGACTATTAAAGGTCGAATCACAGTAGTCACATTTGTGACTTCCAGCATTGGCTTGGAGAGTCTGTTTGGCTTGGCTCGGTTCTATCATCGAATTGACATTTTGATTGTTTTGTGTAAGGATAGAATCGGAATCACTTATTTCAATCAAATCTGGCAAACTATCGATTGTATTCGCTTGTTGGTCATTGGATTGTTCTTCTTGGTTGATTTCTTGGTTAAATTGCTCTCCTGTATTGAATTGCAAATGATAAATTTGAGATAAAATCGTTGATTTTACTGAGTTATTTGCTTTATTACTGAGGGCCCTATCAATCGCATTACAAATGCCTGCATATACTACTCGATTGCATATACTGTAGGCTACTGACGTTATGTCTCTATCTAACAGTGAGGCACTTGACAGTGAGATGCAGTCTTACTAACATATAATAAGCTAACTGAAAACGCGAGCAGTGAACAGTGTGAAACGAAGTAAACGCGACGCTTTTAGGTTAACTTGTTAATTTAGTGTTTAAATTAAATTTGCTACCAAACTTTCCAAACGCATTAATGAACTTATGCTATCAGTGCAAATGAGGGTATAGATTCCGGTTCAATCGAATCAATCAACACAGACTTTAAAAATAAGTGACATTACAAACATTGCGTATGCGCGCGGGCACTGTACCTTGTGGTTTTGCACTAGAAGATGGCGATGACAATGGTGATGGTGTTGATGATGAAGATGATGGCATGGTGGCAAAGGACGATGATGTCGTTGATGATGATGACGATGATGGTGATGACATGGCGGCAGAGGACGATGGTAAAGATGATGATGACATGGTGGCAGAGAATGACGATGATACCAAAAATCAAAAATTGGCTCTAATGTCTTCAAAATAAGCTCCAATTTGACCAGAGTCCATAAGATTGGCACACACACAATTGAACACAATCACACACGGTAGTATCTACTGGGGCAGGCTTATTTGCCTTACCCCAGGCGATAATATTGAGTCTGCCCTATGCACACACACACACACACACACACACAAACACACAATTGGTTGATTCACTAATAGTCATACATTCGATGTTACGCGAAATCCAATTTCTGATTGAACAAAAAAAAGAAAGATTAAACGCGAGAACGGAAACAAAGCGGCAACACAGACACACAAAAAGAACGTTCTCGAAACTCGCATCGAAGCCCGATGCACAGAGAGGAAGGCGAACACAGCCAATACCCTATGCACACACACACAGTAATGAATCATTGCTAATAAAACACGAACACACACAGAGGCACAAGCATAGATTCGCCGAGAGCGGACTCATCATGTGATGGCAAGCAAGCAATGGAAGGAGGATAGGAGAGCAGAGGAAAGCAGAGGGAGGCAAAGAGTAATGTCTAGACAACCGTCATCCGTCCGAAACGCGCAAACACACAGCGAAACATAAAAAACATTGAAAGGTCATGCCGAACCGACAAATCATTTTAACAATAAAACTAGATTGAAATAGGCGAAAATGAGATTTGCTAACTTACACGGAGATAGAGTTTCGATTACACAATTTAGACCTAAAGGGAACCAAGAGACAAAAGGCTCTAGATATTACTAAAAACTAATTGCATTTAGAGGAAAGTGAGATTTCAATTCAGTTTAAAAAATAAAAAACACAAACACTATCATGCTCTGACAATACATCCAATTTGCCATTAAAATTGACGACCCATATGGATCTTCATTTTGACGATTACTTACAACAAAACATGATTTGAAGGTGATTTGTCGGTTTAGTGACTCAATTCGGTTGTGCTGAATTGGCGTGTTGAGATATTTAAAGCAGAAACATACACACTCAAGTGTCCTCAATGAAGAATGTATAAGTGAGCGATGGGTCAAATTTGGCCATTTTCGGCCCTATTCGGGCTGATTCGATGGTGATGTAGACGCTCGGTTTGGGTTTGAATGTGATTTAATGAGATACGCAAAACACGAAATAAAAGTTAAGTTTAAATGAAAGTCAATTACATAATTTCTGCCTGTGAGACCATCGGGCATTGGCCGTCAGACGCAATCACCGAGAAGTGACTTGTGAGGGAGAGAGAAAGAGAGGAGCAGTGATTGCCTCAATCAAAACACAAAGAGAAAGCTGCTCACTAGTAGAGTATTCAGAATATTGAATAAATTTTCTATGGGGCAGTACATATGACATAAGGGTAATACACATAATAAGTGATGGCAATAGATAGTTATTATGTATTGTGTGTCGTAACGCACCCTCATAGTGGCAATTGAAATGAATTTATACCAACGCCACTGGCAACCGTTGGACTGACGTGCCTCAGACTGAAAATGCAACATTGTATGTTGTATCTCAGGTCTGCACCGGAATCGGGCTCTCTGGGTTAGTGTCTTGTTGCCTTACTTACACTAATAAACTTACTCTCTCTCTCTCTCTCTCTCTCTCTCTCTCTCTCTCTCTCTCTCTCTCTCTCTCTCTCTCTCCCTCTCTCTTGTAGCAAGTGGGTTGAGTTGTTTATTTAAGGAACATCTCGGACTGTCGTCACCGGCGTCGGGCTCTCTGGGTTAGTGTCTTGTTGCCTTACTTACACTAATACACTCACTCGCTCTCTCTCTCTCTCTCTCTCTCTCTCTCTCTCTCTCTCTCTCTCTCTCTCTCTCTCACTCCCTCTCCCTCCCTCTCCCTCTCTCTCCCTCTCTCTCTCTCTCTCTCTCTCTCACTCCCTCTCCCTCCCTCTCCCTCTCTCTCTCTCTCTCTCTCTCTCTCTCTCTCTCTCTCTCACTCTCTCTCTCACTCTCTCACTCTCTCACTCTCTCTCTCTCTCTCTCTCACTCTCTCTCTCACTCTCTCACTCTCTCTCTCTCTCTCTCTCTCTCTCACTCCCACTCTCTCCCTCTCACTCTCTCCCTCTCACTTGCAGCAAGTCGGTTGAGTTGTTCACTTAAGAATCAACTTGAGCAAAAACCCTACCGTCCGACCCGGCCGGTCAGGGTCGAGGGTTTTGCCAACTCCCTCATCTCTACTCTCTTATGCTGGTTGTCGAATTGACAGTACAGCGAGAATCAGATTGTCCTGCTGTTGCAAGCTTTGAGCACTTTAGGTTATTGTCTTACCTTAGCAGCCGCACCTTCCATTGTCTTTACCGTTCACACCAATTGGTTGTAATTATGAATGAGTAATAACAAATATACATGTCGCATGTTGTGTTCAGCAGAAAGACCCTTTTGGAGACCAATAAACCAATCGAATTACTTACACACCTAGCGCCAATTCAAACTCCATCGACTGGAAGACTCACAGAAATGCAAATTATTAGCATTTTATTGATTTTTTACTTGTATGATGGTTAGTTGTAGACAAAGATTGTGGTGTACAAGAAATGACAGTAGGGAGAGAGATTATTTCGCTACTCAATCTCAAAATTGAATTTTCCAGCATCCCGCAAGGCATCCGTAAAGCTGACCGACCCGACATACTGTCTAGGTTGATGCTCAAAGGCCACTCCATTGGCTTGTGCTTCCTGTTGCAACGGCTTGAGATGAGTATGCTTGATGTGATTCACCACATAGGCCCTTATATAGTTGCCCGAATAGTTACAGCCTGGCCAAGTGCACCGAAACTCATTCAAGCCCAAGTGCAGTCCTGACATAATGTGGCGCCTCTTCTCTGATGGATGTTTGAACAACCGGGTACAGCCTTCAAATGGACATTTGATTTGTGGATGTACATCATGATCGTGTCGATACATATCACCACGTGTGATTGAGATGAAGCCGCACTCAGCCTTGGTACAGCCGAAAGTGCCCTCCAAATGCGAAGTGAAATTGTGTCGCTTCAGACTGATGTATGATACAAAGGCCTTGTCACACTTCCAACATTTGGCCTTTGCTCCATCGGAATGGTGATTCTGCAAGTGATTGAACAAATCTGCTGCTGCTTTTTCATCGTTTAGAATGTTTTCACTATACTTTCGGTTACAAATCAAACAAATGGCCGGCACTGGTAAGTGGTGCACTTGGTTTACATGAGCATCCAGCAAATCTAGGGTATGTTTACTGCGGAGATTAGTTTTGTCCGGATTTCGAATCCGTTGCGTGCACTCTGGTACTGGACAACGTAGGGAAATGACGCGGAAAACTCCCTCGTCCGAATTGTTGTAGGAAAATTCATGATTATCGCCATTACTGTCAGAATTCTGAGCGTCGGTTGGATCATTCTGAGAATCGTTAGCATCAATCTGATAATCGTTTTGATTATCAATCGGATTATCATCTTGATCATCGTTTTGATCATCGTTCTGACGATCAATTTTAGCATCAATCTGACCAACATTGTGACCATCCTTCGGATCACCTTCATCATCACGAACACTCTTAAATCTAGGCATCACTTGCTCTTCAACATCTTCGATTTCTTCTTTGATTACAACCTGTAAAGCAGAAGTCGATGTAGAAGTAGAAGTGGCCTTGGAATTTGATGCAAGTTTTAAGATTTTTGCAGATTTGCTGTTCACTAGCGGCTGTTTGTTAGTTTTCTGATGCTTTTTCGACACTCTAATTGGTGGTTCTGGTGATATGGGTTCCGTTTTTATCTGTGATGGCGATAATGATCTTGGTTGGGCAGTTGAAACGATCGTTTCTGTCGATGATGGCGATAACCGAGTTGTAGCTGAAACGGAGATTGCTGATGTTGCTGGGATATTTGTTTCAGTTTCCCCTGAACACGCTAAAATTGTGGTCACTAATGAAGCTGTTTTGGATTCAATTTCAGGAGCCAACTGTGAGTGGGATGTTGGTGACACAGATGGAAGCACATCTCTCTCACCAGTTGTCACCATTTTGCGTTTAGTGGCCATCTTAAGCACAGGTTGGGGATGAGTTGGTTGGGCTGTGGTTGCACGTTCACTCAGATCAAGTGGCGCGTCAGTACAGCACCCGGTTGGACACTCTGTTTTCACGAGTGAAGACATCGTAATGACGATGAAGCGAGTTTTAACAACACAAGTATTGAAACGAATAGTAACAAAAAGTCAAAAACCAATTCAGGAGAACGAAAAAACGAAACGAATTGCAGCAGCAACGGGACACGAGAACGACCTTCTCACAACGACAGAGGAGAGAGCGAATGAGCGCGTGGAGAGAGAACAAAGGCAGTTGTGAGCACTGACAAGGGGTAGCGAGGCTCACAATATAATGGCGCACTAGTTTGCGCCTTTTGGCCGAAGCGGCTGCCAAAGGCGCTGTCATCGCCTGAAGGGTGGGGTCCGCCGCGCGAACACACAGACACACTTATAACGAAAAGTGTTAGATTTGCAAATTGCAAGAACATAAAATAGCTTTAGGATATTATTTGTGCACAGTGTTTGGTGAAATGGACGCGCAAATTGGACAAGATGGGCAAACAGACGGACGGCGGACAGCGTGCAGTCGGTATTGCTAAAATCACCATTCTGCCATTGACAATGTCAAACATAAACAATGTTTATTAAACATACAATGTTTTACTTGTATCGAATTAGCTAATATGTCTAAATGGACGTTGTCCTTTCTTGAGTTGCTTCGTGCTCGTCAACACAAATCGAATAGGCCACAAGTGAGACAATTCAACCAAATTTAAGGTAAACCCGACACACACACACACACACACACACACACACACACACACACACACACACACACACACACACACACACACACACACACACACACACACACACACACACACACACACACACACACACACACACACACACACACACACACACACACTCGTTGGTCGGTCGCTCTGTTCGTTGGCTTGTGTGATCACTCGTGGCTGGCTGACTGGCTCGAGCCTTGCCATTCACCAACCGACTCGATCAAGTCGCGCACACACAGAGCGGCAATGGCACAGTCGAGTAAAGCCGAGTTGGTGGAAAGCGCGCTGTGTCTCACTTGTGTTGTGTGCTTGTGTGGTGGTTTGTTACACTCGGCGCTCAATGTTCGGTCACTTGGCAATGGGCCATCTAGACCGACAGATCAAATAGCCACAGAGTGATCAATGACGACGGTACCTTACTTGTTGAATCCACTATGATGCCATCATTAATTACCGTAATTACCTCAAATGGATTTTTTCTTCATTGATTGTAGAAAAAATATATATACTTACTTTCAATTGCAATTTTCATTACTCTGGTCTGTTCAAGGAATAATCATGTTAATCATTGAAATAAAACAATTTTCAATCTCTCGACTTGGTTTAAATTTTTATTTATTTATTGAAATTATCAAGCCACTCAGGCAAAAACGCATAAACATAGATAAACTTTATATATATCATCACACACATCTACATCTACACATATAAGTGGATTATTAATATTAATTTAATTGAGGAGATTCAATAAAAACTGATGAAACGCATACTTCAGATTCAGGCCAAGTCATTTCATTTTTTAGCTCGCAGAAAAGTATTTTTGCACTTTTCACTGCAATACGCAACGGTGCACGAATCAAATTTGCGATCAACTAAAACGTATTTGGGAGTGGAAAAATGACATAAATAACGTGATTACTTGCACCCTTTTTGTCCTTACCTGTAGGTCTACCACAGACTTGACAATTCCACTCGATGTTCTTTCCGGTGGCATCATTCTGATCTGCAACTGGAAGTTGATTTGCATCTAAAATATATTCGATGTGTCCAAGCCACGCAAGTTAATCTAATACATAATGCATATATAGTCATTTACCTGGTTTGGTGTTGATGTAAAGATTGCCTCTCTCGTAACGACGAGTATTTTCGCGTTTTGGACAGTCAAAAAAGTTAGAATCCAGTGTGTCCAAGTAGAAGTTGGCTTCCTTTACAGCGGATCGTTGGTCTTCAGTGTCAATTTTGCCTTTCTCCGGCACCTTACTTGAGTATTCGTACAGCTTACTCGGTTTCACAGTTTGGCTATTTTGTTATGAGAATGAATAAAAGGAAGTGTATGGATTTAGAAATGATAATATGGGATATGGGATATGGAGATATGGGATATGGGATATGGGATATGGGATATGGGATATGGGATATGGGATATGGGATATGGGATATGGGATATGGGATATGGGATATGGGATATGGGATATGGGATATGGGATATGGGATATGGGATATGGGATATGGGATATGGGATATGTATCCTGTTTACTTACAACTTCTGTGAACCAAAAGTGACCACCTTCACCAAATCCATCGAAACCTCCCACGAACATTCTGTATAGTTGCGAAACACTTTGGCGGGAAACCATTTGTTCCCTATCTTTGTCCAAACAACCGTATGCGGATTCTGGCAACCCATTTGGAACACCGGTCCGTAGGTTGTATTTGGATAGCTTTCCTTGGGCAAATTCTCAACCGCCTCTCCGTAGTACAGTCGATTGCACGAATCACACAGCAGGATGTGTTGGGCTTCCTCACGTGCTAGGGCCAACAGTTTGGATAGCTGTTCAACTGTGTCTGTATTGTGTTCACTCGAAATGGTTAGATTGTGAACGATCTGTGGTACAAAAGTGTTTAGTTACACCAACAATTACCTTTCCAGTCACTTACCAGTTTTACATCATACAAAAAGTCGTCCATAGATTCATATTTGTCCTTTTTGGACAAAATAGTCTTCAAGTCCATCTCCTTCAAGATTTCTGTTGATTTCTGTTGACTCTTCTTCTTACTGCGCAGTTTTGATGACTTGAACAAC
This sequence comes from Rhizoglyphus robini, assembly GCA_023373905.1. Lineage (NCBI taxonomy): Eukaryota > Metazoa > Arthropoda > Arachnida > Sarcoptiformes > Acaridae > Rhizoglyphus > Rhizoglyphus robini. Next base: position 1,637,443 of record JAKIJQ010000014.1, read on the forward strand.
TTTTCGGATCCTGGAAATTTCCACGATTTCGCCGTAATCATAAGTAGATTTGCAATATTGTGGAAGGTGTTAACGATGTCCACCTTGAACGCACCACTTTGTTCGCTGAAGCCATCCTTTGTGCGATTGAAGTGCTTACCGACTATTTTCAGGACACACTCATCACAAACATGAGTCTCGGTGGTCAGTTTCTCGATATCCTCATCATGAGGCTTTTGTTCCAACGCATTGTATCGTTCAATTGCTAGTTTTTGTTTGTTGAACAAGTTTGCACGCTCAACGCACCACGAATGATAGGTCAGAGGACAGAGGCTACAGTGCTGGAATGTTTCAGAATCGTTCACCTCGTGGTGGCATTCAAAACAGAAATGATCGTGGGCTCGCTCAGTTGTTGGTTTAGCACTCGAGTTTGTTGAAGTTGATGGGTTCAATACATTGCCTTTCGCTTCTTGCTCCTTTTCAGCTTGTTCATTCTCATCTTTTTCTTCTTCCATCTCTGCCACTTCATCAACCTTATCCGTATCTTCATCCATTCCTACCTCTACATTCTTATCTTCCATCTCTTCATCATCTTCCATTATTTCCGTTTCGGCGTCCGTATCTTCACATTCCATCTCTTCCACTTTACTCTCCTCATAATCCATTACATTTTCAAATCCCATACTTTGATCATCTTTTGAAGATTGATCGAACTCAACAGTGTTATCATCATCATCATTAAGAAGATCTTCATTTAAACGATTCATTACAAGATTCTCGGGTTGACTTTGAGGATTAGTGGCCACAACATCTGACTCTGCTTCAATTGGTTCAACAATCTCATCAACAATTTGACTAGGTTTGTCTGACATTGCAGAAGTTGTGGGAGGAAGATCAATTTGTGCACTATTTTGTTCGAATGACTGTGTAGAGGGAATTGTTGCTGATGCAGTTGTTGATTCAGTTGAAACAATTTGCAAAATATTTTTTCCATTATGCACCTTATCGACAATTGGTATAGCAACATTACTAGGGACAGGGACTAGGGTAAATTTTCCAGATGTCCCAGGTGCTGGTACCAAGACATAGATTGTTTTGTTAATTAGATATAAATTGAGGGAAGACGTAATTCTAATTGACTGCGGCTGTTGACTGTTGTTGTTGAGCGATGATGATGGACCCATAGTAGAGATCAAATTTGTTTGATTAGAATTCAGTTGAGTGTCAACTCGATTCGAAGATGATGAAGGAAGCATCTGAATGCTGCTTTTTGTTACAGGTAAGATTGTTTTAGATCGATTCGTGCCATTGGTGGCAGTGATTATGTTGGTTTGTTCGGCCACTGGACTAGTGATTGTAGTAAGATCTGGTTCGATGATAGATGTTGTGAGAATTGGTGCTTGATGAGATGTTGTGGGATTTGGTTCGATGATAGATGTTGTGAGATTTGGTGCTTGATGAGATGTAGTAGGATTTGGTTCGATGATAGATGTTGTGGGATTTGGTACAATGATAGATGTTGTGGGATTTGGTTCGATGATAGATGTTGTGGGATTTGGTACGATGATAGATGTTGTTGGATTTGGTTCGATGATAGATGTTGTGAGATTTGGTGCTTGATGAGATGTAGTAAGATTTGGTTCGATGATAGATGTTGTTGGATTTGGTTCGATGATAGATGTTGTGAGAATTGGTGCTTGATGAGATGTTGTGGGATTTGGTTCGATGACAGATGTTGTGAGATTTGGTGCTTGATGAGATGTAGTGGGATTTGGTTCGATGATAGATGTTGTGGGATTTGGTTCGATGATAGATGTTGTGAGATTTGGTGCTTGATGAGATGTAGTAGGATTTGGTTCGATGATAGATGTTGTGGGATTTGGTACAATGATAGATGTTGTGGGATTTGGTTCGATGATAGATGTTGTGGGATTTGGTACGATGATAGATGTTGTTGGATTTGGTTCGATGATAGATGTTGTGAGATTTGGTGCTTGATGAGATGTAGTAAGATTTGGTTCGATGATAGATGTTGTTGGATTTGGTTCGATGATAGATGTTGTGAGATTTGGTGCTTGATGAGATGTAGTGGGATTTGGTTCGATGACAGATGTTGTGAGATTTGGTGCTTGATGAGATGTAGTGGGATTTGGTTCGATGATAGATGTTGTGGGATTTGGTTCGATGATAGATGTTGTGAGATTTGGTGCTTGATGAGATGTAGTGGGATTTGGTTCGATGATAGATGTTGTGAGAATTGGTGCTTGATGAGATGTTGTGGGATTTGGTTCAGGATTAGATGTAGTTGGAACTGATTCTTGATTAGCCAATGAGCCAATAAAGTCTCGTACATCTACATTCTCGCGGCATTGATTGCTAGCTGAAATGTTGTGAGCTTCAACATGTTTTTCCAACATATTAATGCTTTCCACTGCAAGACCACAGAGCTTACAGACACAATTCACGATGGAACGAATGCCAACAAAGTTCATTACATCTTCATCGGTCAATCCACCAATTGGATGTTTACTTTGAATGTGCTTTTCGCATTTGTTCGACCTAAAACACACATAGGAACAATCCGGAAATTTGCAGTAGCGTGGCAATAGCTCACTATGCGCTGCTCGGTAGTGTTCGCACCTTGACGAGAAACTTTTGAATCTTTTATTCATACAGATACAACATTGGTACTTGAGTATCTTGTTCAATATTAAATCCGTAATTTGAGATTCACTAACATTGGTTGTGGCTTTGTCAGTTTGTAGATGATCCAACAGTGGTGATGCCTGTGTCAAGGGAGTTTTCTCAATTGTACTAGATGGATTCTCGGGCACTGGCAACTCAACACCGTTTACGATCATGTTTGATGTCGGATTCGGATCCATTAACAGAAAGTAGTTGTTCATTGCTTCGTTTATGCTTGGACAAATTCGCGCAGGACAATCCACTTCAGAAGATGAAACTATAGATTCCGGTGCATTTGAGCATATAGCAGATTGAAGTTCGACGCATTCCAACCCGTCATTATGAGTCAAATCAGTGACCAGCATAACTTTCAACAGAGATTTCGCTGGATCTTGTCCAGAAATTGCAGGATCATCTTTATGATCTTCCTCGATGTGGTTTATTGCATTCAAATAAAATGAATAAATTAATCCACACTCCTTTGCGAGGCATAGATAGCCAGATGATGATGTGCTGTGAGACTCAACATGTTCTCCACGCTCATAAGCATTGACTATGTTAGCTGGTGGATCATCATCCAACAGTGGAAAAGTTTGTGATAAGAGACTTGTCTCAATGGCATTATATGGATTCTCGTTCAATGATAACTCTTCTTTTTCTTGGATCATCAACTCTCCTTTGCCATCATCTCTCTGTTCGATACAATTGACCAAAGAAGCAGAAGCAGTAGCGGCGGGTTGAAATTGTAATGAATTGGATGATCCCGGTTCTAGAATAGCTGTAGTCGGAGCGGGTTCATATGCAGATGTAGCCGGATTAAGTTCATATGCAGATGTAGTCGGAGCGGGTTCATAAGCAGATGTAGCCGGATTAAGTTCATGTGTAGATGTACTCGGATCAGGCTCATGTCTAGATGTAGTCGAAGCGAGTTCATATGCAGATGTAGTCGGAGCGGGTTCATATGCAGATGTAGTTGGAGCGGGTTCATATGTAGATGTAGTCGGAGCGGGTTCATGTCTAGATGTAGTCGAAGCGAGTTCATATGCAGATGTAGTCGGAGCGGGTTCATATGCAGATGTAGTTGGAGCGGGTTCATATGTAGATGTAGTCGGAGCGGGTTCATATGCAGATGTAGCCGGATTAAGTTCATGTGTAGATGTACTCGGATCAGGCTCATGTCTAGATGTAGTCGAAGCGAGTTCATATGCAGATGTAGTCGGAGCGGGTTCATATGCAGATGTAGTTGGAGCGGGTTCATATGTAGATGTAGTCGGAGCGGGTTCCTGAATTACTAGTTTCCTAGGTTTGATCAACTCCAAAAAGTCCTTTAACTTACGCCCAGCAAACCGTTCAGGTTCCCTACGAAAGTGATCCTTTACATGGCTTCTTGCTATCAGCGATTTTACTGGATAAAAGTAGCCACACCCATCGATTAGACAACGATGACCAGACTTTGTGTGAGCGAGTAGATGTATCTTTAATTTTTTCTTTCCTTCCATTGTACGTCCACACTGAGGACATGTTCGACCTTCTACAAATTGTAACCGAACATAGTCGGCTGCATTTTTGTTCCCAATTGGATGGTCACGTTGAATGTGCGCTCTCATAAAGTTTGGTCCAAATGATGCGAATGTACAAGCAGGCCAAGCACAGTGATATGGCAACTTTTCCGGATGCTTTGAAAGATAGTGTTTGCTCTTTAATGTTGAATTTGTGAATGTTTCAGCACAAATGTCACATTTCTGAATGTACGGTGCTCGAGATGGTGCCTCGGACACCAACTCAGCCTGCTGAGCCAAATAAGTGCCCGGTTTTATGGGCTCCAGAAAGCTCATTGGAATTTGTTCAGCACTCATCATAGGATCATCCTTAAAGTGATGCTCCTTAACGTGTGATCGTGCATCCGCGCATAACGGGAAAAAGAAACCACACTCATTCACGAGACATCGATACCCAGATGAAGTGTTGTGAGCTTGAATGTGTGCCTCCAACAAATTAAGCGTTTCCAGTGCAAGACCACAGTATCTGCAGACGCAATTGACCGCAGAACGAGTTCCAATAAAGTCTGTCACACGTGTTTGATCCACGCTCAAATGTTCACTTCGAATGTGATCTACACAATTGGATTTCTTAAAACACACATAGGAACAATCCGGATATTTGCAGTAGTGGGGCAGCAGCTCACTGTGCGCTCTACGATAGTGATATGACCGTGACTGGATGGTTTTAAACGTTTTACGGATGCAGACACAACATTGGAACCTGAGGGTAGCGTGGTTCGATGTCGAATTGGTTGTAACTTGAGATTCACTAACATTGGCTGCGATCATTTTGTCCGTTTGTAGATTATCAAACAGTGGAGAAGGCTGTGCCAAAGGAGTTGCACAAGATGGATTCATTTCACAAGTAGGTGTATTCAGATCATGAATAGCTACCGTAGATGCTAGTTCGTGAATTTCTGTAGTCGGATTCTCTGGCACTGCTAACTCATCACCATCTATGATCTTGCTCGATGTCGAATTCATTAACAATTGAGAGTTGTTGTCGCTCATTTCTTCGTTCATGTCATTTGTCGTACTTGACTGTGGAGAAGCCAGACAATTTTCCACTTCAAAAGATGAAACTATAGATTCCGGTGCATTGTATGTTGTAGCAGACGGAAGCTCGACGCATTCCAGTCCTTTCTTGTGTGTCAAATAAGTACCGGCTTTTATGGGCACCAGAAAATCCATTGGATCTCGTCCAGTTAACATAGAATCATCTCTAAAATGATCTTCCACGACGTGGGTTTGTGCATCCGTGCCAAATGGATAAAAGAATCCACACTTGAGGCATCTAAAACCAGATGAAGTGCTGTGATGCTCAATATGACTTGCCAGCTCTTGAATATCATTAAAAGTGTTTCGACCACAGTGTTTGCAAGCACAGTTGGACCGTTTCATCTTTTTTCTTGGAACCTCTACCACATAATTATGAGTCAAATAAGTGACCGATGGATTATCATTAGTTTGTAGATTATCCAACAATGGAAAAGTTTGTGCCATAAGACTTGTCTCGATTGCATTGGAAATTGTTGGAGTTGTTTCAAGCTGAGAAGATGTAGCAGTAGCAGAAGCAGCCGCACTTGGTTCCAGCTGAGGCTTTGAGGCCACCAACTTACGTTGTTTCTTTTTCCTTGGAACCTCAGCCACGTTAATAGGCATAATGCGTTTAGGTACTTTTTGAACAGTCGATCCATCCTTTGGTCGATACATAAAAGGGTGGATGCCTTCAATGGGTTGACCTGTATACTTTCGATACTTTTGATCATTTTCATACGCAATTATTCCCTCATCCATTGAGTCAAATGGAGCACACTTGCGAAAGCCCGCATTAGACACAATATTAACGCTCATCAATTTTTTCTCCTTTATTCCACTATTTCTGTGGTTGAGATAATCAAAGATTCCCCGAGTCATTGGTATTCCGTTTTTAGCCGAACGAGTATGAAGTTCTCTAATGGCGGGTACTGTCGTACTAGCAGTCTCAGTCTTATTGGTTGATGTCTGTCTTATTGAAATCTTCTTCACTGGTTTCGGCTTTTCTGTTTTTGGGTTGTTTGATTTCTTTTTCTTTCTACAAGTTTGATACCATCTCTTTGGTTTAACTCTCCTTTTCTTCTTGACAACCTTTCGACATGTGCCATCGGGATTTAATACTTCCACAAATTGAGATGCTTTACGCTTCGCAAACTGAGAATTGTCTTTTAAATGCTCCCTCGTTATGTGCCTTTCTAGACTGTTAGTGGCCAAATAAAAGTGCCCACAGCCCTTCCATGTGCACCGATAGCCAGTCTTGGCGTGATCTGCAAGATGACTCGGTAGCTCTTCCGGTCTGTTGAATAGTCGGCCACATTTATGACACTTTGGAATAATAACTTCCAATTCATCGTAGTCAATTTCATGTTTAATGGAAACGTGATACCGCATTGCTTGGTTCGTTTGATCAACCAAGGATTTGTTGAGATGTGCTTCTTGATTGTTTTCAGTGAGGAGATTATCAGAATCGGTATCACTTAGTACAATCAAATCATTTGAACTGTTGTGGATCGTGCTATTCTGTTGTTGGTGGTCATTGGACTGTTCTTGGTTGATTTGGTTAGGCTGCCCTCCTGTAGAGAATTGGGAATGATAATTTGGTTATCGAAGGACTGATTTGTATTATTACTGACGTTATGTCTCTATTTAGCAAAACGAAACAGTGTCATTTAAGTCGGATGCAGCGCGCCTATTGTTCAGTTCAATTGAGTTTGCTAACTATAGCAGCGACGTACTAGTGTATTAAGTTAAGAGATAGATAACCTTTTGGGCAAGATATATTACTGCAATACTACAAAACACAATTGTGAGCATATGCTATCAATGTAAACTAGTCATAAGTGATGCCGTAGGGGTGATGTCGGAGCGGGAGTATGCCGAGCACCCGCACTGATCAATTCAGTCATCAACGAGTCATTTCAGTGTCAAAGACACACACGTACACATTGGTTTAACTTTGTATCTCTTACAATTGGTACTTGCTATTTTGGATGCAATTCCTATTTCTGATCGCCAATTTTTTTCAATAATCGCGAGCTCACTGTAGGAACGGCAATCAGCGCTACGCGCTCCGTTCTCTCTCTCTCTCTCTCTCTCTCTCTCTCTCTCTCTCTCTCTCTCTCTCTCTCTCTCTCTCTCTCTCTCTCTCTCTCTCTCATTCCTCAATACAGATCTATGTTAAATATAACTAATTATTTTTTATTTCAGCTGTCCTTTGACCTTATGCTCCCAAAACTTTAACCAGGTCGTCTACTCCCACGCCAGAAATTATGATAAAATTTTCAGACCGATTCATAGAACCGTATAGGCGCTATCTGAAACACAAGCATTTTCGTATCAAGCGGCGCCAGAGGAGTCGATCACTCACAAACAAGTTCGTTCGTTCGCTCCTCCATTTAAGTGAATATTAATGCATTCTATCTCAATTCAATTTCAATCGAACGACTATTGACATTTATCGCAAAAAAGCCAGAAATGCTATCCAAAAATTAAACAAGCGCGCGCCCGTTGCATTACCTTTTGGTTTGGCACTCGACGGTTCGGGCGATGACGATGCCGATGATGATGATGATGATGATGGTTGCATGGTTGATGGAGTTGATGGTGATGATGAATCGCTATCACTTATTTCAATCAAATCATTTGAACTGTTGTGGATTGTGTTGTCATTCTGTTGTTATTCATTTGACAGTTGTTGGTTGATTTGGTTAACTTCCTCTCCTAATTAGGGAATTGCGAATAAAAGATTGTAAAATAATGAACGGATTGATTTGATTTATTAGCGACGTTTTGTATCTACTTAGTACAACCTAAAGTGGAACACCGCGCCTGATGAAGCATTAGCAAAGTATATTGTTCAGTTCAGTTAAGTTAGCACTCTTACTTTCGAACGCAAAAGCGAAACATATGTTAGCAATTAAATCGCGTACATAGTAGACTCGCATTTATTACTGACGTTATGCTTCTATTTAGTTGCCGAAGTGGAATTATCACTGTTCCTGTAATAGACCCAAGTGACGCACTTGCGTCAGGCGCCGAAGGTGCCCGACGGTCAAATAGGCGCCAAAAGGGGTCAGGGTAAACGAAAAGGTAGGCACTAAGATTGTTCTGCGTTAGGCGCCTTGTGAGTTTGAAACGGAATTGAGCGGGACATTAAATCAGATACAGGACTAACTAAACTTATTGTAAATTTGTACCCATATGCAGTGATGTTCTGGTGTACTTAATGCGCTAGATATATTGCGGCCTTACTGCTAAATAAAATACAACACACACAAACGAAAAGCGTACATAAACTAGCAAACGCGTGCATAGATTCGTGCATTCAATCGAACGACAATTGACATTTATCGCAAAACAGAGATACTGCACATAAAATTGCACAAGCGCGCGCGCCCGCTGCATTACCTTGTAGTTTTGCACTTGAAAAGTCGGCCGATGACGATTGCGATGATGATGATGATAGTGATTGCATGATCGAAAGAGATGATGGTGGTGATGATGATGGTGAGGATGTTGTTGTTGCCGTTGATAATGACGATGATGATGATGGCATAGTTGAGTGAAATGTTGATATCAGTTCAGTTGCAAACGGTGATTTATTGGGTATTGGATTACGTTTTCCAAGAAGAAGCACAAATATGTAGTCGAGAGACACAAAAAAATTGGCACAATATGGTACTGGGGACTGCCCCACCAGAGGCGAGAAGATTGAGTTTGCCCTAACACACACACACACGCACACTTGGTTGTTCACACCAATTATTTCATTAATGTTACAATCCAATTTCTAATTGAGCAACGACAAAATAAGAGAGAGAGGGAGAGAGAGAGAGAGAGAGAGAGAGAGAGAGAGAGAGAGAGAGAGAGAGAGAGAGAGAGAGAGAGAGAGAGAGAGAGAGAGAGAGAGAGAGAGAGAGAGAGAGAGAGAGAGAGATTAGACTCGAGAATGAACATACATATAAAGCACACACAAAGAGAACCTACTCGAAAATCGATCGGGTGCTCGGAGGACTCAACGCCAACACACAAAGCCAAATGACACGTAAGCACAAGCACACACAGGAACATACAGGATCACCGCACGGAGACACACCGAGAGTATGCTAAAAGAGAGTAGAGCAGAACAGAGTCTACTGTCCGGACAACTGCAGCCAGACCATAACGCGAGCGCACACACACTCACTCACATATACAGCGAATAATGAAAAACAAAAACGAAAATGTCATAACGAGCCGAACGCTCTCTTTTTCCACTAAATCTAAACTGAATTAGGCGAAAGTGAGATTTACTAATTTCTACACGGGGACAGAGATTTGATTGTTCCATTTGGACCTAAAGTGACCAAAAGGTCTACATATAGCTAGATCTGATTGCATTTAGGAGATGGAGAAATTTCGGTTGCGAAATACAAAAAAAAACTCAATCACACATGCTCAGACTATACATCCAATTGGTCAATGTAATTACATTGTCCCCAATTGAGATCATCATTTTGACCATTACTTACTCGAAATTACGATTTGCCGTTGTGTGAGTCGGTTTTGTTGGTTCAATTTGGTTTGGCTGATTTGGAATTGTGTTGAGATATTCGTAGCAGAAACACACACACACTCAAGTGTCTTCAATCAAGACAATGTCACCGTATAACGAGTCAAGTTTGACCATTTTCCGGCCTATTTGGGTTGATTCGACCGAGATGCAGCAAAGAACACTCGATTTGGGTTTGTATGTGATGTTAGACGAGATGCGGGAAACACGAAATAAAAGTCGAGTTTAGAGCGAAAGTCAACGACGAAGATGTGTGTGTGTGTGTGTGTACTTGTGTAGATGAATGAAGCCATCAGGCAGCACTCGCACTCACAGGCAGAGGAGAGAGAGGGGGGAGAGAGAGAGAGAGAGAGAGAGAGAGAGAGAGAGAAGAGCGGAGCGCGTAGCGTTGATTGCCGTAACTATACAGTGAGTTCGCGATTATTTAAAAGAAATTGCGATCAGAAATAGGAATTGCATCCAAAATTGCATGTACCAATTGCAATAGATACAGAGTTGAACCAATTTCAAACAATCATCAAACATCAAACATCTTCCAATCAATCAAATAAGCAAGATTGTATTAACTGCAAATCTTAATAATATGCTGAGAGTTGGCAACTGACTTGGGGGACAGTGTGCACTGCAGTGTACTGCTGGGCAGTACCACCCACAAACCCTATGGCTGCAAGTGAATTTCAATCTGTAACAATTGTATGTGATTAGCCCGTAAGGGACAACAGTGCACATTTGAAGTGGCAATACGTTGCTTGAGCGAGCAGCTTTTTCAACGTTTCCAGTGCTGTGATGATGGTGATGATGATGATGGTGGTGGCGCAGCGCTCTCCTCTCTTTCTCTCCTCTCACGCTCACTCGCTCTCTGCTCTCTTCCTTTCACTGTGAGTTACACTCTGTAGTTCGCGTCTGGCTGCCAATGCATGATTCATCTTCATAGGCAACACACACATTAACATCATCATCGCCGTTGTCTTTCACTACAAACTTAACTTTTATTTCGTGTGTATCTTGCATCTCGTCCCATCACATTCAAACCCAATCAAGTGTACCGAGTGTACTCCACAACACATCACCATCTACGAGTCGGAATAGGCCTAAAAATGGCCGATTTCCACTCACCGCTCGGAGGCATGCCGGCACTGCCTCGACTGTGTGACTACTGAATGTGCGTGTTTCTGCGTCTCAATATCTCAACTCACCGATTCGGCTGAACCGAATTGAGTCACTTAACAGACAAACACAACTACTAATCGTCCTTTCCGAGTAAGTACTGGTCAAATTCCTGATCCCAATGGGCTGCAAATTTCAATGGCCGATAAATGGTCTGAGCATGCGTGTTTGAATTCTCTTCATTTTCAATCGATTGAATTGTGAGAGATCTGTCCGTTCACTAGCTGCAGCCGTTTTAAGTTATTTTTAGACCTGCTGGTACCATGGTCCTTTTAGGACTAAGCAGAGCAATCGATTTCCTATTCCCGTGTAAATTAGCAAACCTCACTTTTAGTCTTTATTTGGCCGTAGATTTAGTGGTAAAAGAGAGAGGTCGGCTCGCGTTGGCATTTTATAATTCGTTTCATGGCTCGCTGTGTGTGTGCGTTCGCGTTTCTGATGGGTGACGGTTGTCTCGGCAGTCAACTCTCTGCCTCCCTCAGCTCCCCTCTCCTTCTCTTCTACATTGGTGGCCATAGGCTCGACGTGTCTCGGCGAATCTATGCTTGTGCCGGTGTGTGTGTGTGTGTGTGTGCATGTTTGCCATTGACTGCATTAGCGTTTCTTTTCTCTCTCTCTCTCTCTCTCTCTCTCTCTCTCTCTCTCTCTCTCTCTCTCTCTCTCTCTCTCTCTCTCTCTCTCTCTCTCTCTCTCTCTCTCTCTCTCTCTCTCTCTCTCTCTCTCTCTCTGCATCGGGCATTGACGATCATTGCTAGTTTCGAGAACCTTCGTTTCGTGTGTGTGCTTTGTATGAATTAGCGCGTCTAATTTATCGCTTTTGTTTTCCATTTGTTCAATCAGAAATTGGCTTTCGCGTAACATCGAATGACACTATTGGCGAATCAACCAAGTGTATGTGTGTGTGTGTGCATAGGGCAAACTCAATATTCTCGCCTGATGTGAGGCAAATAGGCCTGCCCCAGTAGATACTACTCTGTGTGAGCGTGTTCTTGTGATTGTGTGTGCCAATCTCTGCTCTGGTCAAATTAGAGCTTCTCTTTCCGGCATCATCTTCGGTTTTTGGTTCTTCGAACGTAATTCACCGAAAGCCGATTTCATCATCATCGTTCTCTGCCACCATCATCTTCATCGCCATCGTCGAGTGCCAAAGGTATTGTGTACCGCGCGCATATGCAATGTTTGCAGCATACCACTTTTGTTTCAATCGTAATTCGAGTTAATGTCAATGAACGCGTTTGCATTGAAAGCATAAACTCACGAATGCGTTAGATAGTTAGGGTGCAAACTAAATTAAACTGAGTGTTGGTTAGTGTTAGGCGGCTTATGATGTAGTGCCACTGTCAAGTGTGCCTCGCTGTTAAATAGTGACATAACGTCTGTAGTCACAATGTTTGCAGCGTAGCAATTTTGTTTAAAATCTCAATCGTAATTCGATTGAATGCGAGTCTATGCATGCATTTGCATTAAAAGCATAAACTTACGAAATTGTTTGCTGTGCCGTTCCAAGCTCACAAGGCGCCTAACGCCTAGTGCCTACCTTTTTGTTTACCTTGCTCCCGTTTGGCGCCTATTTGACCGTCCCGGCCTTCGGCGCCTGACGCAATTGCGTCACTTGCGTCTATTACAGGAACGGCGCGTTGATAAGTTAGGGTGCAAAGTAAGTTAAACTTAAACGGCATCTAATGTAGCGCTACAGTCAGATGTGCTTCGCTAATAAATAAGGACATAACGTTGTATGTGCTGCGTTTGCATGTCTTCTCTCTCTCTCTCTCTCTCTCTCTCTCTCTCTCTCTCTCTCTCTCTCTCTCTCTCTCTCTCTCTCTCTCTCTCTCTCTCTCTCTCTCTCTCTCTCGCCCTCTCTCGCCCTCTCTCTCTCTCTCTCTCTCTCTCTCTCTCTCTCTCTCTCTCTCTCTCTCTCTCTCTCTCTCTCTCTCTCCCACTCTGCATCGGGCATACGATCGTTGCGAATTTCGAGAACCTTCGTTTTGTGTGTGCTCTGTACAAATTATCGCGTTTCCTAACATCTCGTTTTTTTTCTTTTTGTTCAATCAGAAATTGGTTTTTGCGTTACATCGAATGACACTATTGGTGAATCAACCAAGTGTATGTGTGTGTGCATAGGGCATACTAAATATTATCGCCTCTAGTGAGGTCTGCCCCAGTAGATACTACTGTGTGTGAGTGTGTTCTGTTCATTCGATTGTGTGTGCCAATCTTCTCGACTCTGGTCAAATTGAAGCTTCTTTTAAAGGCATCATCCTCAATTTTCAGTACTTCGATTGAAACCTGATATCATCATTCTCTGCCAGCATGTCATTAACATCATCGTCACCACAGTCATCGTTATCACCATCACAATCGCCATCATCATCACCGTCATCGTCGAGTGCCAAAGGTATTGTGCCGCGCGCGTATATGCAATGTTTGCAGCGTACCACTTTTCTGTTAAATCTCAATCGTGGTTCAAGTTGAATTCGAGTACATACTGCAGTGTTAGCATACGCTCACGAATGCGTTAAGTAATGCAATGGTGCGAGCTAATGTGAGTGTTAGTTAGTTACGCAGCATAATATGATGCAGCGCTACTGTCAGATGTGCTTCGCTGTTAAATAAGGACATAATACAGTGTCCCTTGTTACTCAGGTTACCTGGTTTAACAATTCCTGTAATAGAATTCGAGTATATGCACGAATTTGCACTGCAATCAGTGGCGTAGCCAGACCAAACTTGGTTTGGGTGCACCACCACACATTTCTGTATTATGGATTCCAAATGTAGAAGGGTCCCCTCTGTGGCTTCATATGACTTCAAAATCCGTTTAGGTGCATGTGCACCCAAGGCACCCCTTTGGCTACGCCACTGACTGCAATTGAATGCATATGGCATATGTTCATTATGTGTGTGTTTGCGAGCGTAGCGCGCGTTAGTACATAGGTCATTACATAATGGTTCAAACTCAAGTGAACTTTCAAGTTGTTAGTTAATGCAGCATATTTGAGGTAGTCACTATAGGCTTTTAAATAGGCACATAACGTCAATAATAAAGCAAATCAGTCAGTAAAATAAAAATCTCCAAAATTTCCAACAGGAGAACAGTCCAATCACAAACAGAAACAGACTAGCCCAGCCAATATTTCGGAAGATTTGATTGATACCGAACCTGATGATCTCATCACTCAAAGCAAAATACAAAATAAAAATCTCAGAAACTCGATGGCCCAAGCAAAAATTGCTCCACAAGAACAGAATGGCCCGTACAAGTGTGCCTTCTGTAAAGAAACATTTCGGACAAAAACAAAATCAATCGAACACCTGAGAAGTTCACACCCAGAACGACTGCCATACTACTGCAAGGTGAAAGCCTGTTCATATGTGAGCAAAGATGCACTGTCAGTGCGGTTGCACATGGAGCGCAAGCATGAAATTGGGTATTATGAGTCACGGGGTTATGTTGGCAATCGCTTTGGACCAATTAACTGGCCAAAGTGTATTCAGTGTGGCCGAATATTGAACGGACCGGAAGAGTTGGCGACTCACATCATCTCCCACACCAAGGCTGGCTATCGATGCAAGTGGGAGAGTTGCGGTGAATTCTATGGGTGCCCCTCTCAGGGAAGCAAGCACGTAAAGGAAGTACATTTTATGAATAATGCTCAAATTGAGAATTGTAAAGAAATGGACTTTTTGGAACTGATTGGAACAAAAGGTACAAGTTTTAAGAAGAGAGGTAAAAGCAAATCAAAGAGGTGGAAACGTATTCCAAGGAGAAGTAAATTGACATCAGCTAAACCAGTCAAAACGGAATCAATCGATCAGAAAGCAATCAATCCAGCACCGGAATCCAAAATTAAAGCACCTAAACACCGTCAGGCTAAACACAAGTCATGGTCATCGCTATCATCGAGTTCAAAACAATCCAATGGCCAACAAGAGAGTACTGCCGAAGATTGGATCGAGATCAACGATTCCAACTCTGATGATCTCCAGGTTGAAAACAAAGATCTCAATAACTCGACAACAGAACCAATCAAAGCCAAAAAGCCTCCACAAACAGACTTTCATGGTCGATTCAAATGCTGCTTCTGTGTGGCAACATTTGACAAAAGCAACAAATCGGCTGTGCACATGAGGAGTGAACACCCAGAATTGATGCCATACTACTGCAAAATGGCCAAATGCGAGTACTTGGGCGTACTGCAAAAGGCCCTACGCTGGCATGTTGAGCGCAAACATAATATCAAGCGAAATGAAGCAGCAAACTATTTTGGAATTCATACGCAGAGAGTCACTCGTGCTTTGCCTTGTCCACAGTGCAACCGAAAAATTAGCGGAGTCGAATGGCTAGTGGCACATCTTGCTGCTCACAACAATGATGGCTATCGGTGCACCTTCAATGAATGTGGCTACTTCTTCGCATCAATCAAACTAGCAGAAAAGCACATCGAGAAAGAGCATTTCAAAAAAGATCCTAAATTTGTACGCTGTAATGCAAAAGACTACATTGAAACTGTGAAACCGGACACAAGTCATAATCTAGAGCCGAATAAGTCATCTAAAACAGTCAAAACTAATCATGCGAGCTTAGTTTCAAATGGTAGAAAGCCCAAGTCCAATAAACCGAAATCGGGCAAACCCAAACCCAACAACAGAAAACCAGTCAACAAGGTACCGCCACCCAAAAACAAAGAACCTCAACTTTGTTTCCTTGAAAGAGGATTTCCCATGTCTTTGACAACTCTTCATCTATTTTTCAACAAGACAAAATTGAAGAGCTATCGAACTGTTCCTGTGGCTGGCATTCGAGATTGTTCTCCATTCGAACAGAGTGCGGATGCCTTTATTGCATTTGAGAATCATCGAAAGTTGTTGGATCCCGACTATGAGCAGCAACCACTACCAACGCCATCAGCAGCATCTTCAGTTGCAGCACTGTCGGATGATGATGATGATGAGAGTGATCCCACTTTTAAGGGACGACCAGCCAGAAATGGAACTAAGCGCCATATGCGAGATTACTCTTTGACTTCTCCAAAGAAAAGGAAACAGAGCAGGTTGACAGAATCAGAGCCAACTGATGCTGAACAGAGAGATGATGATGATGAAGGTGACGAATTGATGGCAGTAGATGATGATGATGAGTTGTCAGACTCTCAAATTGCTCTCATCCGACCAGCCAAGTACCAGTGCTGCATCTGCATCAACACAACGTTTGACCATGCTCAATATCTGAATGCGCACTATCGTGCAGATCACCATCAACTGCTGCCATTCTACTGTAAACAGTCAAACTGTACCTATGCGTCCTTTCAGGCATATAAATGTAGAATGCACGCTAAAATTGTGCATTTTATTAAGGATTGGGATGAAACGGTAAATTTTGTTGGCATTCGTGAGACAGTGAACTGTGTCTGTAAGCACTGTGGCCGAACACTTGATTCAATTGGTGAACTGAAAGGACACATCGAGTCTCACTTTACTTGCTCTGGTTATCGATGCCTCTGGAAGAATGAGTGTGGATTCTTTTATCGATTTTGCGCGGATGCACGTACTCACGTACGGGAAGATCACTTTAAAGATGATCCTACATTTGCTAAACGAAATCCAATGGAATTTTTGAAGGCCATTAAACGGGGCACCTATTTGGGAACTGTTCATTATTATGATGCGTCTGGAAATGAGATTCCTTCTGATTTGGCTTCGAATGCAGCAAAATATATACTTTCGAAATTAGATATGAAACAGAATCCAACAACTGACTTGATCTCCAGCATAGACATGATTGAAGAAGCAAAGAAAAACAACAACGACGACATCGCTCAACAAATGAAGTCGACAAACGAACCATTGAACTATTTAAGTCAGACATGTTATCTGTGTGGACATGAGTATGACAATTCACGATTTCTTCATGAGCACTATCGTTTTGCCCACCATGGAGTGTTCTACTGTATGTGGCCTCTCTGTCCGTTTGCATCATTTCAATCAAATTTGGCGATTGATCACGTTCAGTCTGCTCATTTGTCTGCCTACAGTGCAACACTAAAAGCAGAAAACTATGTTGCTGATAGTTCTGTGGAAGATTGGATCTATTTCAACAGTGAGAACTCATCTACACCTTCATCTACAGTTTCATCATATTCAGAGGAATATCTCGCAGAATCTTCATCTGAGACATCGAGTCCAGCACAAACCAGCACTACCACACATGAATCAGCAGACATATCACAAGCAATGGAACCAAACCCAGTCATTCATGAATGTACCATTTGTGCAGAAGAATTCCCTAGTGCACAAGCAAAGAATGATCACGATCTCGCTATGCATCCTGAAACACTGCCCTTCTACTGTAAATGGACTAGTGAGAACACTCCGTGTTCATTTGTGTCATTTATACCTCAAACGATTAAAGCGCACATTCAAAAGGAGCATAAGATTGAGCACAATGCAGCAGCCGCAGTCTATGTTGGAAGTCGTCTTACGGGAAATCGAACCGGTCCACAGTTGGCACAGTCTAACCCAGAGAAATCAACAGCATTTACACTTACTGCATCTACTTCTACTGCTGCATCTATTTTTACTACTTCATCTACTTCTGCATTTTCATCTTATGTTGTGGAATATCCCACAAAATCTTCTCAAACTCAGCCGAATCCACAAACCAACAACATCACTACAGCCCCAACCAATGCCACAAGTGATGCATCAGCGAACATATCTCAAGTAATAGACTCTGCACCGAACGGAACAAATCATAAATGTGATATTTGTAATGAAGAATTTCTTAATTCACGTGCTCTCCTTGAACACAACTGTTCGCTGCATCCTGAAGCGCTGCACCCTGAAGCGCAGTCATACTACTGTGTATGTCGTTACTGTCCATTTGAAGCCTCGGAGCCACACATGATCAAAGAGCACATTCAGAGGGAGCACTCGGCCGAACACGATGCCACTGCAAACTATGTTGCCAATTATCAGGAGCATGTCTGTCAGGAGTGTGGTCGAACACTGTGTAGTTTATCTCGTTTGAAGCGTCATCTTGACGCTCACACCAAGAGAGGTTATCGTTGCATCTGGGATGGGTGTGGCTTCTTTTTCCCATCAACAAGCAAGCATGCAAAGGACCACGTCCTGAAGGATCACATGCCTCTTGTAGATGATCTTTTACAGCGTGCTCTGTTTGATCCCTGGGATTGGTTGGAGATAGTTAATCCGGAGATATTTGCTGCTACTACTACTGCTACTGCTAGTCCAGTGGAATTGACCAATCCGAACAACTCTCCAACTATTGCCACTACATCAAGTCCTGCAGAATCTTCCCAAAATTTGAGCCCACAACTCAAAGACACAATCAAAACTACAACCACTTCCACAAATGTCTCAACAAATTTCTCTCGAACATATGCATATGACCCGAACCGAGCCATTTATAAATGTCTTTTATGTGCCTGCGAATGCAAATCTTCACAAGCTATAAATAACCACGAACGTAAATGTCACCCTGAAACGCGGCCATTTTACTGCAAATTCGAAAAGTGTTCGTACGTCACTTTTTATTCAGACAAATTGACAGATCACATCAAAAGATGGCATTCGGTTGAGCAGGATGCACAATATTCAAACTATTTTGGCACTCGTTTTGTGGCAGGTCGTTCCTGTCCTGAGTGTAGGCGAACATTTGATAAGATATATAAAAAGAAAGTTCATCTTCAATATCATAAAAAGATAGGCTACAGCTGCACCTTTTGTGGCTCCTTCTTTTCAGAGATATCTGAGACTCCAATAAACCATGTCGAGAAGGAACACCTTAAGAGCGATCCTGTAGAATTTGCTGGCCGTAATTCAAAAGATTTTTTGAAACGGAAATTTCCAAACACTGCTGCTAGTGCTCAAAGTTCTACTGCAATTTTAGCTTCAACTCAAATTCCATCTCCTGTTCCTACTTCTACTGCAACTTTAAGTGCAACTGCAACTGCTATTCGAGTCGCCGAACGAACAAAAAGTCACAGTGTCAAACAAGTTCAAGCGATCATTAACGCCAATGGAGCTTCGTCCACAGTGACAAGCCGAATACTTCTTCCGCCATCTTCGAATCGAGTTGACACTGAGACTCCGCAACAGACAAGTTCAAGAGCTATTTGTGTTTCGTCGTTTAAATACATCAATAACAACCAATTGAAACCGCAGCAGCAAATCCGAATTACCCCCATGCAGCGAATCACAGAACCCACCGTTTTCTACATAACAGTCGGAACATCAAAAATAGCAGTTATGGTTAAACCAACAAGTTCAATTCCAAACAATACTGCTCAACCAATTGTCAATAATAGTGTTCATAATGACAACAACAGTTCTGCCAATGTACCGCCTGACACAACAGCCCCAGCAGCAATTTCCTCAGCTCAATCAACATTCGAACCAGATATGGGAATGTTGGGCAACTATGATGAGATAGTTGAAGCTACAGAACAACCAGAAGTTTCAATGGAATTGGTCAACAGCGGTCAACCTGAGAATCTTGTTAATGAAAATTATCTTAGTGATAGTAACAACAATGATGATTTGAACCAATCGACCTCAAATGATGTTCAAATTTCGGGTCTTGATGATGTGATGGATTATGAGGAGGGTGGGGTCAGCGTCGGTTGTCAGACCAGCGGTGAGGTGGAAGATGTGGAAATGGAGGAACAGAATGAAGAGTTGGTAGGGGTGTTAGAAGTGAATGAAGGGACAGAAATGGAAAAGGTAGAAGAGGAGAAAAACGAAGAATCTCAAACATCTACTACTGTCCAAAATGGTCAACAAACAGAATCAGTCCATGAAAATATGGATTATGAAGATGATGAGGTGATAGAGGAAGAGTTGGAGAAGGATGATGCTGAGAAGGAAGATAATGATAATCTGGATGAGGTCAATGAGCCAGAAGTAGAGGATAAAATTGAAGAGGAGGAGGAGATGGAAAATGTACAAACCTCATCTACTTCTACTGTCCCGAGTGCTCAACAAAGTGCCACACCAGTACAACTGCACGATTCGTTCTGCTTTGAGTGTCATAAAAAAGCTAACCCTTTGCAAGCAATCCAGCACTGTACCATCTGTCCGCTGACCTATCATTTAGAGTGTATTGAGAGTGGAAACTTGTTCAGAAAACAACAAATCGCAATTGAACGATACGAAGCTCTCAAACAAAAGCCTCAAGATGACGATTCTGGTGATATAAACAAACTTCTCACATTGCCAGGAGTTTGTGATGAGTGCGTGCTGAAGATAGTCGGTAAGCACTACAATCGCTCAAATGATGGCTTCAGCGAGGAAAGTGGTGTGCTCAAGAATGACGTCATAACGACCTATCACAATATTGCGAGTCTACTCATTAACAAGGCGAAAGACTGGAAGTTTAGAGGCTGGAAAAAGTTGTTCAAGTCCTCGGAAGCAAGTAAAACGATCTTACAAGCGATGGATTTGGAAACTATTGCATCAAAAGAGGACAAATATGAGTCCTTAGATGAGCTCTTGTTCGATGTCAAACTTGTAAGTGAACTTGTAGGTAGATAGATTCGTGTCACTAACCACTTTTGATCCACAGATTGTGCATAATAGAACCATATCAAACCATCACTGCCCATACACAGTTGACTGCCTTGCCCAACTTATGGGTTACGCCAAAACGGAAGCAGAACACATTCGCTTGTGTGATTCATGCAACCGACTGTACTATAAGGAGGCGCCTGAGAATTTACCCAAAAAAATCTATCAAGGTGATACGCCCTACGGAGAAGTGTTTCAAATGGGTTGCCAGAATCCTCACACCGTCGTTTGGGTGCGTATCGATGGGGAGTGGTTGCCTGCAAAAGTGTTTCGGAAGTACACTGAATGCTCGTGGGAGGCTTCGTTGGATTGGGTGCAAGTGATGACTTTTGGTCCTCAGAAATTGTAAGTAAAGATGACACCCTTTTCCCTATGTCCTATGTCCTATGTCCTATGTCCTATGTCCTATGTCCTATGTCCTATGTCCCATTTCCTAATTCCATGTTTTTCATTCTATTCAATCTCTTAACATAATAGCCATACTGTGGAACCAAGTAAACTGTACAACTACTCGAGGAAGGTACCGGAGAATGGTCAACTCGAAACCCAAGACCAGCATGACGCTGTAGAGGAAGCCAACTACTACTATAAAACTCTTGATAAAAAATTTCTTGATTGCAAAAAACCTGAACGCCCTCGGCCTTACGAGACAGGAAATTTGTACATCAACACAAAACAAGGTAAATGACATTATATATATGCTCTTTAAGTACTAGATTAACATATGTGTGTGCGTGTTTGCTTGCACTCGATTACATTTTAGATGCAAGTCAACTACCTATAGCGGACCCAAATGACGCCACCGGAAAGAGCATTCCGTGGAAGTGTCAAAGCTGTGGAAAACGTTTAAGTAAGGACAATCATGATTTAGGGTTATCGTTCATTATTCATGACACATTTCATTGCTCAAATCCACTTTAGCTAATAATCGTCTCGATTTGTGCACCGTTTCCTTTTGCAGCACAAAATGCAAGAAAGTCTTTCTGGGTAGATCAAGAAAGTGAAATGATTGGACCAACCTGGAGATTGAATTTCATCTGCTTTCTTCGAATCTCATCAATTTTAATTTAATTTATTTCACCATTAATCCATTTGTTGTTTGTACGATGTGTAATGTTATATTTCATCAATCTATGTTTGTATGCTTTTGTCCGATTGACTTGATAATTTAAATAAATAAATAAAATTGCAAAACAAATCGAGTTGGCGAATAATCGTTTTATTAAAGGGATTTACATGATTATACGTGACAAGCAGACAAATACAATATGAGTTGGAATTGAATAGTAAGTATATTATTTCAACATGATCGTTGAAGCAACTCCATCTGCGGTAATGATGGTATCATGCTGGAATCAACCAGCAACGTAATGTGGTTATGTGGTTATCACGAAATCAGATACTAGAATGATTGAGACAGACTGAGCAGAATGGGTGTGATAAGTGAGGTAACAATGATCAGGAAATCAAAACGAAATAGTTCATACAAGCGACCGAGAAGTGGTGAACGGATAATGAGTTACTAATGGTGATCTGAAGAAGAGGGCGATTGTGTCGGTAGTGTGCATAACATGGCACAGTAACCTGTGTACAATTTGCTGAGTAACAATGTCGATTTCATCAAAGCAAGATTTAGCCACCGTCGACATTGATCAATCTGCCTCGATGCCCCATTGCCAAGTGAATCAACATTGAGCGTCGAATGTAATCACCACAAGCACAATTGCCACAACGCTTTCCGCCAATTCGGCTTTACTCGACTGTGCCATTGGGCTCTGTGTGCGCGACTTGATCGAGTCGGTTGCAATTTGGGTGGCAAATCTGCCTCGTGTAAGTCAGTCAGCGAGATCGAGTCGGACAAGGAAGGTGTTGGTGCACATTACGATGACCATAGTGCCAATGCTGGTGGCGCCCGATCGATGTGGCTCTTAGTTGTGCAATGCATTCGATGGTCAGCAGTGTGCAGGAAGGTGTTGGTGGAGACCGATCGATGTGGCTATTAGTTGTGCAATGCATTCAATGGTCAGCAGTGTGCAGGAAGGTATTGGTGACGACCGATCGATGTGGCTATTAGTTGTGCAATGCATTCGATGGTCAGCAGTGTGCAGGAAGGTATTGGTGGCGACCGATCGATGTGGCTATTAGTTGTGCAATGCATTCGATGGTCAGCAGTGTGCAGGAAGGTGTTGGTGGCGACCGATCGATGTGGCTATTAGTTGTGCAATGCATTCGATGGTCAGCAGTGTGCAGGAAGGTGTTGGTGGCGACCGATCGATGTGGCTATTAGTTGTGCAATGCATTCGATGGTCAGCAGTGTGCAGGAAGGTATTGGTGACGACCGATCGATGTGGCTCAGTGTTGTGCAATGCATTCGATGGTCAGCAGTGTGCAGGAAGGTATTGGTGACGACCGATCGATGTGGCTATTAGTTGTGCAATGCATTCGATGGTCAGCAGAGTGCAGGAAGGTGTTGGTGGCGACCGATCGATGTGGCTATTAGTTGTGCAATGCATTCGATGGTCAGCAGTGTGCAGGAAGGTGTTGGTGGCGACCGATCGATGTGGCTATTAGTTGTGCAATGCATTCGATGGTCAGCAGTGTGCAGGAAGGTGTTGGTGGCGACCGATCGATGTGGCTATTAGTTGTGCATTGCATTCGATGGTCAGCAGTGTGCAGGAAGGTGTTGGTGGCGACCGATCGATGTGGCTATTAGTTGTGCAATGCATTCGATGGTCAGCAGTGTGCAGGAAGGTATTGGTGACGACCGATCGATGTGGCTATTAGTTGTGCAATGCATTCGATGGTCAGCAGAGTGCAGGAAGGTGTTGGTGGCGACCGATCGATGTGGCTATTAGTTGTGCAATGCATTCGATGGTCAGCAGTGTGCAGGAAGGTGTTGGTGGCGACCGATCGATGTGGCTATTAGTTGTGCAATGCATTCAATGGTCAGCAGAGTGCATGAAGGTGTTGGTGGCGACCGATCGATGTGGCTATTAGTTGTGCAATGCATTCAATGGTCAGCAGTGTGCAGGAAGGTGTTGGTGACGACCGATCGATGTGGCTATTAGTTGT
Source organism: Rhizoglyphus robini (assembly GCA_023373905.1). Classification (NCBI taxonomy): domain Eukaryota; kingdom Metazoa; phylum Arthropoda; class Arachnida; order Sarcoptiformes; family Acaridae; genus Rhizoglyphus; species Rhizoglyphus robini. The sequence continues at coordinate 1,661,059 of JAKIJQ010000014.1, forward strand.
GCAATGCATTCGATGGTCAGCAGTGTGCAGGAAGGTGTTGGTGGCGACCGATCGATGTGGCTCTTAGTTGTGCAATGCATTCGATGGTCAGCAGTGTGCAGAAAGGAGTTGGTGACGACCGATCGATGTGGCTCTTAGTTGTGCAATGCATTCGAAGTTCGGCAAAGGTGAGGGAAAGTGTTGGTGCAACAATACGATGATGACCTTAGTGCCAATGTTGTTCACGACCGCCGATGTCGTTCTTAATTGTTCAATGCTATCGGTAGCCTGCAAGTAAATAGAAATGTTAGTGGAGTGCTTAGGAAATATCTAAAATGGTTACAAGTTTCAAGTTGATGTGATGAAAAATCGTTTTATTAATTATGATTTGGAGGATCACACGTTTGCAAACAAGAATTATGTAAATTGAAACTATTAGTATCTATTTCTACTGTATCGTTGAAGCTATTCGATGTTTCTAATTCTGATCATTATGAATGAAGAAGGTGAGTTAGGTTTGATTGTTGTTTTTATGAGTTAAGAGAAAGTGGTGAAAATCGAAACTTGTTGTTTGTCTGCTGTTTACAGTTATGCGTTTTATGAAAGTTCTAGGATCGGTTGTACTGGATTTGATCGACGGTCTAGACAACATGGATCCAAGAATTAAAATGACTGAACATAATTGTTATGTTACACTTGACTCTATTAAATGAACCTTTGTTCATGACTCACTCTTGAACACATTTTTAATTCACAAACGCTTAGAGAAGCTCAGCATTGGGCACTATAGCCTGAATTTGTCTACTCAACGCATCTGTCAACACGTGAGACTTTCCATCGAGATTCCGAATGGTGAGATGTGTGATCCGGGCGGCTTGACCCTCAGGCATTTTTTCTATCTGTTCAATAATATCGTTCAAACACTTCTGATAGAATCCAAGTCTTCGTGTTGCTGCATTCTCTGATGCCAGTAATCTATTTTCAAATCCCGTATTATACGAGCCAATGTACAGCTCTTCAATTCCATGAAAGAATGCAAGTTGTTCGGGCATGGAAGCAAACATTGCCTTATTCTGGCAACGAGAATAGAACGAGAAATGTCGCAAGCTTGCAGAGTGTTGAGTTAGGGCTCGAATAATGACCGGATAAAACGGATTACCATCACCCGAGTAATTGATCATCTTGATCAATTCGAGTGACATTGTGCCAGCAAGACCACCGATGAGGTGTGCAATTGCCGGCGGTATTGTGATGACGTTATCGAAGCGAAACTGAGCCACTACCAGCTGAGTGACTTGGACTGCATGACGAAAGAGAATCAAATGACGGGTCACATCAGAATAGGTAAATTCATTGTTGCACACACGAATTTCACCTGGTGCTATGTCAATGTTGAGTGCAGTGCTCTGACCCATACACACAGAAATGCACTTATTGAGAAGTTTGTGCTGAGTGGGTTTTGTGCTTATAAGCGACTTGATCACTAACCGACGCTTTTCACTATACATTGAGTGGATAATGTGGTAGAAGGTGATGGAGGTTTGGCGTAAGGAATAGTGATCACGTGAGGTGACGTACTCAAAGATTACGGTGAGTAGTTCGTTGGATAGACGATGAAACAATGAGTCGGGTTGGATGTTGTTTGTTGGCGCTTGAGAGAATTCGATTTCGGGTGGAGCTGTACGCTGTGCTGGGTACTGAGCCCACCCGGAATTTGTAAAAGGCATTGATGCTGTATGTGGAACTGGTAATGGAGGACGTGATCCACCAGTTGAACTTTGCGTTGCCATTGTAGAAGTCGGTTGTTGAAGTGCAAGTCAAAGCAAAAGTGAAGAATCGGAAAATGAGATGCACTAACTGATAAGTCTCATTTGACAATGTATTGTCTGAACTTGTTTCTTTGACCCATTTGGTTAGGATTGAGTCACTATTTGGGTAAACACAATCAAAGTCTAAAGAAGTTGTTCAAGATAGGGCAAACATTCAATCAATGCACAAATGATGTTCCGAATTGAGAACGTACACAATCATAGTCAAATGTAGTTTAGAGATGAGAACGTACACACAATCAAAGTCAAATGAATTTCCGAATTGGGCACGAACACAATACAAAGTTTAGAGAAGTTCAGCATTGGGCACTTTAGCCCGAATTTGATCTCTCACCGCATCGGTCAACACAAATGGCCGTCCTTCGAGATCTCGAATAGTGAGATGTGTCACTCGTTGAGCCTGAACATTAGGCATACGTTGTATCTGTTCAACAATTTCGCTCAAGCACTTTTGATAGAATCCCAGACGCCGAGTTGCTGCACGCTCTGAGGCAAGTAGATCGTTTTCTGCAGTAAGATTACGATTAGTCATATACGAGCCAATGTAAAACTCTTCTAGTCTACGGAAGAATTCATAGCGTTCTGCAGTTCGTGGATTAAAAAAGGGCACTATTGGCGCACCGTGAGTAGAACGAAAAGTGTCTTAAACTGCCGGAGTGCTGTGCTAGGGCGTCAATAATGGGGGGCTATCAGTGGAGTGCCATAACCAGAGTAATTGATCAGTTTTATTAGCTCGAGTGAGATGCCAGCCTCGCTTAGTCCACCGATCAATCGTGCAATAAACGGTTTCCTATAAACTGGGCAAGAATTTTCACGGATTTGAGCGAGTACCAACTGAGTGACTGCGAGTGCATGACGAAACAGAATCAAATGGCACTTTATATTACGATCTGTGAGTTCAAAAGTGCACACACGAATATCACTTGGTTGTAGATCAATGTCGAGTGCACTGCTTTGGCGCATACACACAGAAATGCACTGATTGAGCAGTTTATCCTGAGACGGACGAGTGGTGCACTTGATCACTAAACGACGTTTTGCACTGTACATTGAGTGGATGATGTGGTAGAAGGTGATGGAGGTTTGACGTAGGGAGAAGTGATCGTGTGAGGTGACGTACTCGAAGATGATGGCCAGAATTTCGTTGGATAGACGATGTAGGGGTGAGTCGGGTTGTATGTTTTCTGTGGGTGCTGGGGAGAATTCGAGCTCGGGTGGGACTGGGCGCTCTGCTTGGTTATGTTGGACAATCTGGACTGGGATTTCTGCTGGATGTGGTAGGGGTGGGGGCGAAGGTTGAGATGGCTGTTTATTGCCTACCATTTGGTTATTGTGCTCTAGTTCGGTAGGCAGAATTACTCAAGTCCAAGAGTAAGGATGTGTCGACGATTTTATATTATAGCACACACACACACACACACACTCACAGACTGTATTATTGCCTGTCAAGTGGCACTATTAAGTGTCCACTCACTTACACAGACACACCATGATGTGACACAATATCACCAGGTCCAAGTTGAAATCGTGAATTATCAACTGAAAACAACAATCTAATCGGTTAGATCAGACGCGAATTGGCAACTCGATTTGCATCGAGACTCACTCACAACGCGACACAAGCACACAGTGACTGTAAGGGAGAGAGAGAGGAGAAAACACAACATCAACGGTCGATTCGAGTGGTGAGCGATAGTGAGTTCGTGTGTTGTGTGTTGTGTACTCTCTGCCTGTGCCGTCGTCGTCGTCGTCATCGTCGCATGCAGCTGCTGCATGTACTCGTACTACGATCGTAGTCTGCCTGTCGGCCTGTTCTCGTTCGTATATGTTCGCATGTGTGCTTTCATTCGCCCGCAATAGAGTTCGCCAATATCTCGGCAGTTGTCGATAAACATAATCGTACATTGCTCTAATGTATTTCGATTTGTGTGTGTGTGTGTGCTCGTTGGCTGCACAATTCAATTACCGCACTTTTCCTTAACCGATTTTGACAAACGACGGCTCTAAATGAAAAAGAATTTAATGAATTTTAACGTGAGCAGAACTGTTTTTGAAAATTTTTATTTATTTAGATTAATTAATTTTAATTTAAGTTAACTTTCATTGAAGTGTTGCAAAATGTTTATTTTTTAAATTGTTTGTTTATTGGCAATAGTAGTAGTCACGTGGGCAGAAATATTAAAACAAAATATTCTTTTATTATAATATTGCGGTGGCTCGGTACGAACCACACTTGGCTCGTCCGGATACAAACCAAACACAACATCCGAAGCCATTGCATAGCGCGCTCGTGAGAACTCGCGCTTGTTGACACATAGCATCACGTACACACACATCACATACTGATCTGTTCTGATTCACATTCAGAGAGAACTCGACCGTCGATCACGGTGGTCGCAATTGACCACTCTCTCCCTCTCTCCCTCTCTCCCTCTCTCTCTCTCCCACTCTCCCTCTCTCCCTCTTCCTCTCTCTCTCCCCCTCTCTCTCTCTCTCTCTCTCTCCCCCTCTCTCTCTCTCTCTCTCTCTCTCTCTCTCTCTCTCTCTCTCTCCCTCTCTCTCCCTCTCTCTCTCTCTCTCTCTCTCCCTCTTCCTCTCTCTCCCTCTCTCTCTCCCTCTCTCTCTCTCATCAGAACCAGCCTAAAGGGTATCATCGGTCTGCCCGTGCACACTTCTAACTGCATGATCTACTCGCCCAGAAAATATCGGGGCTTGGGAATGATCCGTTGTGTATGGGAGGTGTTTCTCCAACATTTTGCGATGGCTCAGCGATTGTCTTCTGTCCCCGATGGACTGTTCCATGAGGTATACGACTGTGCTGAAGAGATGACCATCTGTAAGCGGGAACTTCAAGTGGATGGGAACACCGCACGACAACTACGCAACGCTCTTCGTGAGCGAGAATTCAACAAATGGACTACCCAACTATACCAAGGTTGCGGTGTCGGTCATTTCAAGGAGTACCCCAAAGGAAACAGCTTTGTCTACGACAAGAACTCATTGTCCGGCTCAGAATGGGTGGCAGCCATCAAGTTGAGCACCGGCTATGCGAATTTGTTGGGCGTTCCTGGAGTTGTTCAAGATGGAGTCCAGACATCGACCTTCTGTCGGCGATGCCACAGAGAGAAAGAAACCCCTGGCCATGTCCTCGGTGCCTGCGACTTCAACAACGAACGACGAAACAAACGTCACCATCAACTCAAGAAGACGATTGCTGGTCTGCTCCGAGAAAAGGGATACACTTGTGTGATCGAGCCATACTGTTCCGATGGTCACGGTGCAAACAGGTTCGTCGATATCCTGGCGTTCCAAGAAAACTCCGATAAGGTTTACATCATCGACCCGACTGTCCGATGGGAAACGAATGATGATGTTGGAAGTTTAGTTCAATATGAGAAGGACTACATTTATCGGAGCTGTTATGACGATTTGGCCGAGAAGTACCTCATCATCCAGAATCGCGAATGCGAGGTTATTGGTCTCTGGATGGGGGCGAGAGGGACTGTGAGTACTCAGTTGGTAGACTTCTTTGACCGTTTCCAACTTGATAAGAAGAATCTCCCCGAAATGGCTGAATCTGTACTGATCGCGTCTGTACATATGATACACCATCACATTTATGCTTAGAATCTTGTTAGAATCTAACACATCAACATTTATTTTTTGTATTTTCGGTAGTTACGCTTTTGCAGTCTATGTTATTCTAAACTTGTATCACAATATTGTCTTGTCTAGATTAATTAGTATGCTGTGTCGTAAGGCAACTCACTGTTTCGTGAGCAGCTCTATCTGTATTATATATTTTGTATAATAAAGATTGTTTCTCTCTCTCTCTCTCTCTCTCTCTCTCTCTCTCTCTCTCTCTCTCTCCGATGTATTCCAATCACATTGCCAATAAAGTCAATCTAGTCAAGTGTTGCGTTCGATCATTCTTAATCAGTGGTTTAGCTTGACCGTCAGTCAAGCGACCTCTACAATATCAAATATTATGTCACAGTTATATGTTTATATTAGCAAAAAAATTGCCTTCCAGGTTAAATCACAACATTTAGAATTTTTCCAGTTTAATGTATGCAATATCAAATAGTGTTAGGTCATTACTCGATTGGTGCCTCTGGATATGAATCCGAACCGGTCTACTGCCATCGAAACTGCCCGAACAAGATCGAAACACTACAACATATTCTCAACGAATGTAGAAGTATGGAGGGCATGTACCACCGACGACATAATCTCGCACAAGACATCATTACGGACCATCTCGAAGCTAACGGGTGGACAGTTTACAAGAATTTTACGGTCAAAAATCAAAGGGGAGAAAAATTTGTTCCCGACATTGTTGCAATCGACCCAAGCGGTACGGATTCACTAGTATTAGACGTTCAGTGTTCGTTCGAGAAGTCCAAATCGGTGCTACATGAACGAGACCAAGAAAAGCGAAACAAGTACTCCGAGGCATCGGTGACAGCCGCAATCTACGCGAAACTAGTCGAACTAGGACACCAAATATGGTCTATAGAAGTTTATGGACTTATCTTCGGAGCAAGAGGAGCCATCAACCCTACGACCTTTAACTTGTTGATCCAACTAGGCATGTCAAGGTCACGGATCGGCTCAATCGTTGATTTAGTCGCCCGTGAATCACTCACCATCTACAGGGTCTTCCACTCGGAGGATTCTGTTCAAGCTGCCTGAAGGCAGTTGTATTCAACTCTCATTTTTGTTGTTCAATAAAATTGATTGAGACCTAAGTAAACTTACCTTACAATACCAATGCCATTTAACAAAATTAAATAACGATTGCAATGCAATTTTAATTTTTTAATGAAAAAATAAAAGACCGAACCACTTTATATTTTAAAACATGACCATTAATACGAAGACATACTCGAACACTTGACGGACAACATCTTCCCTTGTTAATGCCTGTACTTGAATGTACTTTACTACTTTTCCACTTGACGCGTTAAAAAGCGAATGCGAATTATTTATTTTAATTCATTTAATTGATTGAATAATATATTTGATTTTTATTATTTCTACTCATTATATCGAAATCTAAAATGAAAGGCACTTATGCCTAAAAGTTATGAGACAGGACTTACAAGTGGTGGGCTTATAATGCTTACATGGGAGCTTCATGTGAAGAGGTTAGGCCGAAAGGGTGACTTTTTCTATCGGACGTCAAGTGTCTTGTTTGTTTGATGTGAGATCTATGATTTATTTATTTGATTAATTTAATTTAAAAATTCATTTTCGCTTTGACACTTGACGAGACAAGACGTATTCTTCTCTGTGTATCGGACATTGAAAATTTTGATTGAACTGAACTATCTCTCAGACTTTCTCTCTCTCTCTCTCTCTCTCTCTCTCTCTCTCTCTCTCTCACTCTCTCTCTCTCTCTCTCTCTCTCTCCCTTTCTCTCTCAGACTTTCTCCAACATGCCTCGTATCCCACCACTCGTACGCTCTTTCGAACGTCTCCACCGTCACGATCCAATTGGATTTCAAAACATAAAACTCGCACTCTTTTGCATCTGTGTTCTGTTTGTAGGTGTGAACATGTTTGGTACTTCCTTGATCTGTGAACAGATCCGCATAATTGATCGTACAATCGATCCACTGGGTCACTGGCAAGGTGAAATCGATGTACAATTGGAAGTACTCACTCCTACAGAAGTGGAAGACCTGAAGCACTTTCTCCGGAACGCACTCTGGCTTATGCTCTACTCTCTACTGGTGGCCGTAATCGGATGGATCTCGCTCATCAACGACTACCTGCAACTGTCCCTGATCTATTGGCTGCTCCTGGTTGTACACAATTTGGCTATCTACGAAACACTCAAATGTCTGACACCAGTAGATGAGTGTAACATTTTCACGTTCAAAGCGTATCTCGCGATTGAGATTGGTCCTCATATGGCGACATGGATCAATGTAGGACTGTTTGTGTATCTTTTCATGGTCACAGTGTTCATTGTGGACTTGGTCACCGTGAGAATTGGTTTGTATTATGATGAGGTGAACCGACGACAACGAACAGTTCGTAGACAGAGTGGTAGTTAAAAAGTTGGGCTCTTTGGTTAGCGCCGTGGCTTTCTAATTATAATTATAAATGTTTCTATATACCACTTGCACCTTTATGGATTTTCCTGTTTTACTGCATTAACGTAACACCTTTAAACCTAATTGTGTGTTTTTATTTTATGTGTGTATTAGCTTAGAATGTGCAAATAATTTGTTTGTTTGACCTTTCCTCTTTAGTTGGCTGGTCTCTTTTAATTTTCATCTCTATTTAATTTGTCGCTTGTTTTGTGTGTAAAGTGGAGTTTGTTTATCTACACAAAACGAACATTTGTGTTACAACATTAATGAATAAAAGTTTGAATTTCTTGACATTACATTACTTACGAATACATGACTGAATGCACATAGATTCTGGTTAAAAGGATTGTTCAGTCAAGCCATCAAAAAGTCTTCCTATACGGCATTAATCAGTGCCATTCATAATTTTTGTTTCTAGAGTCAAGATTTATGTTCCAATGGTTTGAGAATAAAAAGATAATGTACGTGCCGATTCAAGGATGCGTTAATAAGTGAACAAACTAATCAATTTGCATTCTTTATTTGAGATGATTAATTCGAGTGAAAACACAACATTCATTGAATTGTGTAATGAGTTGTGCGTGCGTGTATGCGCGTACGCACAAAATAAATGTGAGATAAAACAAAACAGAACAAAAGCTTCTCAATACAGAGGAGAGATGTGCTTTTGGGACATCTAGTATCCCATTCCGCCTTAAAAACGCAAATCAAACTTCAACCATCTCATGCCCATCTTGCAGCAACTGCTGCTCACGACGATTATTCTTCTCATTTAAATCACAAACATAGAAAGCAAGCAAGACAGCCTGCAGTGCAATCATTCCGAGAATGGTCCAAAACAAAGCCACATAGTACAGACTGTACGGCAGGACGAACAACTCGTTAGTACACACACTGCCAAGTATGGTACACTTGAGCAGACCAATCAGCAACCAATTGTGCAGCAGCAGCAGTACCATAAAGATGGCTGCTGGGGTGCAGTGCTGCTGGATCACTGCACGAATGCCAAAGATGTGCAACATCACGCCATAGTAAAAGATGAAAGTGACCTGGGCTGAGTAGAACTAGATTGAGAAATTATATATGAAAGGATAGCAAAAAGGGGAGCACACATACCATAAGATCTGCTTTTGCTTTGTGATCGGCATCAAATTTGGCCTTATTCTCGGTCAAATGATCGCGAATCACAAATAAGCCAGTGACCAGGAAAAGGATCATCATGACACTGCATGTTGCAATGGCCACTTGCTTCTCCTTGAAAAGACGTATTGGAGGACGCCGATTTGCTCGACGATGTCCGGCTCGAAACAGAGGGACCATTCCATGCGAGTGATATGGATTGATAAATCCCCGTTGAGGAACCATAGGCAAATCCATTTATCGACGATTCCGGACAGCAAAAAGTTGGTCAGTGGAACAACGAGAGTGCAGGGTTAATGCGTTTGATTCTCAATTGGCCTATACCAGAACGCACACACACGGATACTCTTGACTTTGCTACTAATGATGATGTTGCGCAGTGCGCTTCGATTTTTGCCGCATCGTTTGCTAGGAGCAGATCTTTTTAGGCTTGACTGAACAAACCGATCGTGTGTGTCCGGGCAATCCAGAATTCATTCAGTTGTGCTGCTAGAACAAATGCATAGGGCGATGCGACATAATGCCGATAGTCACAAATTAGGCCATGCATTCGTAGTTTAGTAGGCAATTCAATGGGACAAAAGAGAAGCCAACTGAATGGGTTTGGTGGGAAACAGAAATTCCTGCATCGAACTCTTGTCGTTAATTGAATTACACAACGCTTGAATTGGTTTATCTTTGTTTATTTGATAGGAAAGTGCATTCATGAATCGGCCCGTACTTTATTCTCAAATGGAATCTTTGGTTGAACAAATGATGATGTGAACACACACACACACACACACACACACACACACACACACACACACACACACACACACACACACACACACACACACACACACACACACACACACACACACACATACTTTTAGGCTTTAGCGGTCCCGCGAGTGTAACCCTTTAGCGCCAGATCACTTAAGCCTGCATTTAGCCAAGCACCACTTGCAATAGTCACAAAATTCTGGACCACTAACAGTGGTTTATAAACGAAGTGGACACTTACCCTTACACTTACACTCTTGGGAAAACAATCAGGATTAGCATAATAACGGAGAGAGACCAAATAAGAGAGAACAGAAACATCATTTATTATAGTTATATTCTACTTGTACACAACAGTGTCCTAATTCTAGAGATTTTTACATAATTAGATGCATACACATAATTAATAACATAAACAGAACAAAAGTAATGAAATCTGGATTCTGATCAGAACCAATTACAGAGAATGAAAATCCGTACAATTCAATTAGAGATTGTGTGAGAGAATTAGTGTGGAATTGCTTTCGTGGAATGTCAAAAAGAAGGAGAAGGGGAAGCAATTTTAGGAAAATATAGAATTGTGTCCTGTGTTAACAGAATGGTTCCCAAATGGGTTTTGTGGTTTACAAAGCGGTTTCTGGGTACTTTGGATCGGTGTTCCAAAATCGTGCCACAGTCTGAAACTTGTTCTTCACGACCGTGCCCAAGTCGGTGCTGCTCACACTCTGGACAATGGTGCCCATCATGATGCTCTGGCTAGGGACGGGTTCAGCAGTTTGAAAGGCTTTCTGGGTCACCAACTTAAAGATCGAACTGACATCCTCGGCCAAGTTGGGAAACATTGTTAGGTAGGTAGGATAGGAGCCTGAGGTGGAGGGGACGTCCTCGGGATTCGGGTAAGTGACAGGGGCTGATGGTGGATCCAGGTCAAGTTCCTCTATTCCGGACAAACTTGCCGATTCATCGGGCCAATTGATATCATCAGACGAACCGTCCTCATACCAACCAAATTTGTCCAACGCACTAGTGGCCACGTAGTATGCCACCAAACCAGCGAGAACATACAACCACCCAAGCATCAGCCAATAAACCCAAGCCAGTGAACCTAACTGAGGGATCGCAACAAATAGAGCAGTGGTAGGACACTGCGAGCGCACGGTACAAGAGAGGAGCGACAGGACATAGTAGCTATTCGCGAGCAGCGTAACCAAATAGACTACAGCAAGCCAGATGCGCTGATTCCACATGGAAAACATACCAACCACATGCATGAGGATACTGGCGAGATAATAATGGATTATCTTTGCCTGGCGAATCTGTGTTATGGAAAAATTGGCATTCAAAGTTAGATTCAAGGTTTGATTAGCTAAGTCGTAATCCTAATACTTACAGAAACCTCACGACGATTCATTCCATTCTCACTAGCCTCCTTCAGAACATGGGACACAGCCATGCAGAGCGCCATTTGAACGAGTACCAACGCACCAATAGCGACAGCGATCAGCTTGTTCAGTTCCTGCGAGCGGAGCCGACGCCATATTGAACCAGCCACTCGTTGGATTACGTTGGGAGCTAGTTCCTCTCCTTTGGTTCCTTGTTCCGCCATCGGGGTGCTTGATTCCACCGGAGACCCTGCTTCTGGATCCTCAAAGCTTGACATTCCAGTGCCATCAATTGGAGTTAATTGAATAGAGATCATTTCAGCGAAATGCGCGTTCGATTCAGCACACACAAAAGACAGTAGGTCAGTATCGTGCGATGTCAACGAGTTGACTAACGAAATGTAGCCCGCATCCTGAACAAGGGCGCACTCGTTGGGAGCCATCCGCAGTGTATATAGGATGAAAGTATCCATAGAGAGAGAGAGAGAGAGAGAGAGAGAGAGAGAGAGAGAGAGAGAGAGAGAGAGAGAGAGAGAGAGAGAACGGCCGCACCCAAATGTCGCATCATGAGAGACAAGGGCAATTCTTGGGAATCGATACCGCATCCACTGCTAGCGAAATCAATTCAATTAGGCAGGAAGGTTTTGGGAATGGACGTACTAAATGGCGTGATTTTGACGTCAAATGCTGGTGGTGCTGTTGCTGTCTTGAGTAAAGGAAGCCTCTCAAGTGGAAAGGGTGCTTTTGGTTGTAGTGGAACATAAAAGCATATCATACTCATATACGGGTAAATGGCAAATTCAAGTGGCATTCCTAGAAAGATGACAGGCAATTCAATTAATTATTCGATTCATGCATTAACGGACATTTGTTCTGTTGTAGAACACATGCCTGGAGTTGAATAGCATAGACATAACTGAATAGAAACCAGAAATGCATTCATATTAGTCAAAATTTGCAAACCAAACTAACCAATAACTCAATTGAGCATGGAAAAATAAAAAACACAAACCAAGCAAACGAATCTATTCAAACTCGTATGCAATAACCCAACAACACTAAGACAAATCAAATGCAAAAGGCAAAAGGCAAAAACCAAAAACCAAAAACCAAAAACCAAAAACCAAAAACCAAAAACCAAAAACCAAAAACCAAAAACCAAAAACCAAAAACCAAAAAAATAAGCATTATTATTATAATTGAATTTTACAATTTGATTTATTAATTTGAATAATTATTAAAGCACTTATTAACGTTCTAGAATCACGAAAAGTTCAATTACCCACACACAAACAGAATATAAAAAGGTCATTTTTATATTGCTCAACTGCCATTAAATTTTAATTTTAATAGACTTCAGGGTAATTAATTATGAATTATGGAACGGGGTTTTTCTGCGAGAAAAAAAATCGATCAATACTACAGTGCACACATTCATACACAACAATTTCAAAACAATATTGTGAAACACGAGCTAATCAATGGCGTGGCTATTACATAAATTTTAAAAAACTTTTTTAATGTACCATTAGACTCATATTTCCTTGGAAGTGAGTCATTTTTTCCAGTACTTTCTCTTGTTATACGAGTAAATGGGTTATTATCTTCTCTGAATTCATTCCCTTATTTTATTTTGTCGTCGTCACAACACACAAGTCGAATTTGAATTTTTGTCTATTTTTGTTTTTCCAAATCTTTATTGAAATCTATCCATGAATATTCTATTCGGATTGAAAAAATATTACGCTATCGACCACAAACATTACTATTAGAATTCAATTAACTTTCACCCAACAATAACGAAGATTCAAGAAAATTATACGTTTAATAAGAGACTCTACTAATAAAAGATTGTATCGGTAATTGCTTAGCTATTGGCTTTTATTATATCTGTGTTTTGTTTGCATGATAATAGCTGGGTATGGTATTGAATATTGCTTTGCGTTTCCAATAGAGTCAATTGCAATTAAACGACGACAACTACAAATTACCCAACCAATTACGCAACTCTATTACCAGTAAAGAGGCATTAACTTTTGCTTTTCAGTCTTGTGTGCGACTTGTTCGAGGCAAGACTCTGTCATCTGAAAGTTGGATTTTTTGAATAGTGAAACCAAACCAACTCGAGACTAATTGCCAACCGAAGTCCCAAACATCTAACCATCGCTATTCAACGATGTGTAGCCATGAAACCTAAGAACGAAGCTGAGCCTTATCTTTTTATGGAACGCAAGTTGGTAATCTATTTTGTGTGTGTGCATGGGATTGGGGCGATTGTTTTCGGCCTTGTTGGTGCGAGTGGACATGTTCGGATTAAGGCAGAAGAAAAGGGGGTGAGCAAGGTGGAATTTGAGAAGTTCAAGGTTTGTATGCATTAAAAAAATCAATCATAATTTTCTTTTTTGTACAGAAATTTATCTCCCACATCATGGCATTCCTACTCAGCAGCCTCCCAGTCCAACTGTCTGGTTACATTGCCGTCATGTACGACTGTCTCCCTCTCACTTGCGTCCACTTGCTTCTCTCGATCATCCAAAATGGTTTTGTTCTTCTCAAACTTCTCAAATGTCAATCGGCATCTCTTCTCACGATTCTACCTGATTGGTTTGGTGAAGCTCTCTCCACTTATGAGTTCGCTCAATTTGATGTACAACCGTATGTATATTGGTCTATTGCTGCTTTCTTGACGCTGTACACCTGTTTGGTTGTTTGGTATATCGTTGATTTGAACGTGTTGGGTAAGCGTAGAGCGAAAGAAGAGACCTTTCGGATGGCTCGACTTTCGAGACGAACTTAATTTGAAGGGATGTGTTTATGAGTATTGGAACGGTGATTTTCAAATTCATGTAATTTCGTGAAACAAAACATTTAAATAAAAGATTGAAAATTGAAAATTGTATGGATTATATTTGATAAGATACAACTATGTTAAGCAGGACACTGTCAATTAACATTTTTCAATTACACTCACATTAACATACTGCATCAACACAGGGATATTAAGCCTGCCACTTCAAGTACACAATTGATTGTCTTGAAGATAGAATATTAATTATGTTCTTTGGTAAACAACACATACTTCTCATTTTATGGAGTCTCGCAGAATGTATAAAGTCAAACTAATCCCTCCATATTCAGATGAGGCGAGTGATGCACAAAAAAACAAAATTTGCGTCATGTTCCTATTACTACTTTCAATTGCAATTACAAATAACAATACGAGTTGCCACTTATAGATTGGAGGCTTATTGCGAAAAGCACTGCAGTGAAGCCCCTCTCGATTTTGCCACTTGAGTCGAAAAGGAATCTGTCAAAAATCTTATTGATGAATAGTCAATTCACTCCCAAAAAGCACTTGACAAGCTTGTAAGTGCATAATGGCATAATGGAACAACAACAAAGTGGCCAGATCATATGATAGTTTGGGTTAGTTTGAAGTGCAACTGAAGTGGACTAGATAGATTAACATATTCCATGTTTTATGCATAGGGACTAAGAGGCCACCCTGTGCATCGTCTCATCTCATCGAATGATTTGTTGTACAGATTTAAACATATTTCATGTTTACGCAAATAGCAAGACTTGGTCTACGCTTAATTTTTACATAGCTATACATGTATTTGTTTTGATTGGATAATAATTGGGTTTGGCATACTGCATTGCATCTCCAATTGAAAAGCAATTACACGACGACCACTTGAAATTACCCAATCAATTACGCAACTTCTCTACTGGAGAATATAATAATAAGGCATTGTGACATTTGCCCCTTAGTCCTTGTACGATTTAGCTTAGATTTAGAAGTAAACATACCTTACAATATCAATGCCCTTTAACAAAATTAAATAACAATTGGAATTCAATTTTCATTTTTGTTAACAAAAAATAAAAGCACGAATCACTTTTCCATTAAGATTCGACGATTGTGACGAAGACGAACTCGAACACTTGACGAACAACCATTGCGAACATCTCTCGTTGTTAATGCCTGTACTTGAGTGTTCTTTACCACTTTTCCACTTGACGCGTTAAAAAAATGAATGCGAATTATTTATTCATTTTAATTCATTTAATTCATTTAATAATATTTGATTATTTATTATTTCTACTCATTATATCGAAATCAAGGCACTTATGACTAAAAGTTATGAGACAGGACTTACAAGTGGTGGGCTTATAAGGCTTACATGGGAGTTTCATGTGAAGTGAGTACTACTCACGGAGTAGGACCAAAGGGTGTCTTTTTCTATCGGACGTCAAGTGTCTTGTTTGTTTGAGATGTGAGATCTATGATTTATTTATGTGATTATGGAGGAACTTGATTTTAATTGTGAATCTAAAAGTATTTATTTGTTGATTTTAATTTTAAATTAATTGTAAAATTCCCCAAAAAAGTAGATTAGTCGAGGCGCACAAAAAGAATAAGGTAGTTAGTACATACTGATTATCGCCTAGTACACACACATTAGACTTTGCTGTATTTGTCAACAAACATCATGTATACATTTGAACACACAATCAGTAGTGATCGAATGTAAACACACACAAAAAACACATGACGCATGAAGCGAGTGTGAACTGACCATTGGTCAGTCATCAAGACGCCAGAGCACGTGAACATCAGAGCAAGTACGCGTGAGCCTAAGCAAATGAGCCGATGGATGCACTACATTGGACAACAATCGAAATGTGCGTATTTTGGCAAAGTTCGTCAACATCATGAGACCAGAACAAACAGCCAGATGACCGGAAAATTTCCAATGACGTTTTTCGTGGAGCTGATTGTTTGGGTGGCCGCCGAGCAAGTGAATATAAGCAATGAGCAATGATCAATTCAAGATCGATCACTTGGGACTCGATCAGGAGCATCATTTGAAACGATCTCCTCACGAAGCAAGCGAGACTGGTCACTTGTTTATGCGAGTCACCCAGGACCCAAGAAGTCTCTCCTGGACAAACGGTCCAACATCAGTTCACTGGCAACTAAGGACGATCCGATTTCCCGGCTGATTCATTTGCAGACGTGTTGACGAGAGTTTGGGCGCCAAACTCGTTCCTTTCAGTGGATTGTGTTTTCAGTTTGTGTGTTGTGTGTCAAAAACTAATAAAAAATTCGCACCTCAACACAGGCCTATGACTTGATCAATCACATATATTTGATTAATTTAATTTAAAAATTCATTTTCGCTTTGACACTTGACGAGACAAGACGTATTCTTCTCTGTGTATCGGACATTGAAAATTTTGATTGAACTGAACTATCTCTCAGACTTTCTCTAACATGCCTCGTATCCCGCCACTGGTACGCTCTTTCGAACGTCTCCATCGTCACGATCCAATTGGATTTCAAAACATAAAACTTGCACTCTTTTGCATCTGTGTTCTGTTTGTAGGTGTGAACATGTTCGGTACTTCATTGGTTTGCGAACAGATCCGCACAATTGATCGTACAATCGATCCATTGGGTCACTGGCAAGGTGAAATCGATGAACAATTGGACGTACTCACTTCTTCGGAAGTTGAAGACCTGAAGCACTTTCTCCGGAACGCACTCTGGCTTATGCTCTACTCTCTACTGGTGGCCGTAATCGGATGGATATCGCTCATCAACGACTACCTGCAACTGTCCCTGATCTATTGGCTTCTCCTGTTTGTACACAATTTGGCTATCTACGAAGCACTCAAATGTCTGACACCAGCAGATGAGTGCAAAATTTTCACGTTTAAATCTTATCTCACGATTGACATTGGTCATCATATGGCGACATGGATCAATGTAGGACTGTTTGTGTATCTTTTCATGGTCACAGTGTTCATTGTAGACTTGGTCACTGTGAGATTTGGTTTGTATTATGATGAGGTGAATCGACGACAACGGGTAGCTCGTAGACAGAGTGGTAGTTAAAATGTGGGGCTCTTTGGTCAGCTCTCATTCCATCAAACTCTATGAGCTTCAATGATCCTCAAGGGTATTACTATGTTATCATAACATATTTCAACACAACTGTGTAATTTTAATTATTTTATGAGTGTACTAGCTTAGAGTGTGTGATAAATCCGTTTGCATAACCTTCCTCCTTATTGTTTGATTGTATCTTATAATCTCAATCATTTTTTGTTCACTGTTACGTGAACTTTTGTTGGGAAACCGGATTTTGTTTCCCTCTATTTTAAACATTCCATTACCATTAATAAAAGTTTTAATTAAAAATTTGTGCAAATATATTTTTGTCTATTTAATTATACACTCAGAAAACACATTTTCAGTTGCAACTGAAATTTTTGATATTTTTTGGAGATAATTAGTTAATTTGTATTGACTAATTTAAGTGCGAGGAATGCAATTATGGGCAATTATTGGTACTAGGAACTCTCTTGGACAAAATAGTGTCCAGAATAAAATTCCTGGTCTTTGAATTAGTCAATAAAAATTAACTAATAATCTCTAAAAATGAGAAAAATTTCAGTTGCAACTGAAAATGTGTTTTCTGGGTGTATGTAGTGTGAGTGAGTATCTGAGATGCAATATTGTTACACACAACTAATGCATTGACTTCCAATCGGCAAAGTGTTTGAATGAACGAGCTTTATTTAGTTATCAGATGAGAATGATACATCAAAGTCGAGGTGCTGTGCTCTTGACTTTTCAAATCTAACTGGCTGATTGAATGTGCAACTGGCCATGACATAGAATGACTTTTGCACTTACACTTACTTGTTAGTGAGCTCGGTAACACGATGTCCTCGGATACAATCGGAGGTCGCCGGTTTAGTCTATTCAGTGAGGTCACTCGATGCAATCTATGGGAAGTTGTCGTTGAGGCATGTACAGTAGGTACCAGTGAACAAAGTGAACCTCAATATAGGGTTTCCGCTACCCTCTAGATCGATTTCATATATTAAAAATAAAATTCTATGCATAATTTCAACCCGATTGGTGGAGTGGATCACAATTAAGCTGTTAAGATGAATTGTTGTGAGTTATACGGTGTGGAATTTTCGATACAGGTTGTTCCCGTCCGGTTTAGACAGGCACCACAGATGGTTGGCACCAGTTGAAATTCCCCTTTTTGGCATTTTTCAGAAAAAGTAGAGTGAAACCAAGTGTCTATACTTTTGTTGAGTAACTCATGACAGTTATATTGTGTTTGTTTGTAATAAAATTGTTATCAATTCTAGTGGAAAGTTTGAATTTTTTGACATTTTGTGACATTGCATCACATACATGACTGAATGCACATAGATTCTGGTTAAAAGGATTGTTCAGTCAAGCCATCAAAAGGTCTTCCTACACGGCATTAATCAGTGAAATGCATAATTTTTGTTTCTAGAGTCAATAGTTTTGCGCCAATAATTTGCATTTTAGAATAAAGGATACATGCCAATTCAAAAATGCGTTAATAAAAGAACAAACAAATCAATTTGGATTTTTTATTTGGAATATTGATTCGAGCGAAAACACAACATTCATTGAATTGTGTAATGAGTTGTGCGTGCGTGTGCAACAAACAAATTTGAACGCAAAACATAATATTGAATAAAAATGTCTCAATACAGAGGAGAAATGGGTTTTGCGTGAACTGTATCCCATTTAGCCTTATAAATTTTATACAAACTCAAATGTCTCATGTCTCTCTAGCTGCTGTTCCCGACGATGATTCTTCTCATTCAAATCACAAGCAAAGAAAGCAAGCAAGACGGCCTGCAGTGCAATCATTCCGAGAATGGTCCAAAACGAAGCAACATAGTACAGACTGTACGGCAGGAAGAACAGCTCGTTAGTGCATCCACTGCCGAGTATTGTGCACTTGAGTAGTTCAATCAGCAACCAATTGTGCAGCAGCAGCAGTACCATAAAGATGGTTGCAGTGGTGAAGTGCTGCTGGATCACTGCACGAATGCCAAAGATGTGCAACATCACGCCGTAGTAAAAGATGAAAGTGACCTGGGCTGAGTAGAACTAGATTGAGAAATTATATATGAAAGGATAGCAAAAAGGGGAGCACACAAACCATTTGATCTGCCTTTGCTTTGTAATCGGCATCAAATTTGGCCTTATTCTCGGTCAAATGATCGCGAATCACAAATAAGCCAGTGACCAAGAAGAGGATCATTATGACACTGCATGTTGCAATGGCCACTTGCTTCTCCTTGAAAAGACGTATTGGAGGACGTCGATTTGCTCGACGATGTCCGGCTCGAAACAGAGGGACCATTCCATGCGAGTGATATGGATTGATAAATCCCCGTTGAGGAACCATAGGCGAATCCATTTAGCGACGATTCAGGACAGCAAAAAGTAGGTCAGTGGAACAACGAGTGCAGGGTTAATGCGTTTGATTCTCAATTGGCCTATACCAGAACGCACACACATGGATACTCTTGACTTTGCTACTAATGATGATGTTGCGCAGTGCGCTTCGATTTTTGCCGCATCGTTTGCTAGGAGCAGATCTTTTTAGGCTTGACTGAACAAACCGATCGTGTGTGTCCGTGCAATTCAGAATTCATTCAGTTGTGCTGCTAGAACAAATGCATAGGGTGATGCGACATAATGCCGATAGTCACAAATTAGGCTATGCATTCGTAGTAGACAGTAATAGTTCGTTTAGTAGGCAATTCAATGGGACAAAAGAGAAGCCAACTGAATGGGTTTTGTGGGAAACAGAAATTCCTGCAATCGAACTTTGTCGTTAATTGAATTACACAACGCTTGAATTGGTTTGGCTTCGTTTTGTTTGAATGAATGTTTGTTGTTAGGAATGAGCATTCACGATTCGGCACGTACTTTATCCTTTATGCTCAGATAAAACTTTGTCAGGTCACCTTCGAATTCGATGCCGCCGCTTACACAAACATTAAACACCAGTAAATTCGATTTGCTGACTAACACAACACGATATAGTGAACACACACGAACAGAACAAGGGACAGATGTGATTTACGAGTGCAAGTGAACTTTATCCTGATCTGAGGACTAGGCCGATCTCTGGTTCCTCCTTCCCTGACCTGGTCATGACCACCTGAACTGATCTGAGTACAAGGCCGATCTCTTGTATCTCCTCACCTGAACTGATCTCTGAACTGATTTGTTATTTGTGTATCTTATATTATATTATTTTATTAAACTGTGCCTCGAAACTGACAATGTTGGACAAGTAGATTTGTGCGACCCTTGAGTCACCATTCGAATGTCGAATGTTCGACTAACATGTCTCAACAGAGAACTCTCTTTGTGCTCATATATCGCTGCACTTGCTCTGTCCTAATTTGTACTGATTTTGTTCTTGTTCTCCAATAAAGAACTCTTACTTTCTCTTGTGCCTCCTTGTGTGCTCTTGTGGACGAGTCAACTGCTTGGACTCCCCGAGACCTGTGTCCTGCTCTTGTAGACGAGTCACCGTTCGGACTCCCCAAGACCTGGTTGTAGCTCTGTAGACGAGTCACCGCTTGGACTCCTCAAGACCTGATTGTATCTTCGTGGACGAGTCGCCCTCTTGGACTCCCCGAAGACCTGTGTGCTCCAACAGACAACTTTTTATTGAACAAGGCAACTGCACTGAAGTGCATTTTATATTACACACACACACACACACACACACACACACACACACACACACACACACACACACACACACACATCACACACACACACACACACACACACACACACACACACACACACACACACACACACACACACACACACACACACACACACACACACACACACACACACACACACACACACACACACACACACACACACACACACACACACACACACACACACACACACACAAATAAGATAGAACAGAAACATCATTTATTATTGTTATATTCTACTTGTACACAACGGTGTCCTAATACTAGGGATTATTAAATAATTAGATGCATACACATAATTAATAACATAAACAGAACAAAAAGAATAAAAATTTGAATTCTGGTTGATCAAAACCAATTACAATGAGAATCCGTACAATTCAATTAGAGATAGAGTGAGAGAATTAATGTGAAATTGCTTTCGTGGAATTCAAGAAGGAGAAGGAGAAGCAATTTTAGGAAAAGATAGAATTGTATCCTGTGTTAACAGAATGGTTCTCATAAAGGATTTGAGTTTACAAAGCGGTTTCTGGATACTTTGGATCGGTGTTCCAAAATCGTGCCACGGTGCCCTGAAACTTGTTCTTCACGACCGTGCCCAAGTCGGTGCTGCTCACACTCTGGACAATGGTGTTCA
>JAKIJQ010000014.1:1687500-1742500 GCA_023373905.1 Rhizoglyphus robini
CAAGTACCCAAAAGACCGTCTGAACGGGTTCTTGAGCTTGAATATTAATTATGTCGGGTATACAGTAGGCTATACGAGTACTGATTTTGTAGAGATTAATTGAGAACGAAACCCAACTAATCTCCCTATTCCTCAGTGTAAACATTTTTCATGTTCCTCTACCAATTGCAATTGCAAGCGATAGTGATGCAATACAGAGCAAAAACTAGACAAAAGCACTTGAGACAAACTTGTGAGAGGAACGATAACACTCAATGGACGCAAACAACAACAATACCAAACTAAAATGACCAGACAGTGACCAGTTTGGTTAATTTGACGTGTGTGTGTGCCAATGATGTGGTTTGATAGATTTACATATTTCTAGTGCTATGCATGAAACTTTTGAAATGTCTCTTGAGAGAATAGAGTGAGAAAAGGCTTTTTCTTTTACGCTGAGATTAGTGCACATGATTAGACAGCCTTTTAACCCCTTAATTAGTATTCACCCCAATTAGGGTACTCGAACACTTTACGGACAACCACTGGGAACATATTCCCTGGTTAATGCCTGTACTTGAGTGTTCTTTACTACTTTTCCACTTGACGCGTAAAAAAGTTAATGCGAATTATTTATTTAAATTTATTTAATTGATTTAATAACTATATTTGATTATTAATTATTTCTACTCATTATATCGAAATCTAAAAGGAAAGGCACTTAAGGCTAAAAGTTACGAGACAGGACGTACAAGTGGAAGGCTTATAAGGCTTACATGGGAGCTTCATGTGAAGTGAGTACTACTCACGGAGTAGGACCAAAGGGTGTCTTTTTCTATCGGACGTCAAGTGTCTTGTTTGTTTGAGATGTGAGATCTATGATTTATTTATTTGATTAATTTAAATTAAAAATTCATTTTCGCTTTGACACTTGACGAGACAAGACGTATTCTTCTCTGTGTTTCGGACTTTGAAGTATTCGGTTGAACTGAACTATCTCTCAGACTTTCTCTAACATGCCTCGTATTCCTCCACTCGTGCGCTCTTTCGAACGTCTCCATCGTCACGATCCAATTGGCTTTCAAAACATAAAAGTCGCACTCTTTTGCATCTGTGTTCTGTTTGTAGGTGTGAACATGTTTGGCACTTCCCTGGTTTGTGAACAAATCCGTACAATTGATCGTACAATCGATCCATTGGGTCACTGGCAAGGTGAAATCGATGAACAATTGGACGTACTCACTTCTTCGGAAGTTGAAGACCTAAAGCACTTTCTCCGGAACGCACACTGGCTTATGCTCTACTCCCTACTAGTGGCCGTAATCGGATGGATCTCGCTCATCAACGACTACCTGCAACTGTCCCTGATCTATTGGCTGCTCCTGTTTGTACACAATTTGGCTATCTACGAAGCACTCAAATGTCTGACACCACCAGATGAATGCAAGATTTTCACGTTCAAATCTTATCTCACGATTGAGATTGGTCCTCATATGGCGACATGGATCAATGTAGGACTGTTTGTGTATCTTTTCATGGTCACAGTGTTCATTGTAGACTTGGTTACCGTGAGAGTTGGTTTGTATTATGATGAGATTAATCGACAACAACGAGCTGTTCGTAGACAGAGTGCTGGTTGAAATGGGATTCTGTGGTGGACTTCATTGAACTCTTGGTGCTTCAATGGATGTTACTATGTTACCATTTCAACACAACTGTGTAATTTTAATTATTTTATGAGTGTACTAGCTTAGAGTGTGTGATGAATCCGTTTGCATAACCTTCCTCCTTATTGTTTGATTGTATTTTATAATCTCATTTTTTGTTATGAGTACTTTTGTTGGGAAAACGGATTTTGTTTCCCTCTACTAATTTTAAACATTCCTTTACCATTAATAAAAGTTTTAAAATTGGCGCAAATATATTTTTGCATATTTAATTATATGATGTGAAGTGTGTGCGAGTATCTGAGATGCAATACAGCACACATCTAATGCATCGACTTCCAATCAGGAAGAGTGTTTGAATGAACGAGCTTTATTGAATCATCAAGTGAGATTGATACATCAAAGTCGAGGTGCTGTGCTCTCGACTGTTCAAGTCCAACTAGCTGGTTGCTTGTGCAACTGGCCATTACATAGAATGACTTTTACACTTAGTGAGCTCGGTATCACGATATCCTCGGATACAATCGGAGGCTGCCGGTTTAGTTTATTCAGTCAGATCACTCGATGCAATTGATGGGAAGTTCTCGTTGCGGCATGCACAGACAATTAAGCTGTTAAGATGAATTGTTGTGAGTTACACGGTGTGGAATGTTCGATTGAGGATGTTCACGTCCGGTTTGGACAGGCACCACAGATGATTGGCACCAGTTCAATTCAAGCAGAAGTAGTGGAAATCGTATCGAAGTGGAATCGAAATAGTGCCGCATCGTTTGCTAGGAGCAGATTTTTAGGCTTGACTGAACAAATCGAACGTGTGTGCGTTAAACCCAGAGTTCATTCAGTTATGCTACTAGAACAAATGCATAGGGAGTTGCGGCTGAATGCCGAGAATTACAAATTAGGCTATGCATTCGTAGTTTAGTAGGCAATTCAATGGGACAAAAGAGCAGGCAACTGTATGAGTTTTGTGGGAAACAGAAATTCCTTTAATCGAACCTTGTCTTTAATTGAATTACACAACGCTTGATTTGGTTTGACTTCGTTTTATTTGAAAGAAATGGGCATTCATGAATCGGCACACACACACACACACACACACACACACACACACACACACACACACACACACACACACACACACACACACACACACACACACACACACACACACACACACACACACACACACACACACACACACACACACACACACACACACACACACACACACACACACACACACACACACACACACACACACACACACACAAACTTGAAATCGGAGCTTTTAATACTGTTACTAAAACATACTAATTAAGCCTACTTAAGTAACCTTACCATAATTCATTTAGTTGGCTTAAGATGTCCCACGAGGATAACCCTTTAGCGCGCGACCACTTAAGTCTACATTTAGCCAACACAACATATACGTTAACCCTTACAGTACTGCCAAATTGGCCTAACGTTTTGTCTAACACCTCTCATCAAGTACCACTTGCGATAGCCATAAAATTCTGGACCACTAACGGTGACACTCTATAAACAAAGTGGACACTTACACGTTCACTCTTGAGAAAACAATCGGGATTAGCATAATAACGGAGAGAGACAAAATAAGTGAGAACAGAAACATCATTTATTATTGTTATATTCTACTTGTACACAACGGTGTCCTACAACTAGGGATTATTACATAATTAGATGCATAAACATAATTAATAACATAAACAGAACAAAAGTAATGAATTTTGGATTCGGGTTGATCAGAACCAATTGAGAATGAAAATGACAATGAGAATCCGTACAATTCAATTAGAAATTGTGTGACAGAATTAGTGTGGAATTGCAAAGAGGAGAAGGAAAAGTAATTTTAGGAAAAGATTGGATTGTGTTCTGTGTTAACAGAATGGTTTCCAAAAAGGTTTTGGGTTTACAAAGCGGTTTCTGAATACTTTGGATCGGTATTTCAAAATCGTACCACAGTCTGAAACTTGTTTTTCACAACCGTGCCCAAGTCGGTGCTGCTCACACTCTGGACAATGGTGTCCATCATGATGTTCTGGCTAGGGCCAGGTTCAGCAGTATGAACTGCTTTTTGGGTCACCAACTTAAAGATCGAACAGACATCCTCGGCCAAGTTGGGAAACATTGTCAGGTAGGTAGGATGCGTGCCTGAGGTGGAGGGGATGTCCTCGGGATTCGGGTTAGTGACAGGGGCGGATGGTGGATCCAGGTCAAGTTCCTCGATTCCGGACAAACTTGCCGATTCATCGGGCCAATTGATATCATCAGACGAACCGTCCTCATACCAACCAAATTTGTCCAACGCGCTAGTGGCGACGTAGTATGCAACCAAGCCAGCCAGAACATACAACCACCCAAGCATCAGCCAATAAACCCAAGCCAGTGAACCTAACTGAGGGATCGCAACAAACAGAGCAGTGGTAGGACACTGCGGGCGCACGGTACAAGAGAGGAGCGACAGGACATAGTAGCTATTTGCGAGCAGGGTAACCAAATAGACCACAGCAAGCCAGATGCGTTGATTCCACATGGAAAACAAACCAACCACATGCAGGAGGATACTGGCAAGATAATAATGGATTATCTTAGTTTGCCGAGTCTGTGTTAAGGAAAGATTGACATTCAAAGTTAGATTCAAGGTGAGATTAGCTAAGTCGTAATCCTAATACTTACAGAAACCTCACGACGATTCATGTCATTCTCTCTTGCTTCCTTCAGAACATGGGAGACAGCCATGCAGAGCGCCATTTGAACGAGTAACAACGCACCAATAACGACAGCGATAGCTTTGTTCAGTTTCTGCGAGCGGATACGACGCCATATTGGACCAAACATACGTTGGATCAGGTTGGGAGTTAGTTCTTCTTCTTTGGTTCTTTGTTCCGCCATCGGGGTCCTTGATTCCAACGGAGACCCTTCTTCTGGGTCCTCAGGACTCGACATTCCAGTGCCATCAGTTCGAGTTGATTTAATAGAGATCATTGCAGTGAAATGCGCGTTCGATTAAGCACACACAGTAGGTCTGTATCGAACGATGTCAACGAGTTGACTGACTAAATTTAGCCCGCATCCCGACCAATGGCGCACTCGTTAGGAACCATCCGCAGTGTATATAGAGTGGATGTATCGAGAGAGAGAGAGAGAGAGAGAGAGAGAGAGAGAGAGAGAGAGAGAGAGAGAGAGAGAGAGAGAGAGAGAGAGAGAGAGAGAACGGCCGCACCCAAATGTCGCATCATAAGAGACAATGGCAATTCTTGTGAATCGATACCACATCGACGGCTAGCTCATTTAGCGCTGCGACATCAACTCAATTAGGAAGGATGGTATTGGGAATTGACGCACTAAATGGCGTGATTTTGACGTCAAATGCTGGTGATGATGTTGCCAGCATGCAGTGAAGGAAGCCTTTCAAGTGGAAAGGGTGCTTTAGTTGTAGTGGAACATAAAGAACATAACACACACATACACGAGTAAATTCCGAATTCAAGTGGGATTCCTAGAAATGATGCGACACTATTCAATTAATTATTCGATTCATGCATTAACGTGCATTTTATTTTGTTGTAGAATACATGCCTTGAGTTGAATAGCATAGACATAACTGAATAGACCAGAAATGCATTCAAATTAGTCAAATATTCAAACCAAACTAACGAATAACTCAATTGAGCATGGACAACTAAAGAAAACAAATCAAACAAAAAAACACAAACCAAGCAAACGAATCTAATTAAATATTCAAACTCGTATGCAATAACCCAACAACACTAAGACAAATCAAATGCAAAAACCAAAAAGCAAAAACCAAAAACCAAAAACCAAAAACCAAAAACCAAAAACCAAAAACCAAAAACCAAAAACCAATTAATTAAAAAAATTATTGATGCATTTATCAACGCAGTTGAATCACGAAAAGTTCAATTACCCACACACAAACAGAATATAAAAAGGTCATTTTTATATTGCTCAACTGCCATTAAATTTTAATTTTAATAGACTTCAGGGTAATTAATTATGAATTATGGAACGGGGTTTTTCTGCGAGAAAAAAAATCGATCAATACTACAGTGCACACATTCATACACAACAATTTCAAAACAATATTGTGAAACACGAGCTAATCAATGGCGTGGCTATTACATAAATTTTAAAAAACTTTTTTAATGTACCATTAGACTCATATTTCCTTGGAAGTGAGTCATTTTTTCCAGTACTTTCTCTTGTTATACGAGTAAATGGGTTATTATCTTCTCTGAATTCATTCGCTCATTTTATTTTGCCGTCGTCACAACCCAAAAGACGAATTTGACTTGGCAATTTTTGTTCTTCCAATTCTTTATTGAAATCTATCCATGAATATTCCATTCTGATTGAAAAAAATATTACGCTACCGACCACAAACACTACTATTAGAATTCAATTAACTTTTATCCAAGAATAACGAAGATTCAAGAAAGTCATTCTTTTAATACGAGACTACAAATAGACGATTGTATCGGTAATTACATAGCAATTGGATTTTATTATATCAGCAGTTTGTTTTTGTTTGCATGATAATTTTTGGGTTTGGTATTGCATGGAATATTGCTTTGCATTACCAATAGAGTCAATTACACGACGACAACTACAAATTACCCAGCCAATTACGCAACTCTATTACCAGAAAAGAGGCATTGACTTTTGATATTCAGTCTTGTGTGCAACTTGGTCGAGGAAAGACACTGTCATCTGAAATTTGGCTTTCCTGAAAATAGAAAACAAACTCGAGTTAAGACCGAAGTCCCAAACATCTAACCATCGCTATTCAACGACGTGTGGCCATGGAACCTAAGAACGAAGCTGAGCCTTATCTTTTTATGGAACGCAAGTTGGTAATCTACTTTGTGTGTGTTCTTGGTATTGCGGCGATTGTTTTCGGGCTCATTGGTGCAAGTGGACATGTTCGGATTAAGGCAGAAGAAAAGGAAGTGATCAAGGTGGAATTTGAAGAGTTTAAGGTTTGTACGCTTTAAAAGTCGATTATAATTCCCATCTTTTTGCACAGAAATTTGTATCCCACATCATGGCATTCCTACTCTGTAGCCTCCTGGTCCAACTGTCTGGCTACATTGCCGTCATGTACGACTGTCTCCCTCTCACTTGCGTCCACTTGCTTCTCTTGATCATCCAAAATAATTTTGTTCTTCTCAAACTACTCAAATGTCAATCGGCATCTCTTCTCACGATTCTACCTGACTGGTTCGGTGAAGCTCTCTCCAATTATAAGTTAGCTCAATTTGATGTACAATCGTACGTATACTGGCCAATTGCTGTTTTCTTGACACTGTATACCTGTTTGGTTGTTTGGTATATCGTTGATTTGAACATGTTGGGTAAGCGAAGAGCGAAAGAAGAGATCTTTCGGGTGGCTCGACTTTCGAGGCGTACTTAATTTGAAGGGATGTGTGTGAGTATTGGAAAGATGATTTTCAAATTCGTGTAATTTCGCGAAACAAGAAATTTGAATAAAAGATTTTATTGAAAACTGTTGGTTAAATTTGATAAGATACAACTATGTTAAGCAGGACACTGCCAATCTTAATTAACATTTTTCAATTACACTCGAACATACTGCATCAACACTGGGACATTAAGCCTGCCACTTCAAGTACCCAATGGACTGTCTGGAAGATAGAATATTAATTATGTCCTATGGTAAGCAACACATACTTCTCATTTTGTGGAGTCCGACTGAATGTATAAAGCCAAACTAATCCCTCCATATTCAGATGAGGCGAGTGATGCACAAAAAAACAAACTTGTGTCATGTTCCTGTTACTACTTCCAATTGCAATTACATATTACAATATACGAGTTGCCACTTATAGATTGGAGGCTTATTGCGAAAAGCACTGCAGTGAAGTCTCCCTTCTCGATTGTAGCACTTGAGTCGAAACTTTCGACTCGAAAGGAAATCTATGCAAATATGGAATATGATATGGAAATATTTCATTCATGGGGACGGTGTCTCCCTGTTCAATTAAGAACAGTGTTCAGCACACGAATGATTCGTTGTCCAGATTCAAGTATATTACATGTTTACGCAAATAACAAGACTTGATCAACGCACATTGGTAATTTCTCATAGCCATTGAATTACATAATAATTATAGTTGTAATCACGAAGGCCGTCGGGTTAAGTCTGATTTATTGTATGTCGGTTGTTGGGTTTATATACAGAGGTGTGTGTGTGTGTGTGTTAGTGTTAGTGTTAGGCTTGACTCATACAGTCATCATTGTACAGTGTCATGTCACCATCGACAGTGACCACTCGTCCATAGACAACGTCCAGCTAGAGGGAGACGCCAGTCACCCTCACATTATTGGATTTGGCATATTGCATCGCCTCTTCAATTGAGAATCAATTACACGTCGACCACTTGAGATTACGCAACCAATTACACAACTCCACTACCAGAGAATCATAAGAAGGCATTGCTTTTTGTTCCTAAATCTGTCTTAGGACTTGGTCGAGACAAGATCGTTTTCCCTGAAAGTTGGTTTTCCTGCATAACCAACCGTAACAACACAAATGTCCAACCCAATCAAACAAATACAAGCCAGAGGCTCAATTTCCTATCGAAGTCCCGAGAAGGTTGCTGCTGTTGTGTTGTATGAATTAGAAAGTAGAGTTACAAATTTGTATAACAAACATTTTAATAAAAGATTTAATTGCATAACTTGAATAACCCTTTCCGAAATTAATTGGGATGCTTACTTAAGCCTCATAAAATCCTAAAGGTTTGGCTGAACAATTAATTAATTTTCAATTACATACTCGAACATACTGAGTCACTTCTAACTGGCCATCCCAAGCTCAAGCACACAAAGGACTGTCTGAATGTGTGCTTGAGCTTGAATATTAATTATGTCCAGTCCGTAGATTGCGAGTACTGATTATGTAGAGACTAATTGAGAATGAAGCCCAACTAATCTCCCTATTCCTCTATGTAAACATTCTTCATGTTCCTCTACCAATTGCAATTGCACAATAACAATACGAGCTACACCACTCGTCGATTGGAGGATTATGAAAAACACTGCAGTGAAGCCTCTCTCGATTGTGTACCACTTGAACCAAAAGTAGAGGCGAATCACACAAATTGCATCATCTTTGACTTAATTTAAGGATAATATTGGTCCACCAAATACTCTTTTGTTATGTTCAAAATTTGATACATTCATAAACTCGGTTAATTCAAAATTATTAATTTAAATATAACTAAACAAATATGAAATTATGGCACTCAAACATAATTTTAATTAGCGTACCCTCAAGTACACAAAGGACTCTCTGAAGTGGGAGATCTTCAGCGAATATTAATTAATTGTGTCCAGTTTGGGTATTTTTGTAGAGTGAAGCCAAACTAATCCTTCTATGTTCCGATGAGGCGAGTGAAAGTGATGCAATACCGAGAAAAAACTTGACGAAATCACTTGAGACAAACTTGTGAGTGGAACGATAACACTCAACGGACGCAAACAACAACAATACCAAACCAAAATGACCAGACAGTGGCCAGTTTGAAGTGTGTGTGCGATAGATTTACATATTTCTTGTGTTATGCATAGAACTTTAGAAATGTCTCTTGAGAGAGAGAGGGAGAGAGAGAGAGAGAGAGAGAGAGAGAGAGAGAGAGAGAGAGAGAGAGAGAGAGAGAGAGAGAGAGAAGGCCTTTCTAGCTTTCTTTGTACTGGGATTAGTGCACAGAATTAGACAATCCTTTTAACCCTTTAATTAGTATTCACCCTAATCGATCTTCTTGTGGCCATTTCATTTGTGGCTAGTAGCCACTGGCTACTAAAAATATTGTTTAATAATATGATATTTTTATAAAATAAAATAATTTAAAATAAATAATTCGCATTTACTTTTTTACGCATCAAGTGGGAAATTGATTAATGGGCACTTGAGTACATGCAATAACCAGGAATTTTGGTTCGCAGTTGTTTTCCGTCGTCAAGTGTTCGGCTTCTTCACCAACGTAAAGTGTAGGTTCTAATAGAAAAGTTATTGCTTCCCTTTAAGTTTTTTTGCTCGTTTTAAGAAAAAAAAATATTAAAAGCTTTGACTCGTTAGTCTATAGTTTTGAGTATCATGGGAATAAGGACACTGGACGCATACGCCATAATTTCAAAAAATACACTAAAGTTTAGAAGTGAGAGGATACCCAATAGTGACAAAATGAGTGCGAACAATCGTGAACATCATTTATTGTTATACTATTCTACTTATACACAACGGTGTCCTACAACTAGGGATTATTACATAATTAGATGCGCCCACACAAACATGACATAACATTAACAAAAACTAATGAATTCTGAATGGCCAGAACCAATTACTGATTCAAATTGAATTTTGAACGACTTCTACTACAATTTGTATGAGAGAAACCAAATGTAATTGCTTTCGTGGAATTAGGAACATTAAGAAAGAGAAGCAATCTAAGGGAAAGATTGTTTGCAATGTACTGTTGATGCAGAATGGTTAACAAAATTATTGATTTACACAGTAGATTCTTAGTATTCCAGACGGTGTTTGTATTCGGATACCTGGTGACCAGCATCATGCTCATATTGTTCATGCTGGTGGTAGTTACTTGAACTTGGGTACTCATTGTCGGGTGTCAAGCTGCTCATCATTCCCGAAGAATCGGAGTTTTTGGAGGGAGAGACAACCTTTATGACCACAAAATTGTTACAAGCTGCTGCTGGAATCGGGTTCAAGTTCATTTCTTCTGGTCCGGATCTGGAGTTCTGCAAACTTGTCAATCCATCAGGCCAACTAATATTGTCTGAACGCGACGAATCATCCTCACAGCCAAATCTGGCAAATGCGCTAGTAGCGACATAGAATGCGACCAGGCCAATCATGACATACAGCCAAGCAAGAACCAACCAATACACCCAGACCAGTGAACCCAACCGAGGTATAGCCACAAAGAGAGCGGTTGCTGGACAATCAGATCGTACGGTACAGGAGAGAAGAAACAGGACATAGGAGCAATTGATGAGTAGCATCACCAAATAAGCCACCGCGCACCAGAACCACTGATTCCACATGCAAAACAAACCAAATGTATGACTAAAAAAGACTGAAGAGATACCAATAAATGATCGTGGCCTGGTGAATCTGTGTTAAAGGTTAATTTAAAGAATCAAAATATAAAAACTTACCGTAATCTTATGACGATTCATGCTTTTGAGATGAGCTTCCTGCAAAACATTGGACACAGCCAAAGAGAGCGCCAATTGTACGAGCATTAACACACCAATGGTTAGACAAATCAGTTTGTTGAGTTTCAGAGTGCGGAGATGATGCAAAAATGCCTGAAGCACTCGTTGGATCAGGTTGGGAGCAGGCTTTTCCATCTGTGTGCCTGGTTCCGGGAACAAGACGCTTTGTTCTACATGAGCCACCGGCTCTGGTTCGACAAAAGTAGAAGGCAAAGTCTCACAATTGTGAGTTTGTTGCATCGCTGGATCTTTAGATTTGGTGTACACAATCAAACGGAAAATCTATGTCAATAGAGCAGCAACGCACGGTGTGTCTCGTTAGACTAATATGTTTCCGTTCCCAGCCTCAAAAAGTAGGGCTCTTGACACGGCAGCTTTCATATATAAAATCGATTATGCTCGAACCGAATAGAAGAATTGAGAAAGAAAGAGAGAGAGAGAGAGAGAGAGAGAGAGAGAGAGAGAGAGAGAGAGAGAGAGAGAGAGAGAGAGAGAGAGAGAGAGAGAGAGAGTGAGAGAGAGAGAGAGAGAGTGAGAGAGAGAGAGAGAAACAGAGCTCGCTGATGAATCATAACAAAAAAAGGGAACAATAACAATTCGGAGAATCGACTCAGAATTGCACAAACAACATCAATTAGGCCGAATAATTAATTGGCCAAAATGTATTTCCTGTGAAGAGATGGTAATTTTGCTGTTGCTCAAAGTAATGGAAGGCTTCTAAGTAGTAATTGATCATTTTATTTGCAACGGAACATAAAATGCATAACTCACAAATGAAGGCTAAATTATGTGGTTGTTTTGAAGCTACAAATATGTTTTGTAAACTGTTTTGTAATATAGCCACACAATTCTGTGGTATAATGCCTAATTTAAGATTCAAGGCCAATAACAAATTCCAAAAACAGCCAAACACAAACATGTTTTCACATTCTCTTCTTCATGAACAGAGCGAACGAATTCAGGAACCAATCGCCATACACCACAGAAATCTAGCAAAAATGATTTTCTAATTAGCTTTGTCAAATAATGGGGCATCATCACTTACGTCCAGAAGAGTTTTATCGGTCACCGCGCCATGTGGTCCAAATGACCAGCCCAGATGCTCTTCTCGATTGACCCGTTCGTATAGTTGAAGTAGCTTGAGTTTGTACGCAATTGCACTGCTAGGTAGCATCGATTGAATGGCGGGGATGTAGTTCCTCGATGCGTGCATTGACTTAGGCACACGTGCCATTGCCCAGAATACGAGTGCCATTGTGAGCGCTTGTCCAGCCACAAACACCACAATGATCGCTTGCTCTATTACACTCGAGTAGAGTTTGAAGTAGAGTCGATTGACCAGGTAAATGTTTGCTGGCATTTGACACAGAGTCACACTCAGTACGAACGGACTCCAAAGTCGATCTTCGAGACTAATCATGACACTGTAGTACACGTGATCGTACAGAAACGATTGCAACCAGAGTAGATCTTGCTTTTCAGTGAAACCACAGCGACGGATTCGAACGGATCGATTGTTCACGCAATGTTTAAGAGCTTTGTTGTACTCATTCATGTGACTGGTGTACAGGGTGGCAAAGAGCAGAACTGAACCACAAATCAGGATACTGTTTCGCATTATCATGTAAATGTTATACGACAGAAGGATAAAGTCAAGGAGGATCAGCGGCCAAACAAATGCTCGGTACTGTGACAGAATGATTGGTCCGTAGTAGCACCAGAATGCGAGCACAAAGAAAGCTTAGATTATGAAATAGCATTAATTGAGATACTAATTACTTAGATCTAATCACTTACGAATTACCATCAAAGTAACTTGAATTGCCTTATCGAGCACAATTTGAGCGAGAATAAGTCGTTTGCGCACTTTGAGTGACAAAGTTGGAAAAAGTTTGAATTCAAACTTTGCGGTCATCAACCGGTGCAAATTGACATGATCCAAGGCAATCAGCATTTGAGCCTGCACAATCAAATCGACAATTTTTTCCAAATTTGCTCTAGAAAGATTTGGCGCAATTCTCCACTTTCTCGCTCGATGCAAAGTTGCTCGCATTCTAACTTGATATTCACGATCAACTTGATACGATGGTTTCAAGCATTTGCCCACTAACTCCCTTCCCACCACTTCCACTTCATAATACTTTAACCAAGCAATCGAGCGTTCGTATCCCGAATAGTAAATCACCTTTTGACATAACACTCCAAAGAGACACATTCCAATGATTGTGTTCTGAAGACTCAGATCAAATCGATCACGAGACAGCAGAGCTATTTCGTCGTACTTCCAATACGAATTCCCGAACTTGTGCATGAGCGCAATGTTGATCAGACGGAGCAGCCATAGTGTAAATGAACACAACTCAAATAAACGAATCAACTTGAACTGTCGTGATTTGTGTTGTTCAAAGTTGTACTGCAGGTGAGAGTGAGCAAAATGTTGATAGACAGAAGGCTTGAGGTACAAATTGGCAAAATTAAAAGCCATGGTTTGATTCACTATGTTAAACTTTGCTAACGTAAGATTCCTCTTGACTGTTTCTCCTCCTAAATGTGAGTAAACGTACTTTTTCAATGGCACGAAATTGTTTTAAGTGCAAAATAAAATATGGCTATTTTTATTATCGTTTTATGCTATGACGTTTGTTGAAAGCCTCATTTATCACTCCTTCCTTAAGATTTCTATTTATAATAATTTTATGCAAGTTCATAATATTGTTTTTTGTGATTATTTTGTTTTTCATTGAGTTCACCGTATCAAGTGTAAATCATCACGATAAAGGAAATATCTACATCAAAGGAAAATCATTCACTACAAATGGGTCCAATTAGAATTAGACAATAAGACTACTTTTACCATCAAATTGACGCAGAGTCCAAACCAATTATGAATAAACAATGCGAATTATAAATTAGAAATATAAATTAGAAATTACTAATAAATAATAAATAAAAACGTTTACTATTTAACCCGATTTAAAGGAGAGCAAGCAATGAATTTAAATTTATAGCAGAAAAAAATAAAGTCATAAGTTTCAAAAACTATTCGTCACACGTTAAAATTCAATTAATTCTGTTACATTTAGTCTTGATTTGTCAAATTAAGTCGAGAAAAAGTGCCGCAATTAAAAATTGCAGCTAACTAGCACACACAAACTAATTGGAGGAGCGAACGAACAAACTCACGCCCGAGCGAAGCGAGGGTGTGAGTTTGTGAGTGAACGAGTCCTCTGGTGCCACTTGATAGGAAAAGGCTTGTGTAGAGGGTTTCGGCTATACCCGTTCCATGGATCGGTCTGAAAATTTTACACAATGTTCTGGTTGGGGTGAAGTTGTGCCTTTTGGCAAATAAGTCAAAGGTCAACGGAGCAGCGATTTTTCAAAAAATAAATCAAGTTTTGTATAGAAATGTGTAAGGACCGAGTGTCCACAGTGGAAGCACAAAACACTGTGTGTGACACAGACAAGCACACACGCCGAGCAGCGAGCCAGCTGTGCGCAAAAGGGATGCGCAGTGACAAACACATCCACACAGGAGTGCTGTGATTCACATAGTGGTGTGATTGTGTTAACTTTAGACCAAATTGCATATTGTTGACTGTATCTGCTCAAAAACATTGAACCACGATCAACTTACCGAATTATTATAGAGCACTGTTTTTTATGCATAAATTAAAGTATTTTAAAATAAAATTATCTGCAAATTACTTTTCAAAGTATGTTTGCTGGGAAAGCTTTCTTTTAGTTATTCAAGTCACAATAAAACTTTAAACAAGGTATTTTTTTATCTTTACTTTATGGAGAATACAAATTAAATTATGCAGTATAGAACATATGAAAAGGTTATATTTTGCTGGTTGCGATGGTGGAAATGAATTCTCAGAAATTTAATGAGAAATTTGATGATATGATATCATATTTATTATTTTTAAAGATATATTTTTGATATTTCGATTGTATCCGATTGTGAGTATGAAGCTGCAAGCTCATGAGACGGAATACGAGAAAGAAAGAATTTTTTTGGTTATATGTTAATTGGAATGTCCAGAATGAACTATTTTTGCTGGTTATAACTCTCTTGAGGATTCGTTTAGATGACTTTGTGCTTTACGACTAAACGTAACATTTTCTCTGATTTCAAGAGAGTAAATACTGTTCTTCAGTGTTAGAAAAGATTTTAATCATTTTCATTGCTAAAAAATATTTTACATGTGGTAATACTGTTCAATACTCAATATGTAATATTTGCACCGACTCAAAGTCATTACTTATCTTATTTAACTAAACAAATTCATTACTCCAGTTGTTGGTTAGATAGACACGCAATTATAATATAGCCTTTATAAATTGAAGTTACCAGAATTGAGGATGTGAAGTAGTTAATTTTCAGATTTTTAGATTATTCAATTCAACTCGATTGTGAGCTAAAATAGTGTTCTTCAAAAGCACAGAAATAGCCTTTTTGTATATAGAAAATTATTTACAAAAAGATCAATACTGGCCAAAACTAGGGTATTTTTGTCAATTATCCTGTGTTATAAAAAAAATATGGGTGCCTAAAGTATCACTCACAAAAAACAAGTAAAATCTCACAAAACATTTTTTGCTGGACTATACTCGCTCCTCCTTTACGCCAACGGCGTCACTTAATACTAGTAGAAATACATTAGAACAATGTTATTACTTTATTATTCGATCAAACCGAGATCGAAGCGATCTCTATAGTTTGGGAATGAAAGTACACATGCGAACGGGCACAAGGACACACAGGCCGCCCGACAGTCGACCGTCGGTGATTGCTGCACCACTGCCTCATGACTACGACCGTGCGGTGAGTGCGGAATTGAACACAGGCAAACTACACAAATGTCAAACAAAGTCATATACTGTCTCACTCACATACTCGATCGCCGGTTGCCCATTGCCCACTCTTCTCTTTCACTTTCAAAAGTAACTTTGTGTATTTTGTATTGTAAATGAAATTCTCACTCATTCACTCATTCACTCTCTCGCGCTCTCTCGCGCGCTCTCTCTCTCTCTCTCTCTCTCTCTCTCGCTCTCTCTCTCGCTCTCTCTCTCTCTCCCTCTCTGTCCCTCTCTCTCTCTCTCTCTCTCTCTCTCTCTCTCTCTCTCTCTCTCTCTCTCTCTTTCTCTCTCAAAAAAAGACAGCTCGATGAATCGATTCACCTACTTGTTCTGTTACCCGGTGTAACAGTGGAAAAATTGATTTTATACCAATTCAATAATTATTCTCTTACCCCAGCAGTAACTGACACACTGTTGACTGACAAGGGCAATTGGGACTATCCTGCCGACAAGGGAGTGCGAGAGTGCCTGGTGGTCGCCATGTTTCAGCCATCGCCATCATCCCTATCCCTCTCATGCAGTGTGTCTGTTTGTCTGAAATTAAATGTGATTTGATGTTGTATTGGCAAATTCAACGAAAGCAAGATCCATCAAAGCAATAATAAACACCGCAATCACCACTTTGATTTAGCCACACCGAGGGCAATGTGTCACACCGAACTCAAACGTTTGATCCGTCCAACTTGGCGTAATGACACAATTGGGCAATCAAATGGCAAGTTAGCACACTCACACCGCACTCGGCCGAGCAGTGAAGCAATTGATTATGCCTCCCAATCAGTTGCCATCACTTGGCCACTGGTGCACTCACCTTTATTAGCAATATGGGTCACTCAATGTTTCCAGTGCCGAAACACATTCTCAATTAACCCAGACAATTTGCACATAGAGGAGACAACTCAACTGCTCAGCAGATCTATTTTGTTACGACATTTGTTGTATTGGCGCTTGTGCGTCTGGCCAGTGCGGCGTTAAGACTTGCCGTATTTTGGAATGTCTTTTTTACGAATCGACCAAGGACAACTGATGCGCGTAAGTTAGTTGGATGTGTAGTACTGCCAAGTAGCAGATGGCATCATTTTGTTAACTCCGGCGAAGAACATTAAAGAGGCCTCGTGTTCTGTGAACTGAATTAAATCTCTTTCTATGTCTCGTATGTCTACTCAATGGTTGTCTTTCTCACTTGTGCTAATGCACCTCTTCCTTTATAGTTGTGTATCTTCTAACCTTTGGTGATCTTCCCTCATTGATCAGCCTGATCCTAACTTTGGTGGTACTGTCGGTTGTGGTCAGCATACCCGAATCTTAATAATATTATTCTTTCTTATTCTTTTACGGATCTTTTTGTTACTTTATTTTATCCCGAATAAACTGCTTTTAACGAACAGAGTGAGTCATCTGAAGAGTGGCACACAGTGATACATTCGGTTTGTGTGTTCATTGTATGTGCTTTGCTTGTGTTGTGGCTTGTCGTGCGTGCTTGTGCACTTCGATGAACACTTGACACAAAGATGTTTCACATATACCAGGTAGGCAAAAAAGTTACAACATTTACGTTCGGGTTATTTTCAAAACAAGATTTTTCAAATAAAACCGAGGAGTATATAGACATTCTATAGCTCGCTGGAAAGGTTAAATCATCTAGATTAAGAAAATGTAAAGAAATATTACGATTGGTTTTGTCTATGTGGAAATCTGACTCGATCAATAATCAGTTTTGAAAGTCCTCATTTTTAAAATTTCAATTTTTGACTGGTCATAACTTGATGAAGGAGTGTCCAAATTTCATATTCACCACCAGAAAATAATTCTACGGATTGTGCTGAACGCGAGGATGGTCTGGATCAACCATTTCCGTGGGAATTTGGCCGAGAAATTGCAGTTTTAGTGTCAAAACTCAAATTCAGCGAATCACTCGAAAGTGAAGTTGCGGCTTCTTTCGGTAGATGTCGCTAGTGTTTTTGTTTATGTTTACTGCTGATTGATTGTTTCAATTTGATTTGTAATTAATAAATGATTGGCTGCCAAGTGATATTTGAGTTTTATGAGGTGACAAGTGGGATACTGACTATTTCGAGTACTGGGAATCCGATTTTGGGGTCAATTTTGTGATTGGGCGTCAGGGCGCCAGCAGGGGGAGCTTTGAAATTTTGAATTCAATTTTTTAATGGCGCCCTGACGCCCAATTACAAAATTGACCCCAAAATCGGATTCCCAGTACTCGAAATAGTCAGTATCCCACTTGTCACCTCATAAAACCCAAATAATTTTCCGCCGGCAATATTTGATTCACTAAACACAATCAAAAAGCACTAGTCGCACTGCCGAAAGAAGCCGCAACTTCACCTTCGGTTGATTCGGTAGATTTGATATTTTTTACTAAAACTGCGATTTCTCAGCCAAATTTCCACGGAAAATGTTGATCCAGCCCACCCTCGCGTTCAGCACAATCTGTAGAATAATTTTCTGGTGGTGAATATAAAATTTGAACACTCCTTCATCAAGTTATGGTCAGCCAAAAATTGACATGAAAAAATGGCCACTTTAAAAATCGATTTTTGATCGAGTCATATATCTATATAGATAAGACAATCGTAATATTTATTTGCATTTTCGTAAACTAGGTACTTTAACCTTTCCAACGAGCTATAGAACGTCTATGAACTCTTTGGTTTGGTTTGTACAATGGTGTTTTTAAAAACCCGAACGCAATTGTTGAAATTTTTTTGCATTCCTGGTATCATATATTGACCACCAAATTGACGCTGTCCATGTGGTGCGTTGCATCGTGCAAGGTAACTCAAATATAATAGACAACAAGTGAGACTCAACCATGTTTGAGGTAAACTCGACAACTTTGCCATTTTGTCAGTCAAACAGTCCGACCATCAATAGCGCAATGTACTTTCACGACAACGGCGATGACAAATGCTACACTATACCAGACTACACATACACACGTAGATCGGTCGGTCGGTCTGTTGGTTGGCTTTTGTGGCCACTCGAGCTCGTTGGTTGACTGGCTCGGGCCTCACTTGCCACCACGTGGTATAGCTTCAATTATGTTGTAGAAATAGTATATACTTACCTCAATTTCAATTGATATTACTCTTGTCTGTTCAAGTATCACCATGTAAACAATCATTAAATAAAAAACACTTTGCATCACTTATTTTGCAATTTTATTTATTTATTTATTGAAATTATCAAGTCAATCAGAAAAACACACAAACATAGATTGACGCTACATGTATCATCACACATATACAAACTACAAGTGGATTAATGTTAAATGATTAGATTAAGATGAAAGAGATCCATAGAAACAGATGGAATCGATACTCCAGGTTGGTCATGTCATTTCATTTTCTGGAAAAAAGCTTTTTTGCACTTTTCACTACAATACGAACTGACGCAATCTTACCTAAACGCTTTCGACAACCGTGAAATTTCCACTGTATATCCTTTCCAGTTGAATCACTCTGATCAGCACGTGGAAGTTGACTTGCATCTAAATCGAATACAAGCACACACGTACGTATCTAGTTAGTTTAGTGAATATTGTAGAAAAACATTTTCCTGGTTTAGTGTCAATGTAAAGATTGCTTCTCTGGTAATGACGAGCTAATTGAGGAATATAATTCTCAACAAAATCAGGATCCAGTGTCTTCAGGTAGACTTTGGCTTTCTTTACTGCGTGTCGTTGGTCTGCGGTTTTGATTTTACCCGTCTCCGGTACCTCTCGAGAACGAGAACACTCGAATTGTGGTTGAGTGTGTGACTATACGAGATGCACAAAGAACGAAACAAAAGTAAAGTTTGGAGTAAATGTCATTGAATGTGTGTGTGCCTGTGAGGACAGGCAGGCCGACAGATACAGAGCGAGTGCAGGGTAACTACGTCTCCGTGTGTGTGTGACTGTGCGCCTGTCTGCCGTATGCCTGTGTGCCCGTGTGTCTGTGAGGATCCCATTTGGAAATTGAGGTATCGACACGATCTGTGCACAGTGTCGCCACGATGTGTGCGACAGCGTGTCTATAGTGTGAAGTGAACTCGGGAATGAGTATCGTTTTAGTGTCGACACGGCATCGATGAATCAGCCATCAGGCAGAGAGGCGCACTCACTCACACTCAGAGAGAGAGAGAGAGAGAGAGAGAGAGAGAGAGAGACTATTACCGTCCTACAGTGAACACTCGATTATTACAAAAAATTGCCTTTCAAATTTCAAATTGTTTTCTTAATTGCCAATTACAAATGGTAAAAGATACTAAACTAATCTCGAATCAAACCTCATTGGAATAATAAATTAAGGGAAGGATTGAACATGATAACTACAAATTATAGATTTTACTGAGAGTTGACACTGTGGGTGATACGTCATTTATGAGCTGCACGTCATCCAAAACGGTTGCATGTCCTGTGCTGGGGTACAGGCCGCACACTGCACCGTGCGGCACCACACACTGAAGCCAATGGCTTTTGCTGCATTTCAATCTGTGGCGAATTATACGAAAAGCTCATAAGGGACAAGCACGTTGCCTGAGTGAGGGAGCAGCTTTTGAATGCTTTCACTCAGACAGGATGGTGATGCTGGTGCACACCGCTCCGCTCTCTCCTCTCTTTCTCTCTCTTCCTTTCAGTGTGAGTTACACTCTGTATGCGTCTGGCGGCCAATGCATGATTCATCTTCACAGGCAACACACACATTATCATCATCATCGCCGTTGTCTTTCACTTCTAACTTGACTTTTATTTTGTGTTTCTTGCATCTCGTTTATTCATATTTAGACCAAACCAAGTGTACCGAGTGCACTGTACTCGACCACATCTCCATCGAATTAACCCTCAACCAGTCAATTGGTCTCAAAATGGTTGCTTTACACACACCCTCGGTGACGCCGTCGCGATTGAACACACTCGAATGTGTGTGTCTCGGCGTCTCATTATCTCAACACACCGATTCATCTGAACCGAATTGAGTAACCGAGTAAATTGAAACCGACTAACTCAACTACAAATCGTCCTTTCCGAGTAAGTAAAAGTCAAATTCTGAGACAAATGGGATTTAGGTATTAATAGCCCAATCGAACCTCTTTCTCCTTGTAAATTAGCAAATCTCATTTCCGTCAATTCAGTCGTAGATTTAGTGGTAAAGAGAAAGGTCGGCTAGCGATGGCATTTTACACACTTTTTTCATGACTCGCTGTGTGTGTTCGCGTTTCGGACGGATGACGGTTGTCTCGGCAGTCTACTGTCTGCTTCGCTCTTCCTC
Organism: Rhizoglyphus robini; assembly: GCA_023373905.1. Lineage (NCBI taxonomy): Eukaryota > Metazoa > Arthropoda > Arachnida > Sarcoptiformes > Acaridae > Rhizoglyphus > Rhizoglyphus robini. Next base: position 1,708,586 of record JAKIJQ010000014.1, read on the forward strand.
GCTCTGCCTCCCTCCGCTTCCCGCTTCCCTCTTCTACTCTTCTCCTTTGGTGGCCATTGGTTCTTGGCGAATCTATTCTTGTGCCTGTGTGTGTGCATGTTTGCCATTGACTGCATTAGCGTCTCTCTCTCTCTCTCTCTCTCTCTCTCTCTCTCTCTCTCTCTCTCTCTCTCTCTCTCTCTCTCTCTCTCTCTCTCTCTCTCTCTCTCTCTCTCTCTCTCTCTCTGCATCGAGCATTGCGATCGTTGCGAGTTTCGAGAACCTTCGTTTCGTGTGTGTGAGTGTATGTGCTTTGTATGAATTAGCGCGTCTTATTTATCGCTTTTTTCCCCTTTGTTCAATCAGATATTGGTTTTCGCGTAACATCGAATGACGCTATCGGTGAATCAACCAAGTGTATGTGTGTGTGTGCATAGGGCAAACTCAATATTCTCCCCTGGTGAAAAGCAAATAGACCTGTCCCAGTAGATACTTCTGTGTGTGTGCGTGTTCTTGTGATTGTGTGGGCCAATCTTCTCTGCTCTGGTCAAATTGGAGCTTCTCTTTCGGGCATCATCTTCAGTTTTTGGTTCTTCGAACGTAACTCACCGAAAGCTGATATCATCATCGTTCTCTGTCACCATGTCAGTAGAATCATCATCACCATCATCATTCTCATTATCGCCACCACCACCACCATCATCATCATCGCCATCGTCGAATGTCAAAGGTATTGTGTACCGCGCGCATATGCAATGTTTGCAGCACACCACTTTTGTTTTAAATCGTAATTCGAGTAAATGTCTATGTACGCGTTTGCATTGAAAGCACAGACTTGAATGCGCTAGATAGTTAGGGTGCAAACTAAATTAAACTGAGTGTTAGTTAGGCGACGTTTGATGTAGTGCCACTGTCAAGGGTGCCTCGCTGTTAAATAGAGACATAACGTCAGTAGTTACAATGTTTGCAGTGTACCACTTTTGTTTAAAATCTCAATCGTAATTCGATTGAATTTGAGTGCATGGGAAGCATAAACTCACGAATTCGTTAGCAGTGGCGTTCCAAGCTCACAAGGCGCCTAACGCAATCTTAGTGCCTACCTTTTTGTTTACCTTGGTCTCGTTTGGCGCCTATTTGACCGTCCGGGGCCTTCGGAGCCTGATGCAATTGCGTCACTTGCATCTATTACAGGAACGGCGCGTTGATAAGTTAGGGTGCAAAGTAAGTTAAACTTAGTTAAACGGCATCTAATGTATCGCTACAGTGAGATATGTCTCACTATTAAATAGGAACATAACGTTATATGTGCAGCGTTTGCATGTCTTTTATGTTTTTGGTTTTATTCCTGTAATTCAATTGAATTCGAGTATATGCACGGCATTGCACCCATTTTCACCGCGATTGATAGCATATATGGCATGTATGTTCACTATGTGTGTGTCTGGCAGTAATAGATCTATCGCGCGCGCTTGTACAGTAATACCTCTCTGCATAAAGGTGCAAACTCAATTGAACATTAAGTTAAGAGTTGTTAGCTGCTAATGCTGCATCGAATGTAGTGTACCACTTGAGGTTAATAGGGACATAACGTCAGTAATAAAACAAATCAGTAAGATGTTTAACACAAAATTCTTCACAAATTTCCTACAGGCAAACAGTCCAATGCCCAACAACAACAGAGCCCAGCCAATAGTTCGGAAGATTTGAGTGAAATAAGTGAAACCATTGATTCTGATCCCAATAAATCGATGTTGATAGAACCGAGCCCAGCCAAGCAGGCTCGACGAGCCCAGAATGGAGTGTACAATTGTCTCTTTTGTGAATTGAGATTTGTGAATAACAACGGAATGACTGTTCACATGAGAAGTAAACACCCAGAGCGTCTGCCATACTACTGCAAGCTAAAAGATTGTTCCTATCTGAGCATAGATCCACTGCCAGTGAGGTTGCACATTGAGAACAAGCATGAAATTGGGTATCAACAATCGCGAGACTATGTTGGCTGGCGCTTGGGACAAATTTTGTGGCCAAAGTGTCCTCAATGTGGTCGAATATTGAACGGACAGGACGAACTACAGACACATCTTGTCTCCCACAATAAGCCTGGTCATCGATGCAAATGGAAGGGTTGTGGTGAATTTTATGGCCACACTTCTCAGGCCATCAAGCATGTAAAGAAAGTTCATTTTGTGAATGATACTCAATTTGAGAAACGTGAAGAAAGGGACTTTTTGGAAACGTTTGGAACCAAAAGCTCAAATCATAAAGTCGCTAAAAAGCAGGGTAAAAGCAAAATTAGAGAACCAAAACAACGTTTGACTAAATCATGGTCATCGCTATCCTCGAGTGCAAAACAATCCAATGGGCAACTGGAGAATAATAACACAATCGATTGCTCTGACGATTGGATTGAAATAAATGATACCGATTCTGATGATTTTCTGGTTGAAAATAATCAAAACAAAGATCTCAATAGCTTGACAACAGAACCGATCAAAACCAAAAAACCTCGACAAAAAGTCTTTGATGGCCGATATAAATGTTGCTTCTGTGTGGCAACATTTGAGAAAAGCAACAAATCAACTGTGCACATGAGGACGGAACATTCGGAATTGATGCCATACTATTGCAAAATGTCCGATTGCGAGTACATAACTGTACTGCAACAGGCACTGCGCTGGCATATTGAGCGCAAGCATGCCATAAAGCCAAATGAAACAGAAAACTATTTTGGAACTCATCAGGACAGAGTCACTCGTGCTTTGCCTTGTCCACAGTGCAACCGACAAATCAACGGAATTGAATCGCTAGTGAAACATCTTGCAGCACACAACAAGAATGGCTATCGGTGCAAGTTCAGTGGTTGTGGCTACTTTTTCTCCTTACCAACTCTAGCAGAAAAACATGTCAAGAAGGATCATTTTAAGAAAGATTCTAAATTGGCACGTTGCAATGCAAAAGGCTACTTTGAATGTGTAAAACCTGATTCAAGTCATAAAGCAGAGGCGATTAAGCCAGTTAAAACAGTCAAAACCAAACATCCAAGTCCGATTTCCAATGGAGGAAAACCGAAATCCGATAAACCAAAATCGGACAAACCAAAACCAAACAAATCCAAACCAAACAAATCCAAACCAAAAAAACCCAAACCAAACAAGCCTAAACCAAACAAACCAAAGCCAAACAACAGGAAACCAGTCAGCAAGGTACCACCACCCAAAAATAAAGAACCTACACTTTGTTTCCTTAAAAACGGTTCGCCCATGTCTTTGACAACTCTTCGTCTGTTTCGCCACAAGACAAAATTGAAGAGCTATCGAACTGTTCCCGTGGCTGGCATTCGAGAATCTGCTCCATTTGAGTTAATGGCTGATGCTTTTATTGCATTTGAGAATCATCGAAAGTTGTTGGATCCCGACTATGAACAGCAACCACTAACGCCAATATCTACAGCATCGTCAGTTGCAGCACTGTCGGATGCTGCTGCAGATGATGATGAGAATGGTCCAACTTTTAATAGACGACCAGCCAGAAATAGAACTAAACGCCATATGAAAGATAACGTTTTGACTGTTCCACCAAAAAAGAGCAAGTTGGTTAACTCAGAGACTGAACCAACTGATGATGCTGCATTGGTCAATGGTACTGAACAGGGAGATGATGATGAAGTGGAATTGATGGACGTAGATGATGTAGATTCCTCAATTGCACTCATCCGACTAGCCAAGTACCAGTGCTGCATCTGCATCAACAAAACGTTCAACAATTCTCAGTCTCGGAATACGCACTATCGTTCAGAGCACCATCAGCTGATGCCATTCTACTGTAAAGAGTCGCACTGCACCTATGCGTCCTTTCATGCAGGTAGATGTAGAAAGCACATTAAAATTACACATTCTATTGGGGAAGGGCATGAAATGAAAACAATTCTTGGCTTTCGACCGACAGTGAACTGTGTCTGTAAGCACTGTAGTCGAAAATTTTATAAATTTCGTGAGCTGAAAGATCATTTCGATTCTCACTACACTTATTTGGTCAATAAAGAGATGGGGCTAGACATTTCGTCTGATTTAACTTCCAATGCATCGCAATCCATCCAAACCATTGACACTAATGGAAAAGCTAAGAGCCACAACAACGAGTCTCAATCAAACAATTTGACAGCAGCATCGGAAGAGCATTTCAGTTTAAATCAGATATGTTATCTGTGTGATCAAGTGTACGGCAATTCACGGTCTCTTCATGAGCACTATCGTTCTGTCCACCATGGAGTGTTCTACTGTATGTGGCCTCTCTGTCCGTTTGCTTCATTTCAATCAAACTTGGCGATAAATCACGTTAAGAATTTTCATTTCTCTGCCTACAGTGCACCACTCAAAGCAGAAAACTATGTGGGTGATAGTTCTGTAGGGGATCGTACCTGTTCACAGTTAACGTTGACACAGTCCAAGTCTGTGAAATCAACTACAACTACTGCAGCTTCATCATTTGCTGTGGAATGTCTCACAGAATCTTCTTCTCAAACACTGAATCCACAAACCAACACTAGCACAACTAATGCTACCTGCGAATCAGCAGATATATCTCAGGCAATGTCACCAAATCAAGTCATTCATAAATGTAGCCTTTGTACAGAAGAATTCTCTAGTACAAGAGCCAAGAATGATCACGATGGCGCCATGCATCCTGAAACTCTGCCATTCTACTGCAAATGGACTGGTGAGAACACTCCGTGTTCATTTGTGTCATTTATACCTCAAACGATTAAAGCGCACATTCAGAAGGATCATAAGGTAGAGCACAATGCTGCAGCCGCAGTCTATGTTGGGACACGTTTGGCAGTAGATCGTACAAGGCCAGAGATGGCAAACCCAGGGAAGTCACCTACTTCATCTACTTCTACTTCATCAACTTCTGCTTCACCTTCCACAACTAATGCTACTGTTTCAGCAAATGTTGTGAAATGTCCCACAGAATCTTCTCAACTGAATCCACAAAGCAACACAACAACTATCGCAAGACACACAACCAATGCCACAAATGTGCCTGCGAACATATCACAAGTAATGATTCCGGCAATGCAATCGAACTGCACCATTCATAAATGTGATATCTGTTCAGAAGAATTCCCTAGTGAACGGGCCAAGATTGGACACAATTTTTCGATGCACCCAGAAGAGACTTACTACTGCAAATGTGGTTACTGTCTATTTACAGCTGCTCGACCAGAAATGATCAAAGAGCACATCATGAGTGAGCACCCTGCTGAGCACGATCCAGCCCCAGACAATGTTCCCTTTAATAAAGAATATATTTGTTGTGAGTGTGGTCTAGCACTGACAAACGAGAATCAATTGCGCCTTCATCTTAAATCTCACTCCGATGCGTCCTTGGGATATTGTTGCATCTGGGAAGGGTGTAACTTCTTTTATGCATCAATACACGAGGCAGAACAACATGTCAAGAAGGATCACTTACTGGGTGATCCTGTGCAGCTTGCTATGTTTGATCCTGAGGAGCACTTGGAGAAATTTGTTCCCAAGATCTCTACTACTACGGCTACTGCAAGTCCAGTGGAACTAATCAATCCAGTGCACTCTACAAATACTGCCACTACAGCTAGTTCAGTGACCAACCGAACCAATATAGTCGCAGCTACTAATGACCCTAATGGATCGTCATCAAATATCTATCCAATGCTAAAGGTGGCACTAACGAATCCAGTGAAATCCAATACTTCAAACACTGCTACAGCCTCATCTTATATCATCGAAAATGTGGCAAAATCTTCCCGAAATTTGATTCCCAAAACGAACAAACCCACTGCCACAATCAATTACACGAATGTATCAGCGAACACCTCTCGAGTAATACTGGCGAAACGATACATTTATAAATGTGCTATTTGTAACCTAAGATTCAGTAGTGCATCGTCTTTAACTGCACACGAGCGCAATTATCACCCTGAAACGAGGCCATTCTTCTGCAAATTCAATAAATGTTCGTACGTCGCGTTTAAATCGAACCATTTAACAAAGCACATCAAGAAGCAGCACTCGTTTGAACACGATGAAGCTGTAAGCTATGTTGGCGCTCGCTATGTGGCTGGCCGTTCCTGTCCGACTTGCTTCCGAATATTTGAAAGCAAGCAAGCATTGGCTGTTCATCTTCCAATCCATTCCAGGAAAAATTATCGCTGCACCTTGTGTGGCTTTATCTGTTCAGGATTATCTGAGAATTTAATAAACCATGCCAAGTACCACATTAAAAGCGATCCTGTTCAGTTTGCTCAACTCGATCTAAAAGAAATTTATGAGTTGGTTGTTCCAAACTCTGCAATTCCAACTGCAACTTTAGCTCGAGTCTCAAATCAATTTTCAGCTCCAACTTCAATTATAAATGCAGCTTTAGTTCCAGATCCATATCAAATTTCAACTCCAACTTCTTCTGCAACTGCTACCACTATTCCAGTCCCCGAGCCAACATTCAGTCCCAGAGTCAAAAAGATCATTTGCCCTAAAGGATCATTGAAAAACTATCATCCAGTGACACAACGAATATTTCCTTCTACATCTTTGAAACGAGTTGATACTGTGACTTTGAGTCCGGCAAGTTCGAGCTCTACTGTTGTTTCGTCGTTAAACAACAACTTCGAAAACAATAACCATTTGAAACAGCAGCAGCAAATCCTACATACGTCACATCACATAATTACCCAACCAACCCTTTTCTACATCACACAAGGGCCATTAGCATCATCCAACTTGGCATTGGTTGTTAACAATTTTGTTCATCCGATTGCCAATTATGTTCATAACAGCATTTCCACAAACGTTCCAAGTGCAACTGTTTCAACAGCAGCAGCAGTTTGCTCAACACAATCGTCATTAGAAGCAGATTTGGAAACATCGGAAAGATCTGAGGAAATTGTTGAAGCTACAGAACAGTCAGAAAATTTTATGGAACTGATCAACGACAGTCTGCAAGGTCAACCTGAGAATACTGTCAATGAAGATAATCTAAACGAAAATAATAACAACAACAGTGATGATTTGTTGAACCAATCAACCCCAAATGATGCTCAAATCAGAGGACATGATGATGAAATGGATTATGAGGAGGGTGATGTGGAAGAAATGGCGGAAATGGAGGAACAGAACGGAAAGGTGGTAGAAGTGGTTAGAGTGGGAAAAGTTGAAGAAGAGAAAAGCATAGAGTCCCAATCTACTACTACAGTTCATGATGTTCAACAAACAACACCAGTCCATGAAAATATGGATTATGAAAATGACGAGTTGATTGAGGAAGAGTTGGAGATTGAGGAGGAGGTTAAGAAAGGTAATGAGAAGGTTGATCTGGAAAAGGTCAAAGAGCTAGAAGAGATTGAAAATTTAGAAACCCCAACTACTTCGTCTGTCCCGAGTGCTCAACAAAGTGCCACACCAGTACAACAGCATGATCCGTTCTGCTTTGAATGTCACAAAAAAGTTAGCCCTTTGCAAGCCATCCAGCACTGTAGCCTCTGTCCGCTGACCTATCATTTAGAGTGTATTGAGAGTGGAAACTTGTTCATGAAGCAACAACTCGCAATTGAACGATACGAAGCTCTCGAACAAAAGCCTCAGGATGACGATTCTGGTGATATAAACAAACTTCTCACACTGCCTGGAGTTTGTGATGAGTGCGTGCTGAAGATAGTCGGTAAGCACTACAATCGCTCAAAGGATGGCTTCAGCGAGGAAAGTGGCGTGTTCAAGAATGACGTTGAAACGACTTATCACAATCTTGCCAATCTACTGATCAATAAGGCGAAAAACTGGAAGTTTAGGGGATCGAAAAAGTTGTTCAAGTCCTCGGAACCGTCTAAAACAATTTTAAAAGAAATGGACTTGGAGACCATTGCATCAAAAGAGGACAAATATGAGTCCTTAGATGAGCTTGTGTTTGATGTCAAACTTGTAAGTGGATGTAAGTAAAATGTATTCGTTTCACTAAACACTTTTGTTCCACAGATTGTGCATAATCGAACAATTTCGAGCTATCACTGTCCATTCGTAGTTGACTGCCTTGCTAAACTTTTGGGTTACGCCAAAACGGAAGCCGAACACATTCGCTTATGTGATTCGTGCAACCGACTGTACTACAAGGAAACGAATTTGCCCAAAAAAATCTATCAAGGCGATACACCCTACGGAGAAGTGTTTCAAATGGGTTGCCAAAATCCTCACACCGTCGTTTGGGTGCGTATCGAAGGGGAGTGGTGGCCTGCAAAAGTGTTTCGGAAGTACACAGAATGCTCATGGGAGGCTTCGTTGGATTTGGTGCAGGTGGTCACTTTTGGTCCTCAGAAATTGTAAGTAGTGGTGACACATTTTTCTCTATGTCCTATGTCCTATGTCCTAATTCCATGTGCTTCCTTTTATTCAATCTCATAGCCATACTGTGGAACCATGTAAACTGTACAACTACTCGAGAAAGGTACCGGAGAATGGTCAACTTGAAACCCAAGACCAACATGACGCTGTAGAGGAAGCCGAATTCTACTTGAAGACACTTGATCCTAACTTTTTTGAATGCACAAGACCTGAAATCGCTCGTCGTTACGAGAGAGGCAATCTTTACATCAACACTAAACCAGGTAAATGGCATTATACTATGTACATTATGTACTAGATTAACATATGTGTGTGTGTGGACTCGATTACATTTTAGATGCAAATCAACTTCCAATAGCTGACCCAAATGACACCACCGGCAAAAGTATCTCATGGAAATGTCAAAGCTGTGGAAAACGTTTAAGTAAGGATTATATAGTTTTTGGGGGTTATCGTTTTATTCATGACACATTGCTCAAATCCACTTTAGCTGATAGCCGTGTCGATCTGTGCACCGTTTCCTTTTGCAACGCGAAATGCAAGAAAGTCTTTCTGGGTAGATCCAGAAAGTGAAAATTATTGGACCAACTTGGAGTATGGATTCCAATCTAGATTTCGTCGAATCTCAATTTATCTTAATTTGATCATTAATCCTCTTGACGTTTGTTGATGTGTAACGTAAATATATAACGTCAATCTATCTGTATATGTTTTTTTGTCGATTAACTTGATAATATTATTAATAAACAAATAAAAATTGCAACATAAACTGAATGTGATGAAAATCGTTTTATTTCATTAATGATTAAACTTGAACAGACAAGGACAATTGGAATAAAGAGTACCGTAAATTCTCGATTAAGCGCCTCATCCCCAGTAACCGCCGCCCTCAATTAAGCGCCGCAGAAAAATGCATTGTGGAAGTTAAAAAGTGGGCGTTGTTTGGCCTAAAATTAAGAGCTGAAACTGATAAGCGCCGCGGCGGTTAAGTGAGAATTTACGGTAAGTAAACTATTGCTGCTATATCATTGAAGATACTCCCGTGTCGGTGCTAATACTATGTTTGTGCATGAAGAAGGTGTGTTTGTCTTGATATTTGAATCTGAATGAAGGGAAGGTAATGAAGGAATGTGAACTTGTTGTAATACTGCTGATGACACTGGCCCCGTTGATGAACGTTCTAGAATCAATAATACTTTATTTAATCCACAAACGGAAATGCACTGAATAATAAGTTAGTGCTGAGCGACTTGATCACTAAACGAAAAATTGAACATTGAGTGAATGATGTGGTAGAAGGTGATGGAGGTTTGACGCAAGGAGTTGTGATCAAGCGAGGTGACGTATTCGAAGATGATGGTGAGCAATTCGTTGGATAGACGATGAAGTGGGTTGGATGTTGCTTGTTGGTGCTGGGGAGAATTTGATTTCAAGTGGAACTGGGCGCAGTTGATGAGTAAGGTAAATAAATGTCTCAGTATTGGTATTTGGTTGATCACTTGAAGCATTATGTGATACTGAAGTGATTTGGAATCTTCAATATCGGTGTTTGGTTTGGCGAGATTAATGTACACTCGTACCGAGACCAAATTGAGGGACCAATTTTCTATCAAATAGATGAGATAGCTCATAGTTGTAGAATCGATTTTGTTTGCAGAGATAACCAAATGCTTCACATTTGGCAAGGTAACTCAAGAGGCACAGTCTGTGAATGACATTCTGCTCCGAACTCATCACTGAGAGCACAATGTCGAGTGACTGATTCGCATTGACACAACAACAATCAACTCGATTTACTCGACTCGTGCAAATATATTGAGCCAGTTGATTTGTATGCGTTCCCTGCCTCTCCCTGCAGCCGCCTCACCAAGCAGCACTCACAAGTCGGTCATACAGCATAGCACCCCAAAACAGATGAACCTATAAAAGTGGCTCAAGTGTAAGAGCTGCCTTAGCGGACATCGGGCAAATTGAAGAAAAATACATTACACCGCTCTTACAGCTTTGCGTTTGTGTGCATCATTGGCTGCATCGTGTTAAATGCTGTATGACCGTCTCTGCGTCTTTCTGTCTGCCAATCGTGTGTGTTGACTCTGTTCACTCTATGTGACTTCACTGGTGTTGTTTGTTCTCTGCCATATGAGGAATCAAAACATTGAGGACCTTAACAAAAAACGGATAACCATTTAAGTTTATTGTTATAAATCTTATGATGTACATGATCACGCACTTTAAATCACGTATACATGATCAAAGTAATAATTTTGAATTTGTGTTAAAGCATTCGTAAAACAAAACGCGCGTTGCGCAACTTTTCAAAAACTGCTTTCCATTTGAATATTACACTCAAATTAAAGTGTATAAAAAGAAGTGATCGATAAGTTTGGTTTACCATTTGAATTTATTGCTCAGTACCATCTTGCTCATCACTAAACCTCCTTGCCTCAACAATATCATTTTCAATCATGTCTCACTCACACATCAACACCCTTCCCGATCTCTGTTTGTTGAACATTTTCGACAAACTTCCATTAGTTAAACTACTGCAAGTGAAAGGAGTTTGCCTTCGTTGGAGAAATTTATCTACAAGTGCCACTTGTCGTCGTCGATCATTGACACTCAACATTGGCTATGCACCAAGTCTGCTGATCACTAAATCAGCCTTTGTCCACCAAGTCCCTACTCCCCCAGACATTCAATTCGCTGTCTTACGAGAATATTAGACGGCATAACGGCCACAAGATTCTCAAAATATTGCCAAACGTGAAGCATTTGGTTATCTCTGCAAACAAAATCGATTCTACAACTATGAGCTATCTCATCTATTTGATAGAAAATTGGTCCCTCAATTTGGTCTCGGTACGAGTGTACATTAATATCGCCAAATCTAACACAGATATTGAAGATTCCAGATCACTGCAGTATCACATAATGCTTCAAGTGATCAACCAAATGCCCAAACTGAAACATCTATTTATCGAGTCAACTCAAGCATTTTCAAACAACCTTAGTGAATCTAAACGCATACTCTACTTTCCAATGCTGGAACAACTGGAAACGTTTTTCTTTCAAACACGTGATGCTTTAAGGCTTGCTTACAGTTCTATGAGGAAGTATGGCCAAACAAATGATCAGTTGAAGATCTGCTTTGGTGCAGATGGTCAGTTCAGTAAAAAGTTGTTTCAACGTTTTATCGCGTTTGAACCTAAATTGGATTCTAAAATTTCCCAGTTAGCCTTCAGCTACTCCCCGGGACTTGGTCAATACGAGCTGAACAAATTTTGCCTTCACTTCACAAGACTCGACACCTTGGATTTAGCGATTGACGATTTGTCCGTGTCAGAGTTGTCTAATTGCTTGGCCAAGTTGAAGAACTTGACCAATCTCGGGTTGTCAATTGACTTTACCCGTGAGTCTCGGCGTGCCTTCAATCTCGAAGATTCAAAATCACCGAACGAATTCTCTCCGCTATACTCAGTGAAGAACATTAGACTACAAATTGATACCATATCTCATCAAGATCTTAACTCACGTCATCTTGGGATAATTTTCCCTAAACTCGAGCATCTCTCAGTGGAGGGCTTCTTTGTCCACTGTCACTTGTGTGGCGATGAAGAAATGGCACATCACGTGCATCAAAGCAATTTGGAGCACTGTTTAAGGCACTTACTTGCATCCTTTGGACAGGGCAAAAATTTGCAACAAATTAGCGTTTTTAATTAAAGTGTGTGTTATGTCTCAGACTGTTCCTAATATTAAATAAATGCCTTCAAGGCCAAGTCACTACATTTTTCTTTTGTCAAGTTTAAACAAGACAGAATAAATGAAACATGGTTGTTTCTGTTATTGTGTGTTTAGTTTGACGTCAGTTGAAAACACACATTTATCTCTTTTAATTACTTACAATTCTATTTATAATTAATGTATGCAAAGTCATAAAATTGTTTGTGTGATTCTGTGGAAATGTAAAAAGGCCTTTTAGCGAATCCTGTAAAAGTCATTCCAATTTGTGTGCTCCCAACCAAACCGTCGTGAACATGTTCCATGCTAATTTCTTCAACTCCAAAGTGAAATCAATCACTACAAATCGGTCCAATTGGAAGTTCCGCCTGAAGCACTGGTTTGAGTTGATTGCAATTTTGATCGTCTTATGCAGATTGGCAAATTTGATCCACTCACTCAACACGCTAAATGATCAGTGGAAATTGGACCCGGCAGCAAGGATCATTCGTGTTCATTTGGCCACCTATCACTATGATCAGTATTTGTTTGGTTGTGTGTTACTGGAGTGTGCTGGCTTTGCGATTGTTCACTATCTGCTGTATTTGGCACCAACAGGGGCTCATGTTCGTGTGCATCACGATTTAGTGGTGACCAGTACGGAAATTTATCGAAAGTGTTTGCTATCTAATGTACAATTACATGAATTGACAAAACAAAGAAATGAAGAATTGAAGCAGAATTTGGCTCAATGGATGCCAATCAAGTGGATACCAAGGAAGGCGATGAAAGTGTTGGTTCGACTGTGGATGTGGACCAATTTGGATCAAGTTGACAAGGTGAAAATGTGCAGTCGTCATCATCAACTTCCACTCTTTCCGACTCTGTCATCAAAGTTTCGAATTCGATTAATGCTCATGCTCAATGGCGCTGAGATTCTTTATCTGTGCGGTTGGTGTGTCTTTGGTGAGTTGAGCATAGATTTTTTTTAAAACATGCATACATTTTTTCCTAAATAGCTATCATAGCGCTTGTCCAGAATCTAATACACCTGCACATGTTCATCTACATCGATAGACTGTCCCTGTTCGAGTTGCCTCAGGTGACCCTCCAATTGGCTGTTCTCTTTGCCCTGTATTGGAAAATCTATAACGATGGTTGTGTAATATTTCACTTTGCATTGATTGCATGTGAGGGACTGCGGATTCACTTCTCGGAGGGCAATCGAATGTTGGCACGACTAGTGCAAAAAGTGCAGACCCGATCCAAGTTTCGATACCTGGCTGGAAGAGATTTGGCTCTACTGCACTACTTTGTTGGGGAACACACAAAATTTGCTCGTCTTGTTCACACGATTAACAGTAGTTTCGTCTCACGGATCACACTCACTTTGTTGCAGGCGAACATTCCGATCAATATTATCTTGATATATCGTACTTTGTATTGTCAACTGTCAGTGACGGATCGTTTGCTTCATGTCGGTTTTGCTGCACTGCAATTTGTGGTCATCTACATTGTGCTATTACCGATGGCTCTCTTTTCCCATGCCTTTTACCGTACAGCCGACTACTTGCCAACCGTACTGCTGCATGTGCACTGTCGTACAGATGTGAAACTTAAGTTTGAACTCGAAGATTTGTATGCCAAGTTGACTGAGGGAGGGAGTATTAAGATTGGCGCCACAATGGGTCCAGGGAAGACAGTCGATTTTGTGGCTTGCTGGGAGGTAAGAATATATTTTATGGGTTTTCGATAATAATTTAATAACTCAATCACTTATAGCTCATCTTCGTGTATGTGGGATATTTGTTTAGTGGATTTCAGCTTATGTGGGCAATTCCGCTGGGAACTGATGAGTTTAACAGTGGAAACATTCTTTTTTAAATTAATATGTATATTTTGTATTAATAAAGAATATGGAATCATGAATAACTCAACTGAAATTGAGTCGTAGTAGTGAAAATTCACAAAACTATTGAATACAATTACCAAAAACCAAAAATCAAAAACCAAAAACCAAAAACCAAAAACCAAAAACCAAAAACCAAAAACCAAAAACCAAAAACCAAAAACCAAAAACCAAAAACCAAAAACCAAAAAACCAAAAACCAAAACCAAAAACCAAAAACCAAAACCAAAACCAAAAACCAAAAACCAAAAATAAAAACCAAAAACCAAAAACCAAAAACCAAAAACCAAAACCCAAAAAACCAAAACCAAAAACCAAAAACCAAAACCAAAAACCAAAAACCAAAAACCAAAACCAAAAACCAAAAACCAAAACCAAAAAACCAAAAACCAAAAACCAAAACCAAAACCAAAACCAAAAACCAAAAACCAAAACCAAAACCAAAAACCAAAAACCAAAAATAAAAACCAAAAACCAAAAACCAAAAACCAAAAACCAAAAACCAATAACCAAAAACCAAAAACCAATTACCAATAACCAATTACCAATTACCAATTACCAATTACCAATTACCAATTACCAATTACCAATAAGAACACTTTAAATGACAAGAGACTTTGAACTTGAGGTCGAATAGCAAAAATAAAATTAAGAATTTGTAAAAATAAAATTAAAATGAGATTAAAATCCATTTAATTTTATTACATTTAGTGCTTTTATTTGTCAAAATCTGTTCAAAAATGAATGAATAGAAACTGAAAGCAGAAGCACACACAAACAAGTCTTTTTCAAAATATATCATAATGTTATGTTGTTTCGGCAATATCGCATAGAGATGGAGTCGGGCTCTATCGTTTGGGAATCAAAGTAATGAAATAACGCACACACACTCACAAGCACACACACACACGTTCGAACTCGTCTTTCTGTGGTGGCAAGTATTGTCCATTCCCAGTGGCACAATGTCTGTGTTTGTTCATTGTCCATTCGGGTACAATTCTTTCACAATGTCAATCGAACTGGAGAACATTGGACACAACCAAAAAGGGAGAGAGAGAGAGAGAGCCACTTGAACGAGCAGGTTGATTCCAGCATGATACCATCATTACCGCAGATGGAGTTGCTTCAACGATCATGTTGAAATAATATACTTACTATTCAATTCCAACTCATATTGTATTTGTCTGTTCACGTATAATCATGTAAATCCCTTTAATAAAACGATTATTCGCCAACTCGATTTGTTTAGCAATTTTAGTTATTTATTTATTTATTTAAATTATCAAGTCAATCGGACAAAAGCATACAAACATAGATTGATGAAATATAACATTACACATCGTACAAACAACAAATGGATTAATGGTGAAATAAATTAAATTAAAATTGATGAGATTCGAAGAAAGCAGATGAAATTCATTCTCCATTGGTTGGTCCAATCATTTCACTTTCTTGATCTACCCAGAAAGACTTTCTTGCATTTTGTGCTGCAAAAGGAAACGGTGCACAAATCGAGACGATTATTAGCTAAAGTGGATTTGAGCAATGAAATGTGTCATGAATAATGAACGATAACCCTAAATCATGATTGTCCTTACTTAAACGTTTTCCACAGCTTTGACACTTCCACGGAATGCTCTTTCCGGTGGCGTCATTTGGGTCCGCTATAGGTAGTTGACTTGCATCTAAAATGTAATCGAGTGCAAGCACACACGCACACACATATGTTAATCTAGTACTTAAAGAGCATATATATAATGTCATTTACCTTGTTTTGTGTTGATGTACAAATTTCCTTGTTCGTAAGGACGAACATGTTCAGGAATTGCGCAGTCAAGAAACTTGTCATCTAGAGTACCATGGTAGTAGTTGGCTTCCTCTACAGCGTCATGCTGGTCTTGGGTTTCGAGTTGACCATTCTCCGGTACCTTCCTCGAACAGTAGTTGTACAGTTTACTTGGTTCCACAGTATGGCTATTATGTTAAGAGATTGAATAGAATGAAAAACATGGAATTAGGACATAGGACATAGGACATAGAGAAAAATGTGTCACCACTACTTACAATTTCTGAGGACCAAAAGTGACCACCTGCACCAAATCCAACGAAGCCTCCCACGAGCATTCAGTGTATTTGTGAAACACTTTTGCAGGCCACCACTCCCCTTCGATACGCACCCAAACGACGGTGTGAGGATTTTGGCAACCCATTTGAAACACTTCTCCGTAGGGTGTATCGCCTTGATAGATTTTTTTGGGCAAATTCGTTTCCTTGTAGTACAGTCGGTTGCACGAATCACATAAGCGAATGTGTTCGGCTTCCGTTTTGGCGTAACCCAAAAGTTTAGCAAGGCAGTCAACTACGAATGGACAGTGATAGCTCGAAATTGTTCGATTATGCACAATCTGTGGAACAAAAGTGTTTAGTGAAACGAATACATTTTACTTACATCCACTTACAAGTTTGACATCAAACACAAGCTCATCTAAGGACTCATATTTGTCCTCTTTTGATGCAATGGTCTCCAAGTCCATTTCTTTTAAAATTGTTTTAGACGGTTCCGAGGACTTGAACAACTTTTTCGATCCCCTAAACTTCCAGTTTTTCGCCTTATTGATCAGTAGATTGGCAAGATTGTGATAAGTCGTTTCAACGTCATTCTTGAACACGCCACTTTCCTCGCTGAAGCCATCCTTTGAGCGATTGTAGTGCTTACCGACTATCTTCAGCACGCACTCATCACAAACTCCAGGCAGTGTGAGAAGTTTGTTTATATCACCAGAATCGTCATCCTGAGGCTTTTGTTCGAGAGCTTCGTATCGTTCAATTGCGAGTTGTTGCTTCATGAACAAGTTTCCACTCTCAATACACTCTAAATGATAGGTCAGCGGACAGAGGCTACAGTGCTGGATGGCTTGCAAAGGGCTAACTTTTTTGTGACATTCAAAGCAGAACGGATCATGCTGTTGTACTGGTGTGGCACTTTGTTGAGCACTCGGGACAGACGAAGTAGTTGGGGTTTCTAAATTTTCAATCTCTTCTAGCTCTTTGACCTTTTCCAGATCAACCTTCTCATTACCTTTCTTAACCTCCTCCTCAATCTCCAACTCTTCCTCAATCAACTCGTCATTTTCATAATCCATATTTTCATGGAATACTTCTGTTTGTTGAGCATTTTGGACTGTAGTAGATGATTTGGATTCTTCGTTTTTCTCCTCATCTACATTTTCCATTTCTATCCCTTCTTTCACCCCTACCAACTCTTCGTTCTGTTCCTCCATTTCCACATCTTCCACCTCACCGCTGGCCTCGCAGCTTGTGCTGACCTCACCATTCTCATAATCCATCACATCACCAAGACCCGAAATTTGAACATCATTTGAGTTTGATTGGTTCAAATCATCATTGTTGTTATTCTCACTAAGATGAACTTTATTAACGGGAATCGCAGGTTGACTTTGTGGACTGTTGTTGACCAGTTCCGCAGAATCTTCCGCCTGTTCTGTAGCTTCAACGATGTCGTGAGATTTGTCCAACATTTCCAGATCTGGTTCAAATGTTGATTGAGCTGAGCAAATTGGTGCTGGGGCTGTTGAAACAGGCGGAACATTGGCAAAACTGTTGTTGTTATGAACATTATTGACAATTGGTTGAGCAGTACTGTTTGGAATTGAATTTGTTGGTTTAACCATAAATACCATTCCGGGTGTTATATAGAAAAGGATTGGTTCTGTGATTCGCTGTATTGGCGCATTTAAGATTTGCTGCTGCGGTTTTGGTTGTTTGTTTGTTGTTGATAGTGTTATTAAACTGCGAAGCAAGAACAGTACTTGAATTTGTCTGTTTCAAAGTCTCCGCGTCAACTCGATTTGAAGATGGCGGAAGAAGTATTTGCTGTTCCACGGGAAAGGATATCGTTGTTCCATTACTGAAAATGATCTCTTTAAGTTGTTTGACAGTAGTCGCAGTTGCAGTTGCAGTAGAAGTTGGAGCAAGGTATTGGAATAGAGCTGGAGAAGGGGAAGGAGCTGGAGCAGGAGCTGGGGTTGGGGGTTTGCGTTGAAGCTGCAATTATAGCTAAAACTCGAGCAATAGTTGAGGAGCTCGGAACAATGCACTCAAAAAAATCTTTTGGATCACGGTGAGCCAACCGTTCAGGTTCCTTCTCAAAGTGTTCCTTCTTGACATGGCTTACTGCAGACTCAGATAATAGGGAAAAGAAGAAGCCACACAAGGTGCAACGATAACCTTTCTTGGTATGGGATTGAAGATGACAACTCAAGGTGTACTTGCTTTCAAATGTTCGGCGACACTCAGGACAGGAACGACCAGCTGCAAAACGAGTGCCAAAATAGTTTGCAACTTCAACCAGCTTAACCGAGTGCTCCTTTAGGATGTGATCCGTTACATGGGCCGGTTTGAAAGAGACATACGGACATTTGTCGAATTTGCAGTAGAATGGCCTGGTTTCTGGGTGAAATTTTCGCTCGTGTGCAGCTAAAGATGAAAAACAACTGAAGTTACTGTTACAAATATCACATTTAGAAAGGGAGGCGTTCGGCTTTGTTGTCTGAGATGTGTTCGCGGATGCATTCGTGGAATTAACTGTGATAGTGGCTTTGTTGGTTTTGGGATTCAAATTTTGAGAAGATTCTACCGGACGTTCGACAAACGCATTAGATGAAACTGTAGTATTAGTATTTGAAGTTGATTTCACAGGGCTTGGTAGTGTCAACTGCACAAATGGACGGATAATTGATGATGATGATCCATTAGGGCCATAATTAATAGCTGCGACTATACTGGTTCGTTCGGTCACTGAACTTGCTGTAGTGGCAGTTGTTGGAGAGTGGATAGGATTGATTGCAGTAGCAGTAGAAGCAGTAGCAGAGATCTTGGGAACAAATTTCGCCACAAAATTTTCAGAATCAATCATAGCAAGCTGCACAGGATCGCCCAGTAAGTGATCCATCTCGACATGTTGTCTTGCATCGGCTATTGATGCATAAAAGAAGTTACACTTATCCCAGATGCAACAATATCCTTGCAATAATCCCGACGACGCATCGGAGTGAGATTTAAGATGAAGGCTCAATTGATGCTGGTTTGTCAGTGCTCGACCACACTCACAACAAATACATTCTTTATTAACATAGTCTGTAGTAGTTGGATCGTGTTCAGTAGAGTGCTCACTCTTGATGTGCTCTTTGATCATTTCTGGTCGTGGAGCTGTAAATGGACAGTAACCACACTTACAGTAGTAGGTCTCATCAGGGTGCATCGAAAGATTGTGTTTCATCTTAGCCAGTATACTAGGGAATTCTTCTGTACAAATATCACATTTGTGAATGGTGCGGTTCGATTGAATTGCCGGAATCATTACTTGTGATATGTTTGCAGGCACATTTGGGGCATTGGTTGTATGTTCTGCGGGTTTTATTGTGTTGGTTTGTGGATGCGGCTGAGCTTGAGAAAATTCTGTTAGATATTCCACAGCATGTAATGAAACTGTAGCATTATTTGTAGAAGTAGAAGGTGAAATAGAATTTGAAGTAGATGCTGATGTAGTAGCCGTTGATTTCTCTTGGTTAGACTGTGCCAACTGTGGACGATTTACCGTAAGACGAGTGCCAACATAGACTGCAGCTGCTGCATTGTGCTCAACCAAATGATCCTTCTGAATGTGCGCTTTAATCATTTGAGGTATAAATGACACAAATGAACACGGAGTCTCACCAGTCCATTTGCAGTAGAATGGCACAGTTTCAGGATGCATGACGAGATCGTGTTCATTCTTTGCTTTTGCACTAAGGAATTCTTCTGTGCAATGGCTACATTTGAGAATGGCTTGGTTTGGTAACATTGAATGTGATATGTCTGCTGACACGCAGGTAGCATTAGTTGCGCTAGTGTTGGTTTGTGGATTCGTGCCAATGGTTTGGATGGATTCCGATGCATTAGAAACTAAATCAGACGAAATCTTTAGCCCCGTCTCTTCATGATAATGTAGAGTGCCCAAATAAGTGCCCCGTTTAATGGCCATCAAAAAGTCCATTGGATTTTGCTCAACAAATGTAGGATCATCTTTAAAATGATCTACCTTAACGTGCGTCCGTGCATCCTCCGAAAATCTATAAAAGAAACCACACTCACTCATCCAGAGGCATCGATAACCAGCAGAAATGAAGTGAGACTCGATGTGTCCTTCCAGCTCCCGAATTCCATCAAATTTTCGACCACAGTGCCTACAGGCACAGTTCACTGTCGTACGAATGCCAAGTAATTTTTGCCAAATCCCCAAACGAATGTTTAATTTTTAATATGCGTTTTACATTTAGATGCCTGAAAGGATGCATAGGTGCAGTGCGACTCTTTACAGTAGAATGGCAGCAGCTGATGGTGCTCTGAACGATAGTGCGCGTTCATAGACTGAGGATTGTTGAACGTGGTGTTGATGCAAATACAGCACTGGTACTTGGCTGGTCGGTTGGCTGCAATTGAAGAATCTACATCATCTACGTCCATCACTACTTCAGCATCTCCCTGTTCATTACCTTTGACCAATGCAACATCATCAGTTGGTTCAGTCTCTGAGTTGACCAACTTGCTCTTTTTCTTTGGAACCTTCAAAACGTAATCTCGCATATGGCGTTTATTTCTATTTCTGACTGGTCGTCCCTTAAAAGTTGGATCATTCTCATCATCATCATTCGACAGTGCTGCAACTGACGATGCTGAAGATATTGGCGTTAGTGGTTGCTGTTCATAGTTGGGATCCAACAACTTTCGATGATTCTCAAATGCAATAAAAGCATCAGCCATCTGTTCAAATGGAGCACAATCTCGAATGCCAGCCACGGGAACAGTTCGATAGCTCTTCAATTTTGTCTTGTTGCGGAATAGATGGAGAGTTGTCAAAGACATGGGCGAACCGTTTTCAAGGAAACAAAGTGTAGGTTCTTTATTTTTAGGTGGTGGTACTTTGCTGACTGGTTTTCTGTTGTTTGGTTTTGGTTTATTTGCTTTGGATTTGTTTGCTTTGGATTTGTTTGATTTTGATTTGTTTGGTTTGGATTTGTTTGGTTTTGGTTTGTCCGATTTTGGTTTATCGGATTTAGGTTTTCCTCGATTGGAATGTTTGCTTTTGACTGTTTTAACTGGCTTAATCGCCTCTGTTTTATGACTTGAATCAGGTTTTACACATTCAAAGTAGTCCTTTGCATTGCAACGTGCATATTTAGAATCTTCCTTTAAATGATCCTTTTTGATGTGCTTTTCTGCTTCAGTTGGTGAGGAGAAAAAGTAGCCACACCTATTAAACCTGCAACGATAGCCAACTTTGTTGTGAGCTCCAAGATGTTTCACAAGCGATTCAAATCCGTTCATTTTTCGGTTGCACTGTGGACAAGGTGAATCACGAGGGAGTCTGTTTGGATGAAGTCCAAAATAGTTTGCTGCTTCATTTCGCTTGATATTATGCTTGCGCTCAACATGCCAACGTAGTGCCTGTTGCAGTACAGTTTGGTACTCGCAATTGGCCATTTTGCAGTAGTATGGCATCAATTCTGGGTGTTCACTCCTCATGTGCACAGTCGATTTGATGCTTTTGTCAAATGTTGCCACACAGAAACAACATTTGTATCGGCCATAAAAAGACTGCTTGTTGAGGCTTTTTGGCTTTGATCGGTTCTGTTGTCGAGTTATTGAGATCTTTGTTTTGGTTGTTTTCAACCAGGAGATCATTAGAGTTGGTATCGTTAATCTCGATCCAATCTTCGGTTGTGCTCTCTTGTTGGCCGTTGGATTGTTTTTGCACTCGATGATAGCGATGACCATGATTTGTGTTTAGCCTGACGATGTCTTTGTGCTTTAGTTTTGGGTTCCATTGCTGGATCCATTGCTTTATGATCGATTGATTCCGTTTTGATTGGTTTACCATTAGCTGATGTCAATTTGTTTCTCTTTGAATAATGTTTCCACCTCTTTGATTTGCTTTTACCTCTCTTCTTAGGAATTGTTCCTTTTGTTCCAATCATTTCCAAAAAGTCCATTTCTGTACAATTCTCAATTTGAGCACTATTCATAAAATGAACTTCCTTTACGTGCTTGATTCCCTGAGTGGGGCAGCCATAGAATTCACCGCAACCCTCCCACTTGCATCGATAGCCAGCCTTGGTGTGGGAGATGGCGTGAGTCGCTAACTCTTCCGGTCCGTTCAATATTCGGCCACACTGAATACACTTTGGCCAAATAAGTGGTCCAAAGCGATTGCCAACATATTCTCGCGATTCATGATACGCAATTCCATGCTTGTGCTCAATGTGCAACCGCACTGACAGTGCATCCTTGCTCACATATGAACAGGCTTTCACCTTGCAGTGGTAGGGCAGTCGTTCTGGGTGTTCACTTCTCAGGTGTTCGATCGATTTAGTGTTTGTCCGAAATGTCTCTTTACAGAAGGCACATTTGTACGGGCCATTCTGTTCTTGTGGAGCTATTTTTGCTTGGCTCATCGAGTTTCTGAGATTTTTTATTTTGTATTTTGCTCTGAATGATGATATCATCAGAATCATTGGTTTCACTTATTTCAATCAAATCTTCTGAACTACTGGTTGGGCTATGTTGTTGATGGACATTGGACTGTTCTGTTGAGAATTGTGAAAAACATTTTGTGTTAAACATCTTACTGATTTGTTCCTATTAAGCCAACTTCAAGTGGCACACCACATTTAATGCAGCATTAGCAGCTAACAACTCGTAATTTAATGATCCATTTAGTTTGCACCTTTATGCAGTGACGTGTTACTGTACAAGCTCGCGCGCGATAGATCTATTACTGCCATTTATTATTACACACACACACACACACACACACACACACACACACACACACACACACACACACACACACACACACACATACACACACACACACACACACACACACACACACACACACACACACACACACACACACACACACACACACACACACACACACACACACACACACACACACACACACACACACACACACACACACACACACACACACACACACACACACACACACACACACACACACACACACACACACACACACACACACACACACACACACACACACACACACACACACACACACACACACACACACACACACACACACACACACACACACACACACACACACACACACACACACACACACACACACACACACACACACACACACACACACACACACACACACACACACACACACACACACACACACACACACACACACACACACACACACACACACACACACACACACACACACACACACACACCACACACACACACACACACACCCATAGTGAACATAAGCCACATAACTGCAATCAATCGCAGTGAAAATAGGTGCAATGCCGTGCTCGAATTCAATTGAATTACAGGAATAAACACAAACAGGGATGCTGCAAACGCTGCACATATGCAACTTAAGTCCCTATTTAACAGTGAGGCACATCTGAGAGTAGCGCTGCATTCATGAACTTAATCTATCAACCCAAATGCACGCTAAATTATTGACGTTATGTCCCTATTTAACAACGAGTCACAACTGACAGTAGCGCTACATTCGATGCCGCCTAACTAACACTCTGTTTAAGTTAGTTTGAACGCTTCCTAAAGCATTCGTGAGCTTATGCTTTCAATGCAAACGCGCGAATAGACTCGTGTTCAATCGAATTACGATTGAAAGCAAAAGTGGTATGCTGCAAACATTGCATATACGCGGGCGGCACAATACCTTTGGCAGTCGACGATGGCGATGAATTTGATGATGATGGTGTCGATGGTGAGAATGATGACAATGGCGATGATTCTACTGACATGGTGGCAGAGAACGATGATGATATCAGCTTTCGGTGAGTTGCGTTCGAAGAACCAAAAACTGAAGATGATACCCGAAAGAGAAGCTCCAATTTGACCAGAGCAGAGAAGTTTGCCACACACAAGCACAAGAACACGCACACACACAGTAGTATATTGTACTGGGACAGGTCTATTTGCCTCACGCCAGGCGAGAATATTGAGTTTGCCCTATGCACACACGCACATACACGTGGTTGATTCACCAATAGTGTCATTCGATGTTACGCGAAAATCAATTTCTGATTGAGCAAAGGGAAAACAAAAGCGATAAATTAGACACGCTAATTCGTACAAAGCACACACACGAAACGAAGTTTCTCGAAACTCGCAACGATCGGAATGCCCGATGCAGTGAAGTGAGTGAGTGAGAGGTGAGTGAGAGAGAGAGAGAGAGAGAGAGAGAGAGAGGAGAGAGAGAGAGAGAGAGAGAGAGAGAGAGAGACGCCAACAAAGTCAATGGCAAACATGCACACACACAGGCACAAGCATAGATTCGCCGACACGTCGAGTCTATGGCCACCAAAGAAGAAGAGTAGAAGAGGGAAGCGGAGGGAGGCATAGTGAGGCAGCGAGTAGACTACCGAGACAACCGTCAACCGTCCGAAACGCAATCATACAGTGAGACATGAAACGTATGTAAAATGCCATTGCAAGCCGACCAATCTCTTTACCACTGAATCTACGACTGAATTGACAAAAAATGGGATTTGCTAATTTACTCGGGGATAGAGGTTCGATTGTACTATACCTAAAGCCCACTGGGCTCAGAATTTGACTTTTACTTACTCGGAAATGACGATTTGCGGCTGAGTTAGTCGGTTACGTTACTCAATTCGGTACAGATGAATCGGTGTGTTGAGATAATGAGAAGCCGAGACACACTCATTCAAGAGTGTTCAATCACGACGGCGTCACCGGCGGTGAGTGTAAATCAGCCATTTTGAGACCTATTGTTTGGCTGAGGGTTGATGAGACCGAGATGTCTTCGAGTACAGTGTACTCAGTACACTTGATTGGGTTTGAATGTGATTAGACGAGATGCAGGAGACACGAAATAAAAGTCAAGTTTGGAGTAAAAGACAACGGCGATGATGATGATAATGTGTGTGTTGCCTGTGAAGATGAATCAGGCATTGCATTGGCAGACCGACGCGTACATATTCACACTGAAAGGAAAAGAGAGAAAGAGAGGAGCGGAGCGGTGTGCACCAGCATCATCACCATCCTGCCTGAGTGAAAGCATTCAAGCAGTCCGCAGACACATGCACTCGTGTCTAGAATAGTCCTGCAGTGATATGTCCCTTATGAGCCATTCACACAGTTCTCTACAGATTGAAATTCAGCAAAAACCATTTACTTCATTGTGTGGTGTTGCCCTCAGCACAGTACATGCAACCGTTTTGGATGACATGCAGTTTGTAAATGACGTGCCATCACAGTTTCAACTCTCAGTAAAATCTATAATTTGTTTTTATACTGTACAATCTCTTAATTTATCACTTTGATGAGGATTGATTCGAAATTAGTTTAGTATCTTTTACCATTTGTTATTGGAATTTTAATAATCGAACGTTCACTGTAGTACGGGAATGGTCTCTCACTCACTCACTCATCTCTCTCTCTCTCTCTCTCTCTCTCTCTCTCTCTCTCTCTTCCTCTGAGTGCGAGTTAGTGAGTGAATGCGTCTCGCTGCCTGACGGATCCATCCTCACAGGCACACAGTCACTCACACACGGAGACGTAGTTACCCACTAGACTACAGACGTAGTTAGCACTCGCAAAAACGACCGAGATGATGCACAAAAAGTGCACAAGCGAGCGCCCGCTGCATTATTAATTTGTGGATTGGCCAATGGAATGCCAATTTGGCATTCGAAGAGTCGAGCGATGACGATTGTGACGATGATAGTGATTGCATGGTTGAAAGTTGTGATGATTGCGGTGATGCTGCTGCTGCTGCTGTTGATAATGACGATGATGATGATGATGCCACTGTTAATGACATAGTTGAGTGAAATGAAGATATGAGTTCGGTTAGAAGCGATGATTTATCGGGTTACCCTATCAATACTGTTGAAAAGTAGTTTAAGTTTTCAGATATGAAAATCCAATTTTCGATCAATCGAATCACCACTGGTCTGTCCTGGTAGCTGACATCGATCCTCTTTCTGTAATTCCAGTTAAGCGCTGTAGGTGACCAACCACCTCTAAATCGGGTTCCATTGTAGGTGTCCACTGTGACACTGTCCAGGTCATTGGTCGCATATGTCAGTGGTCTCGTCATTGGTTTCCTTTCGTGTGGTTCTGCAGTTTTGTCAGTGGTGAATTCGTCAATACGTCTTCCGAGTCCTTCAATTTATGATGTCAGACGGTCGTCCTCCACTTGCACGCCACAGCGTTGTTCTGGTTCATCTTCAACATCAACGTGACTTTGAGACTCTTGTGCGTCAACTTCAACTTTGTCGTCAATGGCCTTATTCTTCAATAGTAGATCCTGTTGGTGGGCACGGATCGTCTCGATCCTGGTATCGGTATACTCCAGAATGACGATCGAGCATCGTTTTATGAGGTCTTTCGTCTGTTTGCCTAGGTTACTATTTGTTCGTCCGTGATGATTCCCACTTCTCAATCCCCTTCGATCGCTCTTTTGTGAAAAGTGCCACAAACACAAATCCGAGTTCACTTTTCACTCAAAATAATGCACCACCCAGAACCTACTCTCCTTTCCGTGATGATTCCCACTTCTCAATCCCTATTTGGATGTGCCTTTCCACTATGCGTAGTTTGTGAGAAAGGGTCTCGGATTGGCAAAGATAAATTGGAACAAGGCTTGGGAGAAAGGGTCTCGGATTGGCAAAGATGAATTGGGGACACGTCTAGGGGAAAATCAACTCGTGCTCTAGTTGGAAGTGCTCTTCCACTATGCGTTGTTTGTGAGAAAGGGTCTCGGATTGGCAAAGATAAATTGGAACAAGGCTTGGGAGAAAGGGTCTCGGATTGGCAAAGATGAATTGGGGACACGTAAGAAAGGGTCTCTTTTATTTAATTATTGATATTATCAAATCAATAGGGCAAATCATAAACATAGATTGACGTTTTATTTCATGATACATATATAAACAACAAGTGGATTAATTTCAAATTATAAGATTAAGATAAAGGAGATTCGAGAAAAGTAGATTGAAATCCATACTTCAGGTTGGTCCAGTCATTTCATTTTCTTGATCGTTGTTGAAAGGCTTTCTTGCACTGCTTGCTACAAAACGAAAAGGTGCACGTATCCAAACTGCGATCAACTAAAGTGATTTGAAGGATATTGAAATGACATAAATACCTCGAATTACTCGAACTCTTATGTCCTTACCTGTAAGACTATCGCAGCTTTGGCACTTCCACTGGACGTTATTTCCGGTAGCATCTGCATTTAGAAGTTGAACTGCATCTAAAATGTATTCGAGTTCATACAAATGTTAATCTAGTACATAATGTAATATACAAAGTCATTTACCTGGTTTAGTGTTGATGTATAAATCTCCACTTTCATATGGAAGAGCAATTTCTGGCTTGGTGCAGTCATAAAATTTATCGTCTAGAGTACCATAGTAGTGTTCGGCTTCTTTTACTGCGTTATGTTGGTCTTCGGTTTCGAGTTGACCATTCTCCGGTACCATACTCGAACAGTAGTTGTACAGTTCACTTGGTTTCACGGTTTGGCTATTAGGTGAATGAATAAAAGGAAGTTCATGGAATTAGGAATGATAATAGGACGTAGGACTATGGAGAAAATCGTATCATCTATACTTACGATATCTGTGGACCAAAAGTGACCACCTCCACCGAATCTAACGAAGCCTCCCACGAGCATTCAGTGTATTTGTGAAACACCTTGGCAGGGAACCATCGGCCATCGACCTGGGTCCAGACAACAGTGTGCGGATTCTGACAACCAAGTTGAAACACCGGTCCGTAGGTTGTATCACCGAGATATTCTTCCTCTGGTAAATTCTCAGTCGCCTCTCCGTAGTAAAGTCGGTTGCACGAATCACATAAGAGGATGTGGCGGGCTTCCGTTTTTGCTAGGTCCAATAGTTGGGCAAGGCAATCAACTATGAACGGGCAGTGATGGTTAGAAATTGTTCGATTGTGGACAATCTGTGGAACAAAAGTGTTTAGCAACACTAAGATCTATCTGCCAACAAGTTCACTTACAAGCTTGACATCAAAAAGGAGCTCATCTAAAGACTCATATTTGTTCTTTTTCAATGCAATAGTCTCCAAGTCCATCTCCTTGAAGATTTTTTTACTTTGTGCACCCGAGGACTTGAACAACTTTTTCGATCCTCTAAATTTCAACTTTTCCGCTTTATTAGTCAGAAAATTGGCAAGATTGCTGAAAGTATCCACCACATCTACCTTGAACACACCACTTTTCTCGCTGAAACCATCCTTTGAGCGATTGTAGTGTTTACCGACTATTTTCAGTGTGCACTCATCACAAACTCCACTCATATTGAGCAGTTTGTCTATATCACCAGAGTCATCATCAACCTGTTGCTTTTGTTCCAGAGCCTCGTATCGTTCAATTGCGAGTTGCTGTTTCGTGAATAAGTTTGCACTCTCAATACACTCTAAATGATAGGTCAGCGGACAGAGGCTACAGTGCTGGAATTCTTGAAAAGGGATAACTTTTTTGTGACATTCAAAGCAGAACTGATCGTGCTGTTGTACTGATGAGGCACTTTGTTGAGGACTCGGGACAGGCGAGGAAGATTGGGTTTCTACAGTTTCCGTCTCAACGACTTCTTCAACCTGTTTCAGATTATTAACCTCAGTAGCTTCCTCCTCCTCATTCTCAAACTCTCCCCTTATCAAATCATCATCATTTTCACAATCCATATTTTCATGGACTGATTCTGTTTGTTGATAATTTTGGACTGTAGTTGTAGATGGCGATTCTACGTTGCTCTCCTCGTCCACCATTTCCATTTCTTCCTTTTCTCTACTTTCTACCTGTTCTATCACATCTTTGTTCTGTTCTTCCATTTCCACCTCTTCCACCTCACCTTCCTCATAATCCATTACATCATCAAGTTCCGAAATTTGAACAACATTTAAGGTTGATTGGTTCAAATCAGCACTATCATCGTCACCTTTAAGATGATCTTCATTAACAGTATTCACATGTTGAGCTTGTGCACTGTTGATTTGTTCCATAGAATCTGCAGAATGTTCTGTAATTTGAAGTTGTGGCGTAATTTGTATTTCCTTTTGCGCTTGCAAATGGTTATCGTTTTTGTTCTGATTGATCGACGAAACAACAGAAGAGCTCAAATTTGTTTGATTCACAGTTTCAACTTGATTAGAAAGCGATCGAATATGTATTCGTTGTGTCACTGGATCGATAGTTGGAGAACTATTTTTGCCATTGAGCGCTGTTGCTATGTTGGTTTGTTCAGCTACTGGAGTAGAAGAAGTAATAGCACTAGTAGTCGGTGTTGCTTTTGTTGTGCGAGAGTTTTTATGTCGATTAATTAACTCCAAGTAGGATGGTAGATTCCGGTGCTTGTCAAAAGTGTGTCCAGTTCTAGCTCCATAATTAGTAAATTCTTCAGTACAAAACTCACATTTATAAATGACTCGATTCGATTGCATTACCGAATCTATTAAACGAGATATCTTTGCTGATGCATCATTCGCTACATGAGTTGGAGTTGGAGTTGGAGTTGGAGTTGGAACTTTAAATCGATGTATATCTGAAGCTAAAGTTTCAGCACCAGAGTTCGGTTTAACCATAACAGGCCGTACATAATCGCTCTTAAAGTGATCCACTTCGATATGTCTATTTGCATTCTTGCGAAATGAATAAAAGAAGCCACATCCATTAAAGGTGCAGCGATAACCTCTCCTGGAATGGGTTTTAAGATGATCCTTCAATTTATTCTCGCTTTCAAATGTGCGACCACACTCGGGACAGGAAAGACCTTCGATAAAACGCATGCCCACATAGTATGATGCTGCACTATACTTAATCGAATGCCTACTTACGATGTGATATTTTACAGAATACGTGCTAAAACCTGAAAACAAACAGTCATCCCATTTGCAGTAGAATGGCAGCGCTTCAGGATGCACGGTACGCTCGTGTAAGTATTTAGATTTAAAATCATAGAATTCTGTGGCACAAACACGACATTTAGGAATGACTGTTCGGTTCGGCTCATTTGTTTGAGAGATGTTCGCTGAGTCATTCGTGGTGAAATTGATTGTGACAGTGATTGTGTTGGTCTTCGGAAAGATTTCCTCCACAAAATTCGACGGATCACGAATAGCATCAAGGTGACCCTTAAAGCGATTCTTCTCGATATGTTTTCGTGTAGTTGGTGCTTTCTTTGGGTTAAACTGTGTCACCTGTCGACAGATGCGATCTTCCTCTACAAATAGAGTGCGAATATAAGTTTCAGCTTTTAGTGGAGCTCCGGACGGAGAAAAATGAACACTCTGAACGTGATCTCTCGTGATGCTTAGTTCAAATGAAGCAAACGGACATTTAGGCCAGATACAGTCGTAGATTGTTATCCATCCACTCCTGGCATTGGTTGTGATTGAGTCAGTTGTTGAATTGTTTAACGAAGGAGAAATTCGTGCCGGGCATTCTACTGCATAAGATGAAACAGTGGATTCCGCTACATTAGAAGATAAATCAGATGGAATCTCACATCCCAACTTATCATAATGTAGAGTGCCCATATAAGTCCCCGGTTTAATGACCATTAAAAAGTCCATTGGATCTCGTTCAGCAAATGTAGGATCATCTTTAAAGTGAACCTTCTTGACATGGGTTCGTGCATGCGCAGAAAATCGATAAAAGAATCCACACTCATCGATCCAATTGCATCGATAACCACTTGAAGTGCTGTGAGACTCAACATGTCCATGCAACTCGCGCAGTCCATCAAATGTTCGACCACAGTGCTTGCACATACAGTTGACACAAATACGAGTGTCAACGAACATTTCTAGTTGGATCCCATCCTCAATTAAATGTTCATGTTTAATGTGAAATTTGCATGTGTCTTTATTAAAGTATGCACTCGAACAGTCCACCCATTTGCAGTAGACTGGCAATAGCTGACGGTGCACTGAAAGATAGTGTGCGTTCAGATTGGCAGAATTGTCAAATGTTTTATTGATACAAATGCAGCAGTGGAACTTGGGTGCGCTGTTCAATGTGGAACTCGTAATTTGAGATTCACTAGAGCAAGCTTTGGCTGCGTCAGTTTGTGGATTGTCCAAAAAGAGAGAAGGTTGTGCCAAGGGGATTGTCTCTACTGCACACAATGGATTCTCGGGCAGTGGCAACTCATTATCATCTAAGATAATCAATTCTACTTTGTAATCATCTCCCTGTTGAGTACAAATGGCTAAAGTAGAAGCCGAAACAGTTGGCTCAGGTTCAGTCTCTGAGGTTACCAACTTGGGTTGTTTCATTTTCCTTTGAACCTCTAACAAGTTATCAGGCTCAAGACGTTTAGTTCTATTTATATCAGGTCGTCCTTCAAAAGTGCGGTCATCCTCATCATCATCCGACTGGGCTACAACCGACGATGACGATGGTGGTGGTTGTGCTATACCATTTGTGGTATACCATTCCAGTGGTAGTTGTTCATATTGTGGATTTAAAAACTTTCGCTGATTCTCACACGCAACTACTGCATCAGTCACTGACTCAAATGGGGCACAAGGTCGAGTGCCAGCTTCGTACACAACTTGAATTCTCCTAAATTTTGTCTTTTTGCGGAGTAGATGGAAGGTTGTCCACGACATGGGCGATCCCTTTTCAAGGAGACAAAGTTGAGGTTCTTTAATTTTGGGCGGTGGAGCCTTGACTCCTCGTTTCCATTTGATTCGTTTCGGTTTGACCGATATTGGTTCTTTGGATTTTAGTTCGTTTATGAAAATTCGACTTGAACGCCTTTGAAATTTAGCTGGCTCAATTGTAGTTGGTGTATGACTTGTGATATCGGAGTTTACATTATTGTTTCGTCGAGTCTCTTTGACTTGGTTAGGTTCTGTGATCGAATTGTTGAGTTCAAAATTTTGAATGTTTTCTTTGGGGAGATCATCAGTGTCGATAGCATTTATTTGCTTCAAATCTTTCGAATTGTGCATTGTATTCTGTGGTTGGTTTGTTGTTTTGGAATGTTTTGGGTTGATTTGGCTAAATTGCTCTTCTCCTACAGGGAATTGTGAATAATAATAATTTTACTGAATGAATTGTTTTATTACTGACGTTAAGTTCTATAAAAAAGAACTGAAGTGGCACACATAAGGTAAGATCAATAGCTAAGTCTATTAAATTTCGGACACTTAGGGTTAGTGTCCTTTTGCATTACTTTCACTAATAAACTCTCTCTCTCTCTCTCTCTCTCTCTCTCTCTCTCTCTCTCTCTCTCTCTCTCTCTCTCTCTTCACTCCCTCTCACTCTCTATCTCAATGGCCACAATTCAACACCGGTCGATTGCAATGCCAGCAACAGTCAAACCACACACACACACACCGACACAATGTCGTCCCGAATTGACGATAGAGTCCGGACCAGAGGAAGAATACTCTCTCTCTCTCTCTCTCTCTCTCTCTCTCATCTCTCCCCCTCTCTCTCTCTCTCTCTCTCTCTCTCTCTCTCTCTCTCTCTCTCTCTCTCTCTCTCTCTCTCTCTCTCTCTCTCTCTCAATGGCCACAATTCAACGCCGGTCGATTGCACTGCCAGCAACACTCAAACCACACACACACACACCGACACAATGTCGTCCCGAATTGACGATAGAGTCCGGTCCAGAGGAAGAATACTCTCTCTCTCTCTCTCTCTCTCTCTCTCTCTCTCTCTCTCTCTCTCTCTCTCTCTCTTTCTCCCTCTCTCTCTCACCTCTCTCTCTCTCCTCACTCCCTCTCACTCTCTATCTCAATGGCCACAATTCAACACCGGTCGATTGCACTACCAGCAACACTCAAACCACACACACACACACACACACACACACACACACACACACACACACACACACACACACACACACACACACACACACACACACACCGACACAATGTCGTCCCGAATTGACGATAGAGTCCGGACCAGAGGAAGAATACTCTCTCTCTCTCTCTCTCTCTCTCTCTCTCTCTCTCTCTCTCTCTCTCTCTCTCTCTCTCTCTCTCTCTCTCTCTCTCTCTCTCTCTCTCTCTCTCTCTCTCTCTCTCTCTCTCTCTCTCTCTCTCTCTCTCTCTCTCTCTCTCTCTCCCCTCACTCTCCCTCTCTCTCTCTCTCTCTCTCTCTCTCTCTCTCTCTCTCTCTCTCTCTCTCTCTCTCTCTCTCTCTCTCTCTCTCTCTCTCTCTCTCTCTCTCTCTCTCTCTCTCTTCTCTCACTCTCTCTCTCTCTCTCTCTCTCAATGGCCACAATTCAACACCGGTCGATTTCACTGCCAGCAACACTCAAACCACACACACACACACACACACACACACACACACACACCGACACAATGTCGTCCCGAATTGACAATAGAGTCCGGACCAGAGGAAGAATACTCTCTCTCTCCCTCTCTCTCTCTCTCTCCCCCTCTCTCTCTCTCTCTCTCTCTCTCTCTCCTGCCACACTCACATCGGCTCCCGCATTTTCGCCTTCTCTCGGTGGCAGTTGCAAGAATCTACACGTGTATCCTACATCAATCGAAGCAGCTAAGCTTCCTGAACATTTTGGTGTGCATCTTGTTTATGTTCCATCTATCGGCGATAAGAAAATAGCGAAAAACCTGAATTTCCACTAATACGCCACCGCCGCACACCGTGTTTGGCTTATTTTCATTGCTCGCTCCTTATCAACACCCCACCGATGAGATAATTCTGCATCTGTCACCTCACCAGACTATTCCTCAACCACTTTCACAAGAATCCGGAGTGAATCCCATCCGATAAGTCCGTATCGCCAGTTTTTTCCCAGCTATTTTGGCGTTGTT
>JAKIJQ010000014.1:1747500-1942500 GCA_023373905.1 Rhizoglyphus robini
CACATACACACACACAGCGAACCATAAAAGCATTATACAATGGCGTTGCAAGCCTGCCTCCCTTTACCACTAAATCTACGACTAAATAACAAATGTGAGATTTGCTAATTTATACGGTGATTGAGACTCGATTTCTCTATTTAGACCTAAATAGGCCAATGAACCAAAAGGCCTAGATATAACCAAAAACTGATTGAATTTAATAAATAGATAGATAGTGAGTGATAGAAGTGATGGGTTGCAATACATTGAAAGTCATTAAGAATTGTGTGTCTCACTGACCCACCGGAACATGTAACATTGTATATTACAACTCTGCGATGTATGAGTTACCCAGCACTCGCACTGTAACTGCCCGCCTGACTGTCCTCACAGGCACACACACGTTATTATTTCAAGGACATTCACTCCAAACTTGTCTTTTGTTTCGTGCTTTATGTATCTCGTCTAATCACATTCAACCCCATTCGAGTGTTCTCGTTTGCATCTCCATCGCACCAACCAGAATATGCCCGAACATAGCCTAATTTTACTCATCAGGCTCATAAGGTCTTGATTGAAGACACACTAGAATGTGTGTTTCTGTCTCAAATATTACAACACATCGATTCGGTTGAACTGAAATGAGTTTGTTTCATGGTTCACTCTGTGTGTGTGTATGTGCGTTCTGGTCTAGTTGCAGTTGTCAGGACAGTACGTAATGTAGAGTACTCTGTTCTCCTCTGCTCTCCTTTGGCTGACATAAAGTCTGTACTTGGTGAGTCTATTTGCTTGTGTGTTCGTGTCATTGGCTTTGCGTTGTGTGCTTCGGGCACACGATCGATTTTCTAGAACGTTCTTTTCGTGTTGTGCTTTGTATGTGCATTCTCGCGTCTAATCCCTCGCTTTTATTTTGTCTTTGCTCACTCAGAAATTGGTTTTCGCGTAACATTGGAAGACACAATTGGCGTGAACAACCAAGCGTGCACGGGTGTTTGGCATCAATAATCTCGTCTGTGGTTGGGCAGTGTCGCAAGTCGAAATGCGACAGGCAAGTTCTATTCTGCTACTATTAAGGCTGGTCCAGTTCGAACTTTAGGTCCATGGTCATATTTAAGTCCTCTGCTTGAACGATCTAGAGCGTTGTTTCGTTCTTCATTTCTCTCAGTCGTATCCTTAACCTTTAACCCGTGCTCAATAAACTTGCTTGCGCTCAAGTCGTCTCTGTTAGCTTTCTTGGCTTAGTGTAACGCCGAGTCGGGACATTATTTAAAGTCACCACAGGGATACCAGAGGCCTGTGTCATGGATCCGATTATCACCTGTGTCAAGATCGCCGTACTACCCGACGGTAGCCTGTACCAAGTCAGCAAGATCAATCTCCTCGACCGACGTCGTGGACTTCACCGAAAGATCGATTCGTGGGTTCGTGCACTAACGCTTGGTCGTACTCCCACGCAATTGCGCAAGTGGACTACTGCGCTACAGTAGAAGAACTCTTGGAGATTGAACGAATCTTGAAGCTCGACATGGATCCAGTGATGGTCCAAGATGTTGAGTTAAAAGCTTTATTTGTGAAGAGTAAAAGTACAGAAAGATTTGGTTGAACTAAATAGGCACTGCGCCATACAAAGAAACCAATGATGATCCTTGTGTGGTAGAGCCAGAGGGAGAGTTGATCATCAGGACAAAGTAGACACAATCTAGGAAGTAGAAGAGGTGTGTTAGCACAAGTCGTGAAGACAACTGATCAGAACACATACGAGACACACGATGATTAACAGCTGCAGACTGTCGTCCTTTTATAGGGAGCAGCAATTGTGCTTTGTCACTGCGTGGTGATGGTCGACTATGTGAACACTGAGTGACTGTCAATGTAGTGACTTTACGATGATGACACATAAACTTGACAAGCGGTCATACAGAGAGGGAGCCACTTCTCAACACCTCCCCTGCTCCCGAACTGCTTGACCATCTGGTCCCAGAAGTATCCGCTTCGTATGCTTGGAATTGCTTAACGATTTAGTAAGACAGTCGGCTAGTTGATTGTGTGTGCTGACATGCTTGATGGTGATGTAGCGTTTGGCACTGTAGTCTC
Source organism: Rhizoglyphus robini (assembly GCA_023373905.1). Taxonomy (NCBI): domain Eukaryota; kingdom Metazoa; phylum Arthropoda; class Arachnida; order Sarcoptiformes; family Acaridae; genus Rhizoglyphus; species Rhizoglyphus robini. Next base: position 1,749,577 of record JAKIJQ010000014.1, read on the forward strand.
GTATACAGTGCATCTTCACGTCAATATGTTTGGTGTCCGAGAGACTTCGTTGAGAGTTTGCGATTTGGATCGCCGGTATGTTGTCTTCTAGGATGGTCGTTGGTAATTGGACGGGAAAGCTCAGTTCATGAAGTAGCTGTTGAAGCCAAAGTACTTCTTTGCACGCCATTGCCATTGCCGTATATTCTGCTTCAGTAGTAGAAAGACTAACGGTTTTCTGTTTTCGACTGAACCAAGAGATGGAACTTCCGTTTAGTTGGAACAGTGCACCTGACTGGGATTTTCGGTCGCCAATGGTTGCGAAGTTGGCGTCAACGTAACAGACCAGATTAGAATCGTCAAAACTTCCCAGAGCGAGACTGAGGTTCTTTGTATGCTTCAGGTACGCCAATACTTGTTTGCTGTATGTCCAGACTAGGGCAGTAGGTTCATGAAGGTGTCTAGAGAGTAGATTCACAACTGCAGCAATATCTGGTCTGGTTAAGTTTGCGATGTAGAGTAGACTTCCAATGAGGCTCCTGATCGGCAAATTGTTATCGATTTCTCCATCTTTAAGATCAAGTTTGTCTAACTGAGGCAGAGTCTGGATACGGCTCGAGTCTTCAAGGTTGAATCTGTTCAGTAGATCATTGATGTACATTTCTTGAGAAAGCGAGAATGTACCATGTTCGTCTCTTGTGAAGTTGACTCCAAGGAAACGATTCACTTGTCCCAGATCCCTTAGTTCGAGCTTGTCCTTCAATTGTTGCTTGACTTCAGTCATTTGTTGTTCTGTGTGAGTGAAGATCAGAATATCGTCTACCCACACCAGCAAGAACAGGTTTACACTTCCCACTCGTTTCACATAGAGGCACGGGTCTGATTGAATAGCTTTGAATCCGAGTTTATTCAGGGTGAAGTTCATTTTCTCATTCCAACACTTTGGAGCCTGCTTGAGTCCATACATAGCTTTATCGACCCTCCATATCGTGCCATCATCCTTGAAGCCATCAGGTGGATGGACATACACCACCGTGTCCAGATCACCGTTGAGGAAAGCTGTTTTGATATCGATTTGATGTACAAGTAACTTCTGTTGGCTTGCAATTACCATCATGGCACGGATTGCTGTGTATGATACTACAGGGCTGAAAGTTTCTTCAAAGTCAATACCTTTCTGTTGGTTAAATCCTCGAGCCACCAATCTTGCCTTAAACCGGACGATAGCTCCGAGGCTGTTCTTTTTGACATCATATACCCATCTGGTGGTGATGAGTTTTCTTTCGCCAGCAAGTTTTTGTTCGACTACTTGATAAACATGATGTGCATTCAATGATGTGATTTCATCGGTCATTGCTTCGATCCAGTAATCCCTTTCTGGGGAATGTATCGCTTCGTTATAGTTGGCTGGTACATATATATGTTCGGCTAAACGAGAGGCTGGTGACACAAGGGCAGCTTGGTAGTCTGGATACTGCATCACAGAACTTGCCTGTTCTCCTGGTGCAACATAACTAAGTCGGTCTGGAGGGCCACAATTTCTTGGAGGTTGAATTCGGCGCAATTGTACTTGTGGTTCATCGGTAGCTACAGGAACAGGTTCAGTAGCCGCGTTGGTAGCTATTCCTGAAGTAGGTTCAGTGGGTTCTTTTGTAGATTCAATTGTCGGTGTGGTAATAGTTTTGACTTCAGTCTGATAAGTGGGTTCACTCTTCAGTTCGACTTTAGGAACAATATCGGGAGCTTGTACTTCGTCTTGCTTCTGTTCTTGTGGCTCGGAAATGGGTGTTGTTATGATTGCAGTAGGTGTTACAGTTTCGGTAGTTGGTGTTGGAATCACTGGCGTAGGTGTTGTAGTCACGGGCAGTTGAAGTCTTCGATCGAAGTTCTCCAACGCCTGGTTGAGTGCCGTTTCTCTTCTTTGGTTTTCCACCGATTGAAGCTGTCTTTGTAGATCCAAGATTGGTGTGATGTCAGGTTCAGTAGTTGATTCGGTGGTCGGACCATTGGTGACTTGTCCTGCACCACTACCTTCAGTCTCATTCACTTCTTCAACTTCATCAATGTTAAATCGTGTTCGAGTTTGTGGATTGCTTTCGAATGTACATTCTTGTTCGCCTTCTTTTAATGTCTTCATAGACTTGATGCAGGCTGGGAACACACCGTTCCAGATGTCACAATTTCGCTGATTGATGACCTTTCCAGTGCTAGGGTCCAGTAGTCGGTATGCCTTTGCGTCGACGGAATACCCAACAAAAATAAGTTCTTCGGAAGTAGGATCAAACTTCTTCCTCTTTTCATGAGGGATCCAACTATACGCAATCGATCCGAATGTTTTCATCTTCTCGAATTCTGGTTCTCGGTTAAACATCCGCTTGCAGGGTAGTTCGTTATTGATTGAGCTATGGGGCAGTCTGTTGGCAATATAGCATGCAGTACGAATTGCTTCAGGCCAGAATTTTAGTGGTAAACAACTTTCGAACAACATAGCACGTGCCATAGTTTGAACCTTCTGAATTGTTCGTTCACTGATGCCGTTCTGTTGATGGCAGAATGGTACACTTCGCTGTCTGTAAATTCCTTCCACTTTCAGTAGTTCAACAAATTCATTTGAGGTGTATTCCCCTCCATTGTCTGTTCGTAGTGCACCAATTCCGATGGGAAACTGCTTCACCATCTTTTCTTTGTATTCTTGAAATGCCAGAATTGCTTCGGCCTTACTCTTGAGAGTGAACACTTCCACATAACGAGTGTAGTCATCCACAAGAATCATGAAATACCGAGATCCATCATAACCAAGAGGGTTATTCACGACGCCAAGGTCTGAGTGAATTAGTTCCAGTGGCCGTGATGTTGTTGTTGTTGAAGGAGGATATGGCAACTGTTTCAACTTGCATCGAGCACACGTTACACAGTGTTCATCATGCTCACATTGTAGGTTGTATAGTTTCTTTAGTTTCTCCAGCTTCTCTCTTCCTGGGTGAGCCAGAACACTGTGCCAATCAATAACTTTGGAGGACAATAAGGCATGTTCCACTTCGTTGAAACAGTATAGATTTCCACTGCGAGATGCCTTGAGATATACTTTTCCTTGTTTAGACACAATGGCTTCTTTCATGTTGAATTCAACCTTGAAACCATCCTTAGTCAACTTGCTCACTGAGAGAAGGTTGGCGCTGAAGTCAGGGGCAAATTTGACATCCTTCAGATGCATTACTTCTGGTCCTGTGTGCAGAATGAAGTCACCTTGTCGATAAATTCTGCACTGGTGATCATTTGCAGTGCTTACTGATTGGTTGATCGAAATAGCGTACATTAGATGCCTATCCGAGGTTACAAAGTGGCTAGACGCACCCGAGTCCACAATCCATTCACTGACATAATTGCGAAGATCATTTATTTTCTCAGTAGCATTAAAAACAGAGTTTTGCTTGACAACTTCACTACCGCCACTGGGTTTCTTGTTCACTCCAGTCATAGTCCGTTCTTCACCTTTCCTTTTTCGACACTCGGCAATGAGGTGGCCTTGAATACCACAGTAGTGACAACGTCTCATCTCCTTCCGGAATGTAGGGCGTCCAGAGTTTGTTCCTTTGCAGACAAAGCTCTGTTCGGACGATTTACCACCGTTCAGCATCTCACAGTATCGAATTAGATTCAGGAACAGTTGATCTTTGGTGAGGACGCTCAAATTTTGATAGGTGGAAGCCTTGAAAGGAACCAGTTCACTCGGGAGACCATCGACATAGAGGCACAGCTCCCTTTCGTGGGTTAAGTCAGAACCAGCCATTCGTAACTCGTCAATCTTCTGGCCAACGGATTGGCTAAATTCACGGACCTTTGTTTCGGTAAACCCATCCAATTTGATTGCCCGTATGTCACGTTCCAAGAGGGCCTGTTTTACTACGTCGTTGGTGACGTACTCCTTGCTAATCTTCTCGAAGGCTTCGTAAGCTGAGAGAATCTCTCGAACCATGGAGAGATGTCGGTCATCAAGAGAGCAGGTGATTCGGGCTAGAGCCGTCTGGTTGGCTTCGGAATTCACGGGAAGAGGGCGTTGAATAGCCTGTTCAATTCTGAGACGGTTGAGAGCCAACCGGAGCATATACTGCCAATTCGAATAGTTCGTTCCATTCAAGCGTACGATTTCGCTTTCTTGATACTTCCGGTTGTCTCGTACCGGTCGTTCAGTATCTTTGCTCGGTTTTCCATTCAAGACGATCCACATGAGGACGGCACAGAGGGAGATCAGTCCACCAATAAAGAGGCTTGCGAGTTCCATCCTGTAGCGTCGTGCTGATAACGTGTTAAGTTAAAAGCTTTATTGGTGAAGAATAAAAGTACAGGAGGGTTTGGTTGAACTAAATAGGCACTGCGCCATACAAAGAAACCAATGATGATACTTGTGTGGTAGAGCCAGATGGGAAGTTGATCATCAGAACTGAGTAGACACAATCTGTAAAGTAGAAGACTCGGCGTTAGCACAAGTAGTGGAGACAACTGATCAGAACACATACGAGACACTCGATGATTAACAGCTTCAGACTGTCGTCCTTTTATAGGGAGCAGCAATTGTGCTTTGTCACTGCGTGGTGATGGTCGACTATGTGAACACTGAGTGACTGTCGATGTAGTGACTTTACGATGACTACACATAAACTTGACAAGCGGTCATACAGAGAGGGAGCCACTTCTCAACACAAGAGTGTGAACAAGTTGATGAGAAGCTACGTCAAGATTACGCCAAGTGTAAGTTCGAGCAATCGATACCGATTGGAGCAGCGAACCCTCCGGGGCAGACCCCCACCAAAGATCCGCGAGTCGAGTCGGCTGTTGGGGAACAGACGCCTATCACCGGAGTTCCGTCCAAGAGTCCGAAGCAAGAACAAAGACCACTCTGTTCAGGTTGCTCAGATAGTCTCGAAACTTGATCTCGTTCGAACATGAAGATCGACCTGTACGTCTTCATTCGAACAAACACTCTGGAACCGACTCCGACTCCGACTCTGAACTGTTCAGCAAATCCTAACTCGGATCACTCCTGTGCAACCATTCATATCACGAGCCCCCAACGATCGAACGTTTTGTGGTTGGACATTTCTGGCCCAACTAAAGACACTACTCCAGTTATAGCTCCACAAATGGCCTTCACTCCAACAACGCAAACTTTTCACAATGGGGTGAGTGTCCATTCGTCTCACCTCATCCCCTCATCGTATTGCCTCACTTCTTTGCTGCCTGTGTTCGACTCGACAATAGCCGATCAACTGTACAATGAAGCTGGACCGGTCGAGATTTCTTTCTCGTACCTTAACATTGGCACTTATCAGTCGCCCTTCGTCCCTGTGGATCAGTCTACTCTCGAACAGATTGTGTACTATCAGGACCGTGCTCGTCTCGACCAACTTTATTTCACCAGCCGAGCCATGATGGCATATTCACTCAACTCCAATGGCCGTCGCATCAATGGCCGCGAGTACATTGCCTTCCCGGTGTCCAACTTAAGTGCAACTTTTGTTTACCGCTCGTGTTCCTGCGCGCTTTTAGGCTGTTAGGCTATTTTGCGTATTCCTCTGTAACTGTTTGCTATAACTCGGGCGTCCTCCTGCCTCCTAGAGCCTTTTTCGTTGGGTCACCGCTGATTCTTTCTGCCGATTTGAACACGACCGTGATTGTTATGAGTGCTCTCGTAACACCATTGCTACATCGATGCGCTGTGTCGTGCCCCACATCCACAACTGGCAATAATTGGCCCCTGCTCGCACCTTGGCTGAACTTGACATGAGTGAGCGTCGCACTTTTGTTCCACAGCCTGTGCCACTCACCTTTGGCACCACTGGCTGCTTGTTGAAACGCTCCGACTTGGTTGTCAATTGTTATGCTCAAGATGAACTCTCCACTCGTGACGGTGCGTTCTTCACCTTTGCTCCGACTACCAGCCTGACGGTGTTCGTTCTGAATGTTGCGTCTACTGATCCATTGGCTGATGCTCCTGCATCTAATCCTGAAGTGGTGGCCTCGCCCCCCCGAAGGCAAACCTTCTTCATCTCAGTCGTCGTCCTCAACTTCTGCTGCTGCCACTGGCATCGAGGCCGTGCAATCTGATGATGTTACTGTGTCTGTCACCACTCAGTCGCCCTGGCTCGTTTGTCACACACACACACACACACACACACACACACACACACACACACACACACACACCCAGAACATCTTTTTCTTCAATCCACCTTAGAGCATTACCGCACTCATCTGGTACTGATCGTATAAAAATTTACACTCGATTTTCGAATCACCTACTAATCGGTGAGACCAACAACGAAAAGGCGTATTACTATGTGTGTGTGTGTGTGTGTGTGTGTGTGTGTGTGTGTGTGTGTGCGTTTGTGTGTTGGATCAATTGACCGAGCTCATTTATGCTTTCGGCAGCACATCCCGGGATGTTGTATGTGCGGTGTGCTTGGTGCTGGAACAATATTGTTGATAGTAGCCACAAATGAAATGGTCACAAGAAGATCGATTTGGGTGAATACTAATTAAGGCGTTAAAAAGGTTGTCTAATTATGTGCTTAATCCTCATTTAACTCAACCACCAGACACAACTGCATTGCATGTGGAAAGCACTGCCCGACTATGCATGCCTATGAAGCACATCTTTCCGAGTGCTTGTTCCAATACGGTGGGGAAGTGTTGCGTGCAATGGTTCATTCGACTTACTTTCAACTCACACATGGCTACAAGTGTCGTTGGTCATAATGATCTTGCGAATGTGAAGGGTTGTTTTGAATGTAAAATGCACCACTGCACCTTCATCGTACAAATTTCCAATTCAATTTGCTGCAAAAATCACAGTACAACAGAAACGTTACCATCTGACCGTGTCGGTGTTGTCGTGCAATTTGGACACCTTTCAGGTGAACATCATATAGCGCGGTCCCACCTACAATCTAGCGTCCACCAATGATCTCCTCAGTTGTATCTCAATTGTCCAAGTCAATAGACGCAAGCCAGTGAACACCAATTCTGCGTACTTTCCTCACCACTCAACTGACCGAACTGTTGGTCAAGTCCCAGACACTGCCACGTGTGGTGCGAAAATGAACTCGACAAACTGATCGACACTGAGTACAACATTGAACAATTGGCGGACAGTATCTATCACGCAAAGTACAATCTTGCGGCTAAGAAACACAATGGCCACACTATTGTCTATCAAATGAAGGAGTCGAACCTGCGTGAGATGCAGTGGATGAACTCGCGGCTGCACAAATTTCATGAACAACTGTGTGGTGAACTGATCGGCGATCCGATCATTGGCTGCTACATCACCTGTGCCGGAACGAAGGCTATGCCGGAACAGTACCGTGTCCTACTGGCCGAGTCGCATCTCTTCTTCTTCTCAGACTACAACATGGACCTGGCCTTTCTACAGGCACTGTCCACTGTGAGCGCCGAATTGGGCTTTGATCTCAGCGAGATTCCGGTCATCATCGGACTGCACAAACAATTCATACTGTACAAGCGGGATCTGCTTGATGGCATTCAGAGGGCGATCGGGGCTTGACTCGGCTCATGAATGGATTGAGCCAACACCGTTCTACTGTCCACAACTCGGAGTTCAGTGCACGCTGCCGCTCACTCGATCGGTCGGCCAACAGTATGATTGATTTCCATTTGGCATTAGATTAGTAAAAGTTATGTAAATTTTGGATTATTTATTAAAGTAAATGAGAGCATTACAGTAGTGTGGTTGTGGTCATTCATGTAGATTGGTGTAGACTTTAAGTGCAAGTGTTGATATATGTGGGTTCAAAGACAAAGGTTCATTCTTCTACTAACCGCATCAGCGAATGACAGTTTTAGCTTAAACTAACTGCGTCGTTTAATTTAAAGAATAAAGTGTTAATGATTTGTGTGTGTGTGTGTGTGTGTGTGTGTGTAGTGTTTGGTGTCATGGTGTAAGTCTCTGGTTGACTTAAACATATATATGCGTGCATGTAGTGGTAGTAGTGGTTGAATTAGAAATAGTAGTAAGTACTAACGAGTAGAATGTCATGCTAATGGGTTGTGTGCGAGCGTTTGGTGTGAAATGGCAAAACTGTCCAACGGTGATCCACTTTCAACAGTTTACGGACGTTTATTTCTAAGTTGGGGGACAGATAATGAGCAAATTGGATTGATCAATGTGTGTGCACTTCTTACCTGATGTTGCCGAGGTTGATTGTATTATACTGTCGCACGGGACCTTCGGCTGGATTCTGCGGCTGTGGTGGTCGTTGTTGGGGTTGTTGCTGCTGCTGCTGCTGCTGTTGCCGCTGCAACGCCCGCTGCTGTGCCTCAGCAACATTCTGCACTACCACACCTGAACTATTTGGAATGATCTCTGTGCCGGCAGTAGGAGTGCCACCCATGTAGCGTACTTGACGGCCGCCCGTCATGCCCACTCCTGGTGGAGGGTTGTTGAACGTAACTGGAAGGGCTATTCCACTCGGTAAGAGTAGTTCCTTTGATCCTGTGTTTATGCTTGAAAGAGACGCTCCACTGGGTTGGCGTATCTGGCTTGCACCAGGAATGCTCGCTGTTGGAACCGCCGTGGCCGCAGCTGCCGCGCTGGCCACCACTCTCGCCTGTCCACTGTTGGGACTGTTCAGCACAATAGTACCTCGGATTGCATCTTTTGGAGGATCTCGGATAGTTTGACTATTTGTCGGTACACACAAAGAACATTCTCATTAACACTGAGTCTGTTGTGTTCAAAAGAGGTCTGCACTTACCTGCGCGAAACACCCCAAACTGGTGCTCCGTATGGCTGCTGGCTGCTGCTGCTTCCCTGAATTGGATGGGAGCTCTTGTGTGGGCTTGCCGGTGGCAGTGGCAGGTACACTGGCTCGGGCTGAGTATTGGGTGGACTCTCCAGATTGATTGGACTGTGTAAAGTACGTAACAAAAAGTCAAGTTAAGCAACGATTGACACCCAAAAAGAGTGATCTTACTTGTGTGCACTGCCAAGTGGGAATCCACTCTGTACGTTACCAGTCAAACCCGAACTGCCAGGAGCAGCAGTACCAATCGACTGGCCCGGCAGGTCGCGCACGATGTATGTGGTGCTACTAAGACCACTAGACACCGAAAGGAGTGATTAGTAGTGTGATGCAAATGTGTGTTTGTCATGAGATGCTTACCCTTCTGCATTTGGCGTAACGATAGTTTGAATTGGTATTACTCTGGGGCCCTGTGATTTGTGATGTTGTGGATTGATGATACTGCCAAGTGTGGGCCCAGGCACTGGCTTGGCCATCATATGAGCAGCATTTGTCTGAAGAGTCTTTGCGTGTGAGGATACAAGGTCCGATACGTTAGGAGTTCCAATTTGCAAACCCAATTGCGGCTGTTGCGGTGGCTGCTGCTTTTGGCCTGTCACTGATTTGAGTTTTGCGTTCCTATTGTTTACATTCTGTCGAGCCGATGGAGGCAATTTTGACATAAGCATCTCCATTTTCAGCGCCAAATTTTCCGTACTTTGCTTTCCAACCGGCACATTTGTCTTCTGTTGCCTATTCGGTTCAAACTCTTGCTTTACCTTTATAACCTGTTCGAGTTTGTGTTGCTGTCTGATCTGTTCCGCATGTTGTTGGGCTTCGATCTGCTGTTTCTGTTTCTTTTGGGCTTCGATCTGCTGTTTCTGTTTCTTTTGGGCTTCGATCTGCTGTTTCTGTTTCTTTTGGGCTTCGATTTGCTGTTGCTGCTTCTTTTGGGCTTCGATCTGCTGTTTCTTTTGGGCTTCAATCTGCTCTTGTTGCTCTTCGAGCAGTTTTTGCTGTTTCTTCTGCTTAAGTTCCTGCTTCTTTCGCTCAATATCTTGCTCCAGTCGCTCAAGTTCTGCATCCTGTTCCATGTTTGCATTCGGTTCTGGTGTAGGGATTGGAATCTCTTGTATATCGTCGTCTTCGTCTTCCTGTTCGACACCGTCTTCGTCATCGTCATCATCTAAGATGACCACTTCAGGGGATTCGACGATTTCAATCACCTCTTCTTCTCTATCTCCATCATTGACATCCATTGGATCTTCATTTTCCTCTGGCATTTGGTTTGTACCTTCATTGGTATATCTACTTGGACTCGGAACTCCATCATTGGATTCGAAGGCACTATTTGCTGGTTCTGTATCGCCTTCTGTGATTGAGACATCATTCTGCGCAGTGCTTGTAGAGGGTGAGATGAGATTCTCCCCAGAAGTGCCTGGCATTTGGAGTTGAATTTGTTCTGTCGATGGATTTGGTTCTCCCGATGAACTGGGATCAACCGAGGGACTTTTCTCTTCTAAGGAATTGGGTTCAGCCGATGAAGCTGGTTCTACCGAGGAGCTTGCAGAATTGGGTGATTTAGCGGAATTGTTTGATGCGTCTGAGCTTTCCGATTCGTCAGAACTGCTGTCACTGCCAACATCCGCCCGGTTTCGTCTTGTCGAATACTTCTTCGTTGGTTTTGGTTTCTGTTTTGGTTCTTTGGTTTGTTTCTTTGTTTCTGGGCGATTTTTGCTCGATCGTGCAATAGGTTTGTGATGCAACACTACTTTCTCTCCGCCCATTCCCATAAAGTACTTATCCCGGTGAGACAAGTCGTACGCTCTTCCCCAAAAGACCCTATCAATGTCCTCCTGTGTGAAATGTTCAGGAATGAAATCGGGATGAAGCCACATCTTCTTGACCGGCTTTCCAGTAACATCAACTTCACCACACACCATTGGGTCTAGCAGCGGTTGCTCTTCAGTCTCGCCAATTTGATTTGCATCGTCCGGAGGCGTGATTCGCGTCAACTCGTACACGATCACCATGCACTTGTCTGTTACGGCCACCATTCTCGATCCATCCCGATTGAAGGCCACCTGTCGTACAATTTTGTCGCGAGTGTACGGATGCGCCGGTATGACGATTGGTGGCACATCGAATGCGTCTTTTAGTGTCAGGTCCCACAGCAGCAGCTGACCAATCATGTTGCCCACACCTAAGAAGCTTCTCCTCTTGTCCATTTGGAAGCGCAGAAACCAACAAGACATATGACTCAGCCGAATGCGATCCACTTCGTACAGAGGTGGAAGTTTAAAATCGATAATCTCATCTTCCGAACCAGATGAGGAGTCGGTCGTAGTCACTTTCTCGCCATTCTTTCTGCGTCGATCTCTGTCATCGTCTCTGTCCTTGGCCATCATACCTCGCCATATTTCAGTATCGGTTGAAGTGTCGGAGGAGTTGTACTTCAGTGATTTGAAATGATGTTTTAGTTGAGTGGTTTGCGTGGTCAGTCGTTTGCCAGGCCGAAAGATGGCAATCTCTTCCATGCTAGATCTGTTTAATGTTGTGATTCGAGTGTTAGTTGTGAACAAGTTATGTTAGGATGGGTTAGTATAGGAAGGCCTTATGTCTAATGTCACAACTCACCTTGTAATGATCCAATCCTTGATCCATGCAACGCAATCGATGATATTTTCATGTATCTGCCGCGTAGCAAAAGCTGGTACTTGTTCATGCCTTGTACGGAATTGATACTTCTTTGGACTACCTGGCTCAATGAGCTTGGCCTCGTCCATTGCCTCCAGAATAGTGCCACGTGCCAAGGACCACACGCGAATGGATCGGTCCACGCCACAACTCACAAAGTACCACTCATGCGGATGAAAGTCAATGGACAGCACTTCACCAATGTGACCATCCGAACCGCCAAACTTCGCAATCAGTACATCGTTCCATGTGTTCCAGAGACGGATACTATGATCATTGGAAGCGGAAAGAAGGTACGTGGGATCGAGGGGAGCGACCTTGAGATCATTCACTGCTAGTGCATGCGACCTGTATGTCTTGATATAAACTTGTAAACCTACATCGACCATGTGAATATGTCCTCGATGGCCGGCGAAGATCAAAATCTGCCTTTGGGTCCGTTGGTCCACTGACCAGCAGCACGTATGGTACACGTCAGAATCGTCCCTATACGTCGAATGTGGTATCAATTCGCCATTGACGCGCACGTAGACCGTGGCCACCTTATCACCGCACGTTGCCATCAGCTCTTGGCCATTCTTCTCTGCGGACACATTGTTGAACGTCACACAGTAGATCGCTCCACTGTGACTATCCTCACGGAACACCTCGGACATTTTGTACTGAATGTTGCCACTTGTTCCAGCTTTGTAAGACAGAGCGCTTTTCTTCTTATTCTTTTTCTTCTTCCTACGAACACGTTTTTTCTTTTTAGTGTTAGTTGTAGCTTGGGCAGTTTTGTCATCCTCGGCCTTGTCCTTATCATCATTAGTCTTATCTTTCTCTTCGATACCTAAGAAGGTTATCAAGGTAACAACACCGAACTGTTTCACTCAAGAGCAAATTACTCACCATTGGTAGCATTACCGTTGACAGTGAGAGCAGAAAACGATTCCTGGAGACTCTCTTCTCCTGTCTTGGGTAGTATCCCACTAGTACCCTCAGTGGTGTCCATTGGGTCCACCTTTGTAGCATCAGTTGCCTTCTCGGTAGCTGCACCCGAACTTGCAACTTGATCTTTCTCTGTCTCGGCTTCTGGTGCAAGCATCTGCTGTTCATCTGCATTGGCTTGTACAACATTGCCCTCATCTTCATGTACATCTCTACGTTCGATCTCTTCAAGAAATTCCACTGAGGCATCATCATCGTCGTCATCAGCAACGCCCTCCTGAGATTCGCCGTCCTGAGATTCGCCCTCCTGCGATTCGCCATCCTCCACATCAACAACTTCGTCACTGATATTTTCGCTCACCTCTTCACTCACCTCCTCACTCATCTCTTCATCATTCTCATCGTCTTCATTAGCTTCATCATCGTCACCATTAACCTCATTTTGATCATTACCCTCCTCTTTGTCCTCTACATCATCTTCATTCACCTCTTCATCGTCGTCGGGAATTTCATCCAAGTTGTCCATCGAATTGTACTCTTCATCATCCGAAAGATTGATAACTTCGGGCGATGAGTCGAGCGCGGGTTGCATTATTCGATTTCGTTCTGGCTCCGCTGGCGGCTGTGGTGGTTGAGGCCCCTGCTGATTACGATTTTGATATCGATGACGGTGCCGACGACGAACCGGAACACCATTGCCCAGGTTACGCGATGATCGACGAGGCGTGGTCGGTGGCTGAGATGCATCCGCAATACGGGATGCTTTGGTACGTGGCATCTTTGTTCTTTGGGTTTGGTGTTTGAGTGTAGGAACTATTCAATGTTTAACACTAAGCGGTGGCTAAGATTCTAAACTATTACTCAAATAGTCAAAAACAAACCAGTATTACCAGTTTGGTGAAATACCAGGCAAATTGAAAACCTCGATATTTCAAAGGGAGATGTATTGGCAGTTTGGTTAAGTACCTGAAAAGAGAAAAGTAGGTTGATGTTGGAGTGTCATACTGATCTGTTACTGGACTAATCGTATGGTAGGGGCGGCTAAATATTGAACACTTAGGCATTAGGGATTGGCCATTGGCAATGAACGTTTGGTGAAGTGGTTAGGCAGGTGTGGGCGTCGTTTAGGATCGGGTTAGGTTAGGTTTAGGTGGTTAGGCAGGTGTGGGCGTCGTGTAGGATCGGGTTAGGTTAGGTTTAGGTGGTTAGGCAGGTGTGGGCGTCGTGTAGGATCGGGTTAGGTTAGGTTTAGGTGGTTAGGCAGGTGTGGGCGTCGTGTAGGGTCGGGTTAGGTTAGGTTTAGGTGATTAAGTGAGTGTGGGCGTCGTGTAGGGTTGGGTTAGGTTAGGTTTAGGTGGTTAGGCAGGTGTGGGCGTCGTGTAGGATCGGGTTAGGTTAGGTTTAGGTGGTTAGGTGGGTGTGGGCGTCGTGTAGGATCGGGTTAGGTTAGGTTTAGGTGGTTAGGTGGGTGTGGGCGTCGTTTAGGATCGGGTTAGGTTAGGTTTAGGTGGTTAGGTGGGTGTGGGCGTCGTTTAGGATCGGGTTAGGTTAGGTTTAGGCGGTTAGGTGGGTGTGGGCGTCGTTTAGGATCGGGTTAGGTTAGGTTTAGGTGGTTAGGTGGGTGTGGGCGTCGTGTAGGGTCGGGTTAGGGTTAGGTTTAGGTGGTTAGGTGAGTGTGGGCGTCGTGTAGGATCGGGTTAGGTTAGGTTTAGGTGATTAGGTGAGTGTGGGCGTCGTGTAGGGTCGGGTTAGGTTAGGTTTAGGTGATTAGGTGAGTGTGGGCGTCGTGTAGGATCGGGTTAGGTTAGGTTTAGGTGATTAGGTGAGTGTGGGCGTCGTGTAGGATCGGGTTAGGTTAGGTTTAGGTGATTAGGTGAGTGTGGGCGTCGTGTAGGGTCGGGTTAGGTTAGGTTTAGGTGATTAGGTGAGTGTGGGCGTCGTGTAGGATCGGGTTAGGTTAGGTTTAGGCGGTTAAGTGGGTGTGGGCGTCGTTTAGGATCGGGTTAGGTTAGGTTTAGGTGGTTAGGTGGGTGTGGGCGTCGTTTAGGATCGGGTTAGGTTAGGTTTAGGCGGTTAGGTGGGTGTGGGCGTCGTTTAGGATCGGGTTAGGTTAGGTTTAGGTGGTTAGGTGGGTGTGGGCGTCGTTTAGGATCGGGTTAGGTTAGGTTTAGGTGGTTAGGTGGGTGTGGGCGTCGTTTAGGATCGGGTTAGGTTAGGTTTAGGTGGTTAGGTGGGTGTGGGCGTCGTTTAGGATCGGGTTAGGTTAGGTGTTAGGTAGATTAGATGCCTTGTATGATCAAGTTTAGGTTTAAAATGTTTGGTTGGTGCGGGAATTGCTGTTCAAGTAGTCTCACGTTCAGACTAAAGACCACGGATATAATCCTTGGTCTTACTTATTACACTTTATAAGTTCAAATTTTAAGTTTAGCCTTCGCAGGGCCCACTAGTAATCCCTACATAACCCAATTCAAAATGACGCCCAATTCTGGTACTCAGGATTCAAATGTCAATGTCCTCGATCGAATTCTCCTCGATAATTTGATAATTTTGACACAAAATATGGCTTTTGGTTTGGGTAGGTAACAAGCTCTCAATTAGTACACTGCAAGTTGCCTCTATTACCTATCAACAATATGCCCGATTCACACATTGATCACTTGTCATGACATCCGGAACCAAGCAGGAACCACTTGGAATAACTTTAAAAAGTTCTATCTCAATCAGAATTTTGTGCTGAAGAGGATGGAATGACTGTCAAAGCAAGAAGACTACACTAAATCACTCATAAAAAGCATTTTTCATATCGCACCCCAAATCTCATGCATTTTCAATTAGGTTTGTGGAAGTAGATGCGGGTTTTTATAGCAAGACATTTAATTTGGCACTACATGCAAGCGCTATGTAACAGGATTTTGTAAAAAAATTAAGATCAGACACCACCATAGACCACTCAATTACACTACACATGCACCGCCATTGATATGCATCACGACACATGTGTGTACTGAGGCGACCGGGTAATTTGCCGGTAACTCACTTTTACACTTGAATCTTTCAATCAAGACTATACAGCAAGCTCTCACTAGCGTACCATCACTATCTGATAACGGAAAAACCAACTGATAATAGCCAGAAATGGCAAAATGACGAAAGGGGGGCGAACCACAAGGGGGGCGAAAGGTCGAACAAACGAGCACACATACCTTTGGGGCACTGTCACGTGCTTTTGAGCACTGGAGCAGTGTTTGGTGATGACAATTTGATGGACAGTGGCGAAAATTATGGCACCAGAAAGCTGTACTAAAAAATTGCGATTTTTGATGTTGAACAAAGGCAAAAAAAGGGACAACTACAGTCCGAGAGCGTAAGGAGCAGAGAGCAGCAGAGAGCAGCAGAGAACAGCAGAGAGCAGCCGCAGCAACATCAGCAGCATCACGAATCGCACATGCCCTTTGTCGAGTTTTCCGCCAAAAAGCAGTTACAGTGGGACCCGCAGTGGGACCCGCCTCCCCATCACTCACCAGCAAACACATACGAACACTGTTTGTGAGTGGTGTTGTGAGAGCACGTTTTTGTGCATTAGCACCCACGGAACATTTCTTCTGAGTACGAGTGCAAATGTCCAACTGAGTGTGCACTCGCTCACCGCGAGCTCACAGCGCAATCAATCCTGTCACTCAGCACTCGTAGTAGTAGTGGTAGTACAATGTGTTTGCCTTTCTCTCTTCTCTTCACTTGCCTTGCAGGCACGCACACATACTCGCTCTCTCGCACACACACACATCGAGTCACAGATCACACCATCGTGGGGGGACGGTGGCGAGTGCTGATACTGCTCACCATTCGGCCTCTTCTTGCCATATGACATATGTGTCAAAGGTTGTGTCTTGTACATATGCTGCCTGCCATAGACTCTGTGCTTGGTGAGTCTATGTGCTTGTGTGACACACAATGTGTGTGTGCGTGTCATTGGCTTTGTGTTGGCGTTGTGTGCTTCGGGCACACGATCGATTTTCGTTTCGAACGTTCTTTTCGTGTGTGTGCTTTGTATGTCCCAAGCAAAAAGCGACGTGTATTCACGACAACTTCACTACATCTGCACTGCCTGTTTTCTCGCTGTATTCACGCCACCTTGCATTGGGCCTGTGCAAACATCGTGAAGATAGCGTGAAACACTGATTTTTGTGAAATACACGCTACCTTCACGTTGTCTGGCACCCTGTACTGATTTCTGCTTCCCTCGTATGCGCTCTGGCAGGTACCGGTACCTGTACTGGTACCAGAAATTAGCTAGTATACGATTGTGCAATAGTTTAATTACTAATTAGTATCATAATAATAAATCAGATATAAAAAATTAAGATTTATCAAAAATAATTTTCATTAATTCAAAATAAGCTCAAATTTTGAACTCAAGTGAAGGTGTTACGAGTGGCGTTCGATCGGTCGGTCGGTGGTTCGCATTCGTAGTGGAGTGAAGCAAGTCAGGCACACACAACGCGATAACCATTCGAACGATAAAGACAAACGGCCAAAATGAGTGCCTGAATGCATTTGACACTATTATTTCGTTTGGCCACTTTATTTTATCACCGCAAATGTGTTGAACAAATAAATATATAACATAATGATGAAGGCCTGACTTGTTTTTTGACTTGCCTGCCCTATCCTGACCATTCTCACCGGTGCATGGATGACAGCTCATAGCAAACAGAACCATTCGGAACGCTTCGATATGTTCAGTTTATTGTATTCAACATGTAACAGCAGCTCGACCGGGCTTCGCTTGGTATGTATGGCATCGCTTACAGGTGACCCAGTTAGCTACAGCAATTCAATTCGTTGTCCAATCCAAATGCCCAGCACACCACGAGTGTGTGATCGCCAATTGATTGCGACTGCACTGCAGAACGATGTGTGTGCTTGTGCCTAAACCAAACGTCGAAATGAATTCAAGTGCAATTTGTCAGGATACTAAATAGTCACTTGTCAGTTGCAAATATGCTAATTGGCTAGTTTACGGGATAATTATCGATAGTTTGCTGCTTGTGTTACCGTGGATTTGGCACATTTCGATTTAAACAATCGATGGCCAACAAAAGAACAGCGGTGGCAAGTGTGACGATACATATTTGTTAGTGAAACCAATTGATCGAGAAAAACGACACTAGTGCATCACAAGTCCGATTAGTGCCACTTAATGTCGTATCACTGAGAGTATTTTATATTTGACCATGTCATCGTCTACAACACAGTGCATTCGGTTTCATTCCGTTGATTTAATCATTTGTGAACTTGTGGCCAATTCGGCCAAGCAAGGCACTGA
The DNA here is from genome assembly GCA_023373905.1 of Rhizoglyphus robini. NCBI lineage: Eukaryota > Metazoa > Arthropoda > Arachnida > Sarcoptiformes > Acaridae > Rhizoglyphus > Rhizoglyphus robini. Next base: position 1,767,310 of record JAKIJQ010000014.1, read on the forward strand.
AGTATGCAAACACATTATGGCCAATGGAGTTTGACTGCTTTTGAGGCAAATGATATTGTTTCACTCTCACTCTGAGTGAGCCATTGGCCAAACCTGGTGAGGCAGTGAACTAGAGCATCCCAACACTAGTCCGATCAATGCCACTTGATGTCGTGCCACTGAAGTGAAACTCGTCACCGAGCCAGCTCTGTCAGGCAGAGTTATGCAAACACACATTCGAACAAACATGGACAACTTGTGGCGGTGGTGATGGCACACTCGGCATCTCAGCACTTAGTTGTGTGTTGCAGCCGTTTGTTTGTAACTATGATTTACAGCACAAGCGAAAACACATCATAGCGAGAGCACACAAGAACGCGAGCAACAGAAGACCAGTGTCGAATGGCCGATTTACGAGTTGCGTTCGATCGGTCGGTGGTTCGCACTCGAGTGGAGTGAAGCCAGTCAGGCACACAGGCACACACAACGCGATAACTATACGAACGATAAAGACAAGACGGGCAAAGTCTGTCTGAACTGACTAAGCACAAATATTCAAGCCAGACACACTTATCGTATAGTGAACCACACGAGTATTATGTAAAAAGTCACTTGTCGATTATCACCACGAAACATCAATTGATAACTTTGCAAATAAATTGGCCATTGGCCACATTGTGCACAGAAATGGCACACTAACTCAGACAATATTTTACACACACTGCAATATCCATTGATTCATCCCAATGCCACTTGACCAGTATCTAATGACCTCACACATCGTTGTCTTTGATGCCCTTGCCAATTTTATCTTCTCGATGGTAGTGCGCCTCAATCAATGCAACTTGTGTCTGTCGGTTTTATTTCTTTGATCCACCCTTCCACTGAAGCCTTACTTGCTGGCTCTTCTATTTTTTTTGGCCAGTGCCAGATGGGTTGTTCAGTTTGTGGCCGGATGTGAAAAGAGACAGAAAGATACGAACACTCCACATGCAAATGACACACGGTGCACTCATTGCACCGAGACTCATAAATTGTGTGTGTGTGTGTGTGTGTACCGAGACTAATCCGCGCGTTCTCCTTAGAAGGCAAATAAGAGGCACCAGGGAGATTAGCCTCATAAATTAAGTTGTTTAGTACCCATAGCGTGCTTTTTATGTTCTTGTTCGGCAGTAACGATCATTCGAGTGAAATGTGGGAATGAGGCCATATGTGCACTAGTTTGTGGCAGTACCCTTCTATTCAGCTCACTAAAGCGAGCGCGCGGTGTCCGTTTGATTGACTCTGTAAAAACATCCGGCCATATGGTGGGGGGTCGAGGGGTTGAGAGCGCGGCCAACTTAAAGTATCTCAATCTTAACGCAGCCACTCAAAGTGAAATTGGTTTAACGGCTAACACACAAACCCGAGCACCACTGCCAATACACATTGATATATTGCAATATGGCAAAGTCCAATACATACAGAACTCCACATGGCTTACTATGATAGTAACAAGCTCTGTCATCAGAAGTCTCCAACATCGTAGTTAGTGAGATATATATTTTATTATATTATTAGCATAGCATAGCACCAACACACAACTTTAATGGCACTCTAATAACCATCGCGCACCGAATCAATTGGTTAACTCGTTTGACATTTTATAATTTATTATTCTGGGACAAATGGCAATTGACAATTGAGATAATAAAAAGAAAGTTAATCAATCAATACATGGACTTGAAAGGTTTTATAAGACTATGACATAAAGAGAAGGAGATCTAAATAGTAGTGCTTGTTTGGGCTGATTAAAGATCAATAAATGTATAGTGATAAAGTGGAATTAGTTTGATCCAACTGAGTGTGCACTCGCTCACCGCGAGCTCACAGCGCAATCTTTTTCTTTTCGATTTCTTTCTCGTACCTTAACATTGGCACTTATCAGTCGCCCTTCGTCCCTGTGGATCAGTCTACTCTCGAACAGATTGTGTACTATCAGGACCGTGCTCGTCTCGACCAACTTTATTTCACCAGCCGAGCCATGATGGCATATTCACTCAACTCCAATGGCCGCGAGTACATTGCCTTCCCGGTGTCCAACTTAAGTGCAACTTTTGTTTACCGCTCGTGTTCCTGCGCGCTTTTAGGCTGTTAGGCTATTTTGCGTATTCCTCTGTAACTGTTTGCTATAACTCGGGCGTCCTCCTGCCTCCTAGAGCCTTTTTCGTTGGGTCACCGCTGATTCTTTCTGCCGATTTGAACACGACCGTGATTGTTATGAGTGCTCTCGTAACACCATTGCTACATCGATGCGCTGTGTCGTGCCCCACATCCACAACTGGCAATAATTGGCCCCTGCTCGCACCTTGGCTGAACTTGACATGAGTGAGCGTCGCACTTTTGTTCCACAGCCTGTGCCACTCACCTTTGGCACCACTGGCTGCTTGTTGAAACGCTCCGACTTGGTTGTCAATTGTTATGCTCAAGATGAACTCTCCACTCGTGACGGTGCGTTCTTCACCTTTGCTCCGACTACCAGCCTGACGGTGTTCGTTCTGAATGTTGCGTCTACTGATCCATTGGCTGATGCTCCTGCATCTAATCCTGAAGTGGTGGCCTCGCCCCCCGAAGGCAAACCTTCTTCATCTCAGTCGTCGTCCTCAACTTCTGCTGCTGCCACTGGCATCGAGGCCGTGCAATCTGATGATGTTACTGTGTCTGTCACCACTCAGTCGCCCTGGCTCGTTATGTGTTGCCACTGATGTGGAGTCCCCGATGGACATTGAAGAGTCAACTGCCGCCACCGTTCCAGGTGTTGTGTCCTCTCCCGTGCCTAGTCCCCCATTGGCTCCCACTTCAGCACAACCCAAGGCGAAGTGTCTGACGAAAAGATGACCGCCACCACTGGTACTGAACTAGCTCAGGAAGACCCTTCTGCTGGCACTAAGGTGGCGAAACGCGTCTTTGCACCTCCACCCCATCCCAAACCTCTGAGCAATTCAAGGTCCTTTAGGGCAATCAATCGAAAGTACATACATATGATAAAAAATACACACACATACAATAAATTCATGCTACCAGAACTCAATGGTCTTAATCCTAATCAACAAGGTTTTGGTGACAATGGCCGGTTTTATCATTATTTGCTTCAGCGAATGCTTGAGCTGAAACCCGAATTCGCGTCTCGCTTTGGTCAACTCACACTCACCTACATTCCTCGTTTGACAGAGTACCAGTTGAACAGACTGTGTCGTCACTTTACTGGACTAAATTCGCTCAACTTATTAATTTACGATCTGCCCGCTGTCCCAGTTGAGCAACTGATTGGCAAACTTGAAGGCGTTGACCAATCTTGGACTGGAAATTGACTTCCGCAGAGAACCCTCGCGCCCTAAACTTAGAAGACCAACTTCTACCGAATGAATTTTCTACTCTTTCTTCTGTGAAGAATCTCCAGCTCCATGTACGAACTGTCTCCCACCAAGACCTAATCACAGTTCATCTTGGACTAATTTTGCCCGAAATGGAAACTATCACCGTCACCAAACGCTCAATCGTTAGTTTTTGTCATTTGTGTGGTGATGAGGAGCATGGTCAACTTGTACCACAAGACATGTTGAGTGACTGTTGACGACATTTGTTTGCTTCATTCAAACAGTGCAAAAAGATTACAAAGGTTGTTCCAGACAAGTATTCTCATGTAGTACTAGATCAATAAAATGGTTTATCATTGTTCGAAATTATTATATTTACCGCAAATGCATTTGATGATGTCACTATAAATGTTACTATCATAAAGTGTAATGCCAAGACTGTTTCTACTAGTAAAATATTGTCTTCCAGGCCAAATCACTACACTTTGACTTTGTCTATTTCAATGTAAAGTATATAAAGCAGTCCTGAGTCAGTTCTTGGCCATCAGTTGAGTGTTTGCACAAAACAGAACTAACCTTACCAATCAAGTCACTTTAATAACAGTCAGATTACCCACTTTTTCATCGAACATGTCTCACATCAACTCTCTCCCCCGATCTCTGTTTGCTCACAATCTTTGACCACTTACCTTTGCTGAAACTTCTCCCACTTGGTCAAGTCTGTTCTCGATGGAACAATCTGCTCAAGAGTGCCTGCTTTCGTCGACGATCACTCACACTCTTCATTGGAAACAAAAAGAACTCAACCGGCTTGATCATAGAATCCCACTTTGTCAAACAAGTTCAACTTCCTCAATTGTTCAATTCGCTTTCATGTGAGATCGTGTTGCGGAAGAATGCTGACTGGATTGTTGAGTGCCTGCTAAATGTGAAGTGCTTGGTTATTGTTGGATATGGAATCAATTCCACGACTATGAATCATCTAAATCACCTACTTCTCCACTTGACACCCAAATTGGTTTCTGTACGATACTATCTTCGGTTTGACGCCTCATACACCGCCAACGAAGATTCAAAGATTATGAAGCACACTCACCAGTTGTTTCAGCAGCTCAACCGATTGCCCCGACTACGGAATCTTCTTTTCGAGTCACCAAGAAGATTCGCACAGAATCATCGGGAAATTCTGTACTTCCCAGTACTAGGGCGGCTCGACGAGTTCTACTTCCACACACTAGACTCGTTGAACTTTGTGTATGGGTCACTGAGAAAGTACGGTCAAACGAATGACCGGTTGAAGAAGATCTGCTTCGGAGACGCTGGCCGATTCGATCACAAGTTGTTAACCAGATTTTTAGCGTTTGAACCTCAATTTGCGAGTCGAATCGTTCAAATCGACCTTCACTACACGCCTTGCCTTGCAAGGTACGAGTTGAATAATTTTTGCCGCCACTTATCGGGTCTACAGACACTTACAATTGCCTTGGACGATCTTCAATTGTCCGAGTTGACCAACAGTTTGGTCCAATTGAAGCAATTGAACACTCTGGGCCTGATAATCGATTTTAACCGAGAGCTTCGATCGCTCTGCCACGAAGACTCAGAATCTTCAAATGAGTTCTCCCCACTGCCTACTGTGAAGACTCTCCTACTCTACATCAAGACACTGTCTCACCTGGACCTCAATTCAGCTCATCTTGGGCTAATCTTCCCTGAAATTGAAACTGTGAAAGCTGAAGGTTTCCTCATACATTGTCAAGTGTGTTCCAATGAGGAGAGAAGTGAAGAAAATAAAAGAAAACAATGCTTGAAGCGAATGTTTTCTTCCTTTGAGCAGTGCAAAAAGTTGAGATTAATTGAATTGCAAGAATAAAACACACACAAAATCTTGCATTTGGATTGCACTGTAATCATATTCTTGTGTTTAAAGTTGCGAAATAAATTGTAGTTTTAATAAAGTTACATTTCAATTGTATTTATAGTTTATAACAAGATTATATAAATGAAAAATCCTAAAAGAGCTATGGTTTAACTTCCATCTTCACTTTGTGGCCATGGTGCTCGGTCCAATACCGCTTATTCTTCTACTCTTCTTGCAACAATTTTATCGTCTATTTCTGCTTGGTTGGCTGCACTTGAGTTTGCATCCTAACATGATTTTGCTCCTGCACTCGCAAAGCAGAGGGAGAGAGAGAGAGAGAGAGAGAGAGAGAGAGAGCGAGAGAGAGAGAGAGCGAGAGCGAGAGAGAGAGAGAGAGAGTGCGAGAGAGGGCGAGAGAGAGGGGACGAGAGAGAGAGAGACAGAGAGAGAGAGAGAGAGAGAGAGAGAGAGAGAGAGAGAGAGAGAGAGAGAGAGAGAGAGAGAGAGAGAGAGAGAGAGAAGAGAGAGAGAGAGAGAGAGAGAGAGAGAGAGAGAGAGAGAGAGAGAGTATGGTAAAGATTAAGACATACCCACAAGACATCTGCAATTTACATTGCAGACTTGCGAATGATGTTCAACAAGAAGTGCCATATTCCGCCGAATGAATTCTGAATGACTCATTGGCAATGAGAGCAAGAGTGATGTGTGTTGATTGGAAGACTAACAAATATCAAATGACTGATTGAAAGTAACATTGGTTGTTTTCACATTTCAGATCATTAAGCAACAAACAAAGTTACCTTCATTTAGGCATAGACATAAACATATATATCATGTTTGTCACGCATGAGATGTGAGATGAACAAGCAATCAGGCGTAATTAGTCAATCTGGTATGCAAACTGACTAATTACTTGCAAAGTGAATCTCGTTGAACAAACAGGACACGAACACTCAAACAGTTGGAGAATTTAATGCTGCAACCTAATAGCTTTTGGAATGTCAAATACAGACAAATTATAATTGAATTATATTATTCAACATATTCAAAATTTATATATTGATATTATAAATTGATATTACGAAAACGGTGGCGACAGTTAGTGAGCGCCAATGTCACTAAAAGAATCGAGTGTGTCAACCAGTTCAAGAATATATATGCCCAGACGTGGACCCCAACGTGCAACATCAACTTCTACTGTTCCTTCTCAACCAGAATCACACAACCACTAACTCTTCGTCCTCCTGCTGTTGGTAGTACTGCAACTGCAAGTCCAACTGCAACACCAAGCTCATCATCGAATTTTTATACATATCCCGCTCGAGAAAGTAATCTGCAAACAGGTATGACTGATATGCAGCTTCGAATTCGTGAAATGGAGCAAATGATTGACCGAATACGCTACGAGCCGTTGTTAGGTTCAGTTGAAAAGCTGAGAATCGCATGCAGTGATCGCGGTCCCGGTTATCAGTACTACATGAGACAAATCTATCCAGAGAGTTGTGGTTGCTGTTGTTTCAATAATCCTTGGATTAGTTCGATTTTGAATGTTAATGTTTGAATCCATATATTGATCCAGAGAGTGATAGCGATAGCGACAGTGAAGATGATGCTGATTACATTACAATGCAAGGCAACTCGTCACATTGGGGACGGGCAAAATGATCTAATCTACTGCGTAATGGATCATCTTGAAGACATCATCATCATGTCATGACATCTTCTTCTGGAACCAATCCACCGAATCCTGAATTATCATTCTCACCAAGCCTAGGGATTGCCCATACATCTGGATCTAGTCGACAGCACCATCTAGTCCCACCTCGAAATGTGACTTCAATTTCGCAGGTCCATTTGGATTCCGATTCTTCGAGTAGTTCAATATGCCAGGTAATGCATTAATTAGTGAAATTGTACATCTCGTAGTAATACCCACAAAAACACCTACACTTGAACACAATGTTCCACTTTACCAAATATGATTTATTCATGACGTAATCTTTTGTTTTCTGTGTGTCTAAAGGACTGTAGGATTAAAGACATAACAGTCACAACCCTTTTAGATTGCCCTTAATTAGTATTCACCCTAATTTATCCTCTTGTGGCTATTTAATGTGTAGCTACGTTGTTTTATCACAACACACACTTCATATGCATCATCCAGGAATATGTGCTGTTGTGGGCTCTAGGGGGTTAGACTAATAAATACATCTAATTTTGTGAATATCTCTGTCCTGCAAGCCCCACACAAAGACGATAAAGATTTTAGCGAGCCCCTTTACATATAAAAAAATAATTACAGAGTCGCCTATTGATTTTTTTATGGCCGACTGACCTAAAAAATAGCAGATCATCCCTGGTAGCATCAAATGACGTGAAACGCAAAAAAAATGCACAGCTCTCAGAAAAAATTGAATTTTGCCATTGACATTGATTTCCATGTACACACACACTGATTCAATCAAAACGCGCGCTCATTCGCTCCCTTTTATTATTAACCCGCGACCGATGCACGAACTGCAGGGAAGTCAATTGTTTGCTCGATCGGGGGAGGGTGAAGCAATCTATTGTTCAGGTAGGGTGGTAATCAAATTTAATAATACAGTTTACGCTGTTACGTAAACAGGAAATTCACTTTTTGCTGTTCATGACGTAATCTTTTGTTTACTGTTCCCAATACTGCTGTTAGTATTACCTAACCAGAATGTACTTTTGAATAAATGGATTCTAGTTTGTATAAAAGACTGTAGTCGGTGGCGAACCTCGGTAGAGACAAGTCGTGTTGAAGAAATAAAGTTTCCTTCCTGAAAAAAATGTCAAAATCGTGCAGAAAAATACTAAAAATGAAACCCATTGAGAATCTTCATCAACTCAAGCCCTATCTGTTCACGGAACGCAAGTTGATCATTTACCTTGTGTGTGTGCTCGCAACAGGGACAATTGTGTTTGGAATTGTGGGCACTGCGGGACATTTGCAGTTGAAGGCCAAGGTGAAAGGAGTTCGCGAAACAGAATTTGTCGAGTTTAAGGTCCGTTTTATCTCATTTCATCTTGAACCTAATAATTTTTCTATTTTTCCTATTTTTTCCCTTTTGGCCAAATTTGTTAACATGTTCTTCATCTGACAGAAATACATCATCCACGTACGGAACAGTCTCCTCTGCTGTGCACCAGTCCACCTCAGTGGCTACTTTGCCGTTTCGTTCGATTCTCTTCCACTGGCTCGTCTTCATCTTGCGCTATCAGTTTTGCAGAATCTTTTTGTGCTCACACGACTACTCAAGTGCACCACACATCCACAAATGATAATGTTGTTGGATTTTACTGGTGATCTGCTCTATTTCACCTATGTTGAGCCTATGTTACAAATTCATTTGAATGTTGGTTTCTATTTTTGTGATTTTGATTCTGATGGTTTTGTATGATTGGCTGGTGGTGAGGTATATTCAGGATCTCAAGTTTATTAGAAGAAGTCGGTTAGAAGTGGTGGATTTGTAGAACCAAACAGATGAGGTTATTTTGTTCCTACTAATGTGTCCCTCACTTACCCTTCTGTACCCGTACGCCCCCTCACTAAAAATCAAATAATTATTTTCCTATTAAAACAAAGTATTTTTGTGTTGATCAAACTGTTGAGAAGTGGCTCCCTCTTCATGACCACTTGTCATGTTCATGCCCACTCAGAGTGAAGTCACCGTTCACCCAGTCGTCCAGTGTCGACATAGCCACTCTGTTCTGCCTTTATAAGCACGTGTGCTGAAGTGATCTATCATCGTATGCCTCGTATGTGCTACTGATCGGTTGTCTCTAGTGACTTGTGCTAATGCACCTCTTCCTTTGCAGATTGTGTATCTTCTAACCTTTGGTGGCCTTCCCTCATTGGTCAACTTGATCTTACTTGGTGGTACTGTCTGCTGTGGTCAGCATACCCGAATTCCTTCTTATTCCTTTACGGACCTTTTTGTTACTCTCTTTTATCCGAATAAACGCTTTTAACTAACACGTTATCAGCACGAAGCTTTGGGATGGAATTCACAAGCCTTCTGATTGGTATCCTGATTACACTCTGTGTATGCCTTATTGCATGGATCGTTCTGGAAGGGAAACCGGGTCATGGTACCGAACGACCAATTCGCGATAACCGAAAGTATCAAGAAAACGAAATTGTACGCTTGAATGGTACAAACTACTCGAACTGGCAATACATGCTTCGTCTGTCTCTTCGTCGTCTGCGCATTGAACAGGCGATACAACGACCTCTGCCAGTAAACTCTGAAGCCAACCAAGGTGCTCTAGCACGAATTACGTGCTCTCTTGATGACCGTCACCTATCTATGGTTCGAGAAATCCTCTCAGCATACGAGGCGTTTGAGAAAATTAGTCATGAGTATGTCACCAACGACGTGGTCAAACAAGCTCTCTTGGAACGTGACATTCGGACAATTAAACTGGATGGCTTTACTGAAGCAAAGGTTCGTGAATACAGTCAATCCATTACCCAGAAGATTGATGATTTACGATTGGCTGGTTCGGATCTTACACCCGAAAGGGAACTATGTCTGTACGTTGATGGTCTTCCAAGTGAACTGGTGCCGTTTAAATCCTCGACCTATCAACAACTGAGTACTCTCACAAGAGATCAACTACTCCTGAACCTGATCCGATATTGTGAAATGGTGGATAATGGAAAATCAGAACAGAGTCTGATGTCTAAAGAAACTCGTCAACACGCGGCATCAACCCGATCTTCAGGCCGTTCTTTGCCTACTCGTTTGTGTTATTATTGTAAACGTCCCAACCACATCGAGAGGAACTGCTATAAGAAGAAGGCCGATCTGGCAGCTGGTTTGTTGACTCCTGGTCAGACTCCTAATGGCACTAATGTGAATGTGAACGCTGCTACTCACGGAATAAATAATATTCGAGATTATGTTACTGACTGGGTTATTGACTCTGGTGCATCAAGTCACTTCGTAACATCTGACAGGCACTTAATGAATGCGATCTCAATCAGCCAGTCTGTTAGCACTGCGAATGACCAACAATGCAAGATCTATCGACAAGGCGATTTTATTCTGCACACTGGACCTGAAGTTATGCACCTCAAAGACGTCAAGTTTACTCCAGACTTTAGTGCAAACCTCTTGTCCGTAAGCAAACTAACTAAGGATGGATTCAAAGTTGAATTCAACGTGAAAGAGGCAACTGTGTCAAAACAAGGGAAAGTTTACCTCAGAGCATTTCGCAGTGGAAACCTGTACCGTTTTGAAGAAATAGAACGTGCCTTAGTATCATCGAAAATTATCGACTGGCATAGTGTTTTTGCTCATCCGGGAAAACAGAAGATGGAAAAGTTGAAACAACTCTATGATCTACAGTGTGAACATGACGAACAGTGTGTAACGTGTGCTCGGTGCAAGTTGAAGCAGTCTCCCTATCCTCCATCAACAACGACAACATCACGACCTCTCGAATTAATTCATTCTGACCTTGGTGTTGTGAACAACCCCTTAGGGTATGATGGATCCCGGTACTTCATGATCCTCGTGGACGACTTTTCTCGATATGTGGAAGTATTTACACTCAAGAGCAAGTCTGATGCCATCTTGGCTTTCAAAGAATACAAAGGGAAGATGGAGAAGCAGTTCGCCACTGGAATTGGAGCACTGCGAACTGATAATGGTGGAGAGTATACCTCCAATGAATTCATCGAACTACTGAAAGTAGAAGGAATTTACCGACAAAGAAGCGTGCCATTTTGTCACCAACAGAATGGTGTCAGTGAACGTACGATCCAGAAGGTTCAAACGATGGCACGTGCTATGTTGTTCGAAAGTTGCCTGCCATTAAGGTTCTGGCCCGAAGCAATTCGTACTGCATGCTACATAGCCAACAGATTGCCTCATAGTGCAATCAACGACGAGCTGCCCTGTAAACGGATGTTCAACCAGGAACCAGAGTTCGAGAAGATGAAAACCTTTGGTTCAGTCGCTTATAGTTGGATTCCTCATGAGAAGAGGAAGAAATTTGACCCCACCTCTGAAGAACTTATTTTTGTTGGCTACTCATTTGACGCTAAGGCCTATCGACTGTTAGACCCAAATACTGGCAAGGTCATCAATCAGAGGAATTGTGATATCTGGAATGGTGTTTTCCCTGCCTGCATCAAATCAATGAAATCATCAAAAGAATGTGAACGGGAATGTGCATGTGAAAACAATCCACTGACTCGAGTACTCTTCAACATTGATGAAGTGAATGAGAATGAAGAAACTGTCGAGGAACAAGTGAACGAGCAAGTGGATGAGTCAATTCCCCAACCAGCAGGTTCTAATTCAAATAATCTCATCACCGAACCCACTGTCAACCCTGCGATTACACCAGTCCTGGAACTACAACGACAGCTTCAATTGCAGGAAGATCGTAGAAGAGAAACGTCACTCACTCAAGCTTTGGAGAAGATGGATCGAAGGCTAAACCTGAATCTCGATCAACTTGTACTTCCAAAAACTGAACCAAAGACAGAATTAAGTACAGAAACGATTGCTAAAACTATCTCGTCTGGCCCTGCTGGTGGACTCGAATCAAGTACACAGCCTACCACATCCACTACATCTACTCCTGAATCAGAATCAATGATCCAAGGCATCACCAAACCTCCTACAAGACCAACTGTCGAACCAAGTGTAGGAGTACCTCCTGCAGAACCAACTGTCGAATCAAGTGTAGTGGTACCTATTGTAGAACCGGTTGTCGAAGTACAAGAACCGGGGAGGCGAATACAACCACCAAGAAATTGTGGAGTACCAGACCGGCTCAATTACATTGGTCTTGGAGAACAAGGCCTCATAGCTAATCACCCTTCTTGTTCCTTTATGGATTTTTCTGTTTTTCCTGAGTCAGCTCTATCTTCTTCCACAATCCAGAATCTACCTAAGCATGTACGAATCCCTGTCAACTACAATGAAGCAATGAATTCTCCCGAGAGGAAATACTGGGTAGAAGCTATGACAGATGAAATTTCCTCACTTAACGCTCATCAAGTATACCAAGCAGTTGAACAGCAATGTGCAGGTGAAAGAAAATTAATCACTACTAGATGGGTGTACGATGTGAAGAAAAACTCTCTAGGAGCCATCGTTCGATTTAAGGCGAGACTAGTTGCAAGAGGGTTTAATCAACAGAAGGGAATCGACTTTGAAGAAACATTCAGTCCTGTTGTTTCGTTCACGACTATTCGAGCTATGATGGTGATTGCAAGTCAGCAGAAATTACTCGTTCACCAAATTGATATAAAGACTGCCTTTCTTAATGGAGACCTAGATACTATAGTGTACGTCCACCCACCTGAAGGATTCAAAGACAATGACATGGTATGGCGAGTCGACAAAGCAATGTATGGTCTCAAGCAGGCACCAAAGTGTTGGAACGAGAAGATGAATCACACGTTGAACAAACTGGGTTTTAAGGCTATTCAATCAGACCAATGTCTGTATGTGAAACCTCTTGGTGGTGTGAATCTATTTCTTCTAGTGTGGGTAGATGACATTCTTATTTTTACTCACACTGAGCAGCAAATGAACGAAGTCAAGCAACAATTGAAACAGAAACTTGAACTACGGGATCTTGGACCCGTAAATCGATTCCTCGGAGTGAACTTCACAAAGACTGATCAAGGAGCATTCTCACTTTCACAAGAGATGTACATCGATGACCTCCTGAACAGATTTAACCTTGAAGAGGCAAGCCGTATTCAGACATTGCCAGCACTAGACAAGCTTGATTTGTCAAATGGAGAAATAAACCAAGCACTACCTATTAGAAGTCTCATTGGAAGTTTACTATACATCGCTAATCTAACTCGACCAGACATTGCAGCTGTGGTAAATTTACTTTCACGTCACTTACACGAACCAAATCAGCTTGTCTGGACGTATAGTAAACATGTACTGGCCTACCTGAAGCATACCAAGAAACTCAGTCTCACCCTTGGAAGCTTCAATGACTCAAATCTTGTGTGCTATGTTGATGCCAACTTTGCGACAATTGGTGACCGAAAATCCCAGTCAGGTGCTCTATGTCAACTCAACGGAAGCTCGATTAGCTGGTTCAGTCGTAAACAGAAAACCGTCAGCCTATCAACAACAGAGGCTGAGTATACAGCAATGGCAATGGCATGTAAAGAAGTCCTTTGGTTACAGCAATTACTTCACGAGTTGAGCTTTCCTGTCCAATTGCCTACTACCATGTTTGAAGACAATGTGCCTGCAATCCAAATTGCAAATGCTCAACGAAGCCTCTCCGACACCAAGCACATTGACGTGAAGATGCACTGTATCCGTGATTACAGTGCCAAGCAGTACATTTTCATCAAGCATGTTCGAACACATGAACAGTTGGCCGATTGTCTTACCAAGTCACTGAACAATCTTAAGCACACCAAGCTGATACTTTCGGGACCAGATGATCAAGAAGTTCGGGAGCAGGGGAGGTGTTGAGAAGTGGCTCCCTCTTCATGACCACTTGTCATGTTCATGCCCACTCAGAGTGAAGTCACCGTTCACCCAGTCGTCCAGTGTCGACATAGCCACTCTGTTCTGCCTTTATAAGCACGTGTGCTGAAGTGATCTATCATCGTATGCCTCGTATGTGCTACTGATCGGTTGTCTCTAGTGACTTGTGCTAATGCACCTCTTCCTTTGCAGATTGTGTATCTTCTAACCTTTGGTGGCCTTCCCTCATTGGTCAACTTGATCTTACTTGGTGGTACTGTCTGCTGTGGTCAGCATACCCGAATTCCTTCTTATTCCTTTACGGACCTTTTTGTTACTCTCTTTTATCCGAATAAACGCTTTTAACTAACACAAACTAATAAATCGTTTATTTTGCCTCTTTCATCTTCTTTCTCTTCTCTATCTCTATCTCTTCTATCTTTCTCAGAGGCAAAATCTGAACCAAATCGACGAGATGACTGTCACTCTGTTTTAAATATTCGAAAAGGTACCATGCATGCATTCAATTCTGGCCAGAGAGAACAAAAGATTACGTCACAAGCAGTGAATTTCCTGTTTTTCGTAACACTAACATTGATTTAGTGTTTTTATTTATTAATTAATAATGTGAAAAACTTAACTACTGTACCTGCACTCTACCCTATTATTTCATCCCCCCGTTCGGCAGATCGAACAAACAATTGATTTCCGGGCATTTGTGTTCACATTGACAAAAGATACAACACGCGTTGTGTTTGAATGTGTTGTGTGTGTACATAGGAATATATTAGTCCCTTTATAATTCATAAGCCACTTTTCAAATAAGACGTTTCATTTTATACGAGGGAAAAGAGAAGTCAATGATAAGCTTCAGTGATAAAAGTTTGAACGCGTTACTTTGACAATTTAAAATGTAATGTCATTTTTGAAAGGTGACTTATGAATTATAAAAGGGACTAGAATATATGTCAAAGAGGGGATAATGCAATTTTTTGTTAGACTTTTTTAGAGTTGTGCAACTTTTATTTTTATTTTTAATACTGTCAGAGATGTGCTGCTGATTTGGGTCATGGGCTCGCCATGAAAAAAAATACTCAGTAGCGGTTCGTTAATTTTTTTCTAAGCGTAGGCGTTTTTTTTTTAAAGAACTCTCGAATGACAGAGAAATTCCACAAGTTGATTTGATTAGATTAATTAACAGAAGCCCCTGCCACACATCCATGGATGCTGTATGTATTCAGTGTGTTTGGTGCTGGAACAAATTGTTGGTAGTGGCAACAAATGAAATGGCCACAAGTGAATCGATTTGGGTGAATACTAATTAATGGGTTTAAAGGGTTGTCTAATTATGTGCTTAATCTCCGGAAAGTCCTTTGGTTACTTGAGGGCTGTCTAATTAGAAGCAGTACGTTCAAGTGTAATTGAATTATTAATTAAAATTGTCAGTGTCCAGTTGTACAGAGCTGTAGTTAATCTACTGCTTTAGAGTTTTGGCCTCAGTTCGAGTAGCAGACGTCCACTTCAAATGGTCCAATTCCGCGAGGGTATGGTAATTTTGTTATTGTTGTTTGTGTCCGTAGCACTGCTACGTTCGAACCATTTTGCACTCACAAATTTGTCAAGTGCCTTCGTTGTGCTGTTTAAATTGAAAATAATTTTGAATAAATCGAGTTGTTATTTTTAAATTTATTAAATAATATCAAATATGACAAAAGAGTAGTGTGTGGATCACTCTATTCATCAGCAATTACGCCCCAATTGGTGCGCACTTTGTGAGATTTTCCACTCTACTCAAGTGGCTTAAGTTCCAAACGAGTAAACTTACTGTTCCCTAGAGAGCACTCCATTAGTGCAGTGTAATGCAGCTCAATTATAAAATCATATCAATAAGAATAATATTTACATAAATTTAATTATTAGAAAAAAGACTTCACTGCAGTGCTTTTCATAATAAGCTTTTAACTACTTTTTAAGCTACATGGAGAGAACTCGTTTTGTTAGATATTGCAAAATATAAAAAACATGACGCAAGTTTGACTTGTTCTTGCGTCACTATCCCTCACTTCATCATTGAACAAAGAGATGAGTTTGGTTAGTTCATTTGTCCCAATAAAATAAAATCAGTACGCATAGACTAGTGTGGTTTTTAAATCATTTATTAAACTGTTTTGTTACACGAATTTGTGAATCATCTTCTTTCATGAATCAGAAATCTCCGCACACATTAAGATCGTCTCGAAACTCGAGTCATTCGAAAGATCTCTTCTTCCACTCTACGTTTACCAAGTACCTTCAAGTCCACAATATACCATACAACCAAACAGGTATACAGCATCATACCAACAGCAATAAGCCAATACACCGCAAAGTGTACGTCAACTTGAGCGAATGCATAAGTTGAGAGAGCATCACCAAACCAATCAGGTAGAATTGTGAGAAGAGAAGCGGATTCACAATTGAGTAGTTTGAGAAGTACAAAACCATTTTGTATAACCAGGAGAAGCAAGTGGACGCCAGTGAGAGGAAGACAGTCGTACATGACGGCAATGAAACCTGAGAGTTGGACAAGAAGGCTGTAGAAGAGAAATTCCATGATGTGGGAGACGAATTTCTATAGAAAAAAGATGAGAATTTGGATTTTGTTTTATACAAACCTCAAACTCCGCAAATTCAACCTTCCCCACCCCCTCTTCCGCCTCCTTAATCCGCACATGTCCACTCGCACCCTCAAGTCCAAACACATTCGCCGCAGTACCAAGCACACACACCAAGTAGATCACCATCTTGCGTTCCGCAAAAAGATATGGCTCAATCTCATGTTCATGTTCGGTGGCAAGCCGTCTTTGGATAGCGGCGGTAACAAGATTGGGATCTCGATAAGCAATCGAGCCTCTAGTTGGTATTCGTTTGGTTCGGTTGGACATTTTTCGATTGAAATTGCAGTCAAACCAACTTTCAAAAAGCAGACAATCTTGTCTCGACCAAGTCGCACACCAGACTGAGGAGTCAAAAGGCAATGCCTGCTTTCTGGATAGTAAAGCTGCGTAATTGGTTGCGTAGTTTCAAGTGGCGGTCAAGTAATTGACTCCATTGGAGATGCTACCACAATATGCACAAACTCAATTACTATGCAAACAAGACACCACAGACATAATAAAAGACAATAGCTTTAGTAATTACCGTCGCGGTCCGTCTAGACTCGTCGATTTATGTAATAGCCAAAGCAATTGATTGGCTCGTGTTACACATTAATGTTTGGCAATTGGAGTTGTTGTGTGTGCTGCGCGTGCAATGCAATATCGCTCGCAGGAGAGAACCCCGTTACATAATTCATAATTAATTACTCCCGAGTATATTGAAATTAAAATTTAATTACTATCGGAAAATATTTAAAAAACGAGCTTATCTTAAAATTTTCATGTTGATTACTGAACCTTTGAATAATTTTTAAACGTTCAAAGTTTTCTAGAACATATTCTAGAATGTTTAATTATAATTATCATGCCTTTTGACATTTGACATTTGACATTTGACATTTGACATTTGCCATTTGCCATTTGCCATTTGTCTTTTGCCTTTTGCCTTTTGCCTTTTGCCTTTTGCCTTTTGTCTTTTGCAATTTGCCTTTTTTTCATTTTTCTATCTCCTTTCAACATTTGTTTATTTTTATTTTTGTTTGGTTATTACTGTTTTTGGAATTGAATCGTAAGGTTGGTTTTGTATGTTTAGTTGTCCATTTTTAATTGAGTCAAGGTCTATGACAATCAATAGACGTTCAACTCGACATCTACAACAGTACAACAGCAAGCTTAATAGCAATCCTGTGTGCATGAATAGAACATTAATTGAATTGTCGCCTTTCTTCTGGGAACCCACATTAGTGTGACATTCATTTGTGTGTTTGTCCTAATTTATGTACATGTTCCATTAGAACTAAAAGCTCCCTCTCCACTTGAATGGCTTACTTCACTGCAGTGCAACAACATCGGCATCACCAACACTTGAGTCAAAATTACGCCATTTAGTACGCTAATTCCCAACACAGTGCTGCCTAATTGAATTGATAGTAGTCGATGCTGTATAGGTTCCTAAAATTGCTATTGTCTCTCATGATGTGATGCGACATTTGGGTGCGGTCGCCCTCTCTCTCTCTCTCTCTCTCTCTCTCTCTCTCTCTCTCTCTCTCTCTGTCTCTCTCCCTCTCCCTCTCTCTTTCGATACTTTCATTCTATATACATTGCGGATGGCTCCCAACCAGTGTGGCCATTGTTCAGGATGCGGGAGACATTTAGCCAGTCCACTCGGAGACCCCGTTCGCTACAGACCAACTGCGTCCTACTAACTGACTTTCTGGTTTTGTGTGTGTGCTGAATCGAACGCGCATTTCGAACGCAATCCAATGCTATTTGCTTCTTCTTCTTCTTCTTCTAATGATGGGGCTGGGATATCAACCCCAGAGGACCCAGAATCGGGTACTCAAGTGCCACCAAGCTACCCGGTGGCGGAACCTGCAACTCAGACGCCGGAATCAGGTCCCAACCTGATCCAACGTATGTGGCGTCCAATATGGCGTCGTCTCCGTTCGGAAGAACTGAACAAAATGATAGCCATCCCTATTGGTGGGTTGATTCTCGTGCATATGGCTCTAAGTCTGGCTGTGTCCCATGTTCTGAAAGAGGCTCAAGACAAGGGCGTGAATCGCCAGGAGATTACAGTAAGTTGTAGGATAACTTATCAAAACTCGAATCTAACCTTGAATGCCAATCTTTCCTTTACACAGACTCGCAAGGCTAAGTTAATCCATTCGCACCTGCTTATCCTCCTCAGTCACGGTTTGGGTCTCTTTTCCATGTTGAATCAGCGCTTCTGGCTTGCTGTGGTCTATTTGGTCACGCTGTTCGGTAATGGCTACTATGTTTTTTCCCTGGTCTTCTGTACCGTACGATCCGGTTGTCCTAGTACTGCTCTGTTTGTTGCGATCCCCCAGTTGGGTTCACTTGTCTGGGTTTACTGGCTGATGCTTGGCTGGTTGTATGTTCTGATTGCGCTTGTCGGTTACTATGTGGGCATGGCTGCGCTGGACAAATTTGGTTTGTATGAGGACGATTCCTCTCCTGATAGTAGTATTAGCTGGCCTGAGGATTCATCAGACTCTGGACCCGTGAAACCAAGTCAGGAGCGGAATGCACCATCCCCTGTAGACCCTAATCCCGTGGCCGTCGCCTGTACCTCGAATTCTACCTACCTGGCTATGTTTCCCAACTTGGCCCAGGATGTCGGTGCGATCTTTAAGTTGGTAACCCCGAAAGCCTTTCCAACTGCTGAATCCGGCCCTAGCCAGAGCATCATGATGAACACCATGGTTAATAGTGTGAGCAGCATCGACTTGACCACGGTTGTGAAGAACAAGTTCCAGGGCACCGTGGCACGATTTTGGAATGCCGATCCAAAGTACCAGGAAACTGCTTTGTAAACCCAAATCTTTTTGGGAACTATTCTGTAACCACAGGACACAATTCAATTCAATCTTTTCTCTAAATTGCTTCTTTTTCTTGCTGTTTACCAATTCCATGAAAGCAATTACACATTTATTCTCACATTCAAGCAGTAATACATACAGAATCCAATTAGTATTCCTAATTGAATTGATTCTCACCGTAATTGGTTCTGATCAACACGAATCCAGAATTCATTACTTTTGTTCATGTTTGTGTTTGTGCATCTAATTATGTAATAATCCCTAGTTGTAGGACACCGTTGTGTACAAATAGTATAGTATAATAAATAAAAAACATTCCTCTTCAATATTGTCCTCTCTCATTTGGTCTCCCTCGTGTATTCTCTCACTTCCTGATGGCCAGGCATTACACTGTAAGGATTAACGTTCGTTTTTTTAACAGATCGTACGTTGTGTTGCCTAAATATAGGCTTAAAATGTCCCGCGTTAAAGGGTTATCCTCGCGGGAACACTTAAGCCTACCTAAATGAATTCAGGAACGGTTACTTAATTAGGCCTAAGTAGGCCTTAGTTACTAATATATTACTCATTCACATTTAAAATGGCCACAAGAGGATCGATTAGGGTGACTGCTAATTAAACGGGCTAAAATGGTTGTCTAATTATGTGCACTAATCTCAGAGCTTTAAGACAAAGAAGACAAAGGCTTCGATTGCTTTGATGACGTATTTTGTAGTGATACGCATGGCAGTAATCGTTATCTGGATTTGCTGGTGTTTGACCCTGGGTCAAACAGAGCGTACATTATTGATCCGACTGTGCGATATGAGTCGAATGAAGATGTTGGCCAAGCCGTACAACATGAAAAGCAAGCTAAATACAGAACTTGTGCAAGGGACGTTATGAGTCGATATCCTCAATATGGCCGACCAGAGTTCGAGGTTTTTGGCCTATGGGTTGGTTCTCGTGGTGCTATTCCTCGTAGGATGGTCGATTTCTTTGAGAAGTTTAGCCTCGATAAAGTTTGGTTGGTAGATATCGCTGAGAAAGTTCTCTCGGCGTCGATAAGGATGGTCCATCATCATATGAATGCTCAGCCGTCAAGTAAATAGTCAAGATTATTTAAAAGTACAAATCAATATTATTGATTGTTATCCATGAGGATTGATTAGTATGCTGAGTCTAATGGCACCCCTTCATAGGAGGGCAGCACCCTTTTGTTATTAATAAAAGTGTTACACACAGACCAAAAAGTCCAACTCCTTCTATTCTTTCAAGTGACATTTCAAAAGTTCAATGCACAACACTAGAAATATGTAAATCTATCAAACCACTTCAAATTGGCCAAAGTGGCCAGTGTCTAATACTTTTGTTTATCGAGTGTGTTCACTCCATGGAGTGGAACCACTTTGCCCTCAAGTTTGTCAAGTGCGTTTGCACTTTGACTTGCACCATTTTCACTCGCCTCATCGGAATAGATGGAGATTAGTTTTCAATTAGTCTCTACTAAATCAATACGAGTAGCCTACCACTGGACATTATTAATTAATATTCATCTAGATCTTCCTCTTCAGACAGTCCTTTGGGTACTTGATGGTAGGCTAATTAGAAGCAGTATGTTGAAATGTAATTGAAATATTAATTAAAATTGGCACTGTCCAGCTGAACTGAGTTTTTTTTTAGTCCAACTAGTGACTGGTCCTTTTATAATTGTTATTTGTGTTTGTTGAGTATTTTCTCACTCAACTTTGCACTTAACTTTGTCAAGTGCTTTCTATGTTTTGTTTAAATTAATAATTTCAATAGAATAGTTCCAAATAAATATTTTAAATTTTAAGCGTGACAATGGCAAAGTGAGTGAATCTATTCATCTTCAATTACTTCACAATTGGTGCAATTTGTGAAATTCTCAAGAGGCACATATGGACGGGAACAATCGAGTTAGCTTACTGCTGCAAATGAACGAAAATAAATGAAAGACTGAAAATTAAACTAAAATGACTCTATTCCATGAAATATTTGCCTAATGGAAATTAAAAAAGTTTTTTTGATTTATGTAATAGCCAACGCAATTGATTATCTCTTGTTTCACAATATTGTTTTGCAATTGTGGTCGCTGATGTATGTGTGCAGTGCAGTATTGATTTTTTGTTCACATGAAACCCATTTACATAATTCATATTAATTACCACTTGCTCAAATTCTAATACATTAATTATTTACTGTTATTATTTAATATTTTAATTTTAAAATTAAATTTTATGACTGTTGTGTAATATTAAAAATAAAAATCATCAAAAATTATATTTTTTTCATCACAATTAATTAAAACAATCCACAAAATTTTCAGTGATTCAATTCACGCACGCACACACAAAGCAAGTTTCTGTGTCGAGTTTGGGTGTGCGTGCGTGAAGTCACGAATTTTTTTCAGCAAAGCATAAAAAGATTTGCTTCTAGCATTCGATGCAAAGCAAAGATAACAGATCCAGTACGCAAAACCATTAGTAGCAAAGGAACTTGGAAGCACTCCATTACATTGCAAACTACAACATCAATATGAAAAGGACTACATTCCCAGAATATTCTAGCCAAATTGATGTTTTCTGCACGATTCGAAAGTTTGATTCCCAGAATTGTTATTGCCTCTCTTTTCTGCAGTGATTCATTAGCAAGCTCTTCCTCTCTCTCTCTCTCTCTCTCTCTCTCTCTCTCTCTCTCTCTCTCTCTCTCTCTCCCTCTCTTCCTCTCTCTCTCTCGTTCTGGATTTTTCGCTTCGGTTCGGGCCAAATCGATACTATATATTATGCAGTGTTCTTCCTAGATTGAGCTCGTGATTGTGCTGAATGCGGAATTTAGTTAGTCTAGCGAGAGAGACCGTGCGCTACTGACCTACTGACATAGCTTTTCCTGGTTCTTGTGCATTTTGAATCAAACGATCTAATCATGCAAACAACTACCGATGATTCTGGAACTGTTTCAGCCACTTCTGTCGAATCGGAATCTGTGGCTCAGGTGGAACCGAGTACTTTGTTGGCGGAACCAGGCACCCAGTTGGAAGAAGCTTTTCTTAACCGGATTCAACGTATTCATCTCCTCATGACATTTGGTCCAATTTGGCATCGTCTCAGCACTCAGCCACTCAACAAACTGATTGCTATCGCCATTGGTGTGTTGATGCTCTTCCAAATGGCACTCTGCTTGACTGTGTCCTACGTTCTGCAGCCAACTAATCTCAAGGGCATGAATCGTCATGTGATTTCCGTAAGTTCTAGTAATATTTCGATTCCTTAAACTAATCTTCCTTCGAACAGAGCTACAAAACCACGATCATGTTCTCCTATCAGATCAGTCTCATTAGCCACGCTTTTGGTCTGTTTTCCGTGTGGAATCAGTGGTTCTGGTGTGCCGTGACCTATGTGGTGATGCTACTCATCAATAGCGGCTACATCCTATCCATACTCTCCTGTTCCGTACGATCCGATTGTCCAGCCACTGCTCTGTTTGTTGCAATCCCGCAGTTGGGTAAGCTCGCTTGGGCTTATTGGCTGGTGCTCGGGTGGCTGTGCGTTCTGATTGGCCTGGTCGCATACTATGTCACCATTAGGGCGTTGGTCAAATTTGGCTGTGAGGATGCATTGTCGAGTTCCGATGGCATCACTTGGCCAGAAGGCACGTCAAGTTGGTCCAACTCTGGAGCAGAGGAAATAAACCAAAACTCGATCCAAGCAGCAGCTCGTAACAATCTAGCGGTCATGCAGATCTTCTCATCCCCCTCCAAAAACTCCGATTCCACCTTGGCAATGGTGAGCAGCTTGTCCTCCGACATTCTGAACCCAAGTCCAAAATTCCAAGAAACCGCTGTGTAAACAAAAAATTTGTGGAACCATTCTGTATCTAAAACGACAGTACGATTAATCTTTTCTCTAAATTGCTTCTCCTGTTTGATGTTTCCAATTCCAAGAAAGCAATTTATTCTCTCATACAAGTAGTAGTAGCACAGAATCCAATTGGATTGCCTAATTGAATTTCACGAATTCCTTTTGTTATTTTGTTCTGGTCAACCTGAATCCATTAATTTTGTTCATTTTCATGTTCATGTTTGTATGTGTGTGTGTGTGCATCTAATTATGTAATAATCTCAAATTGTTGGACGCCGTTGTGTACAAGTTGAATATTAGAATAATAAATGACGTGTTCTTGTTCTTTTTTTTCTCTTAATTGTTTTCTCAAGGTAGTGAGTTCCGGTAATCTGTTTTTTTAATATTCCGGCAATCTCAGAATGCAATCATCATTATTGCAAATCGATTTTGAGAATGGAACGATCATAAATTTTCCTCTCCAATCTTAAGTATTGGGCATTTTCAATATTAAGCAAGCAATGCAGTGAAGTTTCAAACTAGGGACGAATGAGCCTTTATTTTATAGTAGAGCACTCACGATTAAGGCCCCTATTTAAAATTAATATATTCCACTGTTGAAAATATTTATAAATTATTTTTGTCTAAAATTAAACCATAATTAATTAAAAATCGATTTTCATTTTTTTAACTAAGCAAAAACATTAAAGGAAGAAATAACTTGTCCATTAAGACTAACAAGACTAACTTGTAAGACTCGGTGATAAAAACGAACTCGAACAACAACAGCGAACATCTTCTCTGGTTAATGAATGTTCGCAAGTGCCCTTTACTATTTTCCACTTGAAGCGCTAAAAAGCTAATGCGAATTATTTATTCATTTATTTGATTATGACTGTACTACAAGAACTTAAGACACTTATGTCCAAAAGTTATTAGACAGGACGTACAAGTGGGGGGCTTATAAAGCTTACATGGGCGCTTCAGGTGAAAAAGTTAGGGTGAAATGGTGACTTTTTGCTGTCGTTCTTTAAGTGTCTTGTTTGATGTGAGATCTATGATTAATTTAATTTAAAAATTCAGTTTCGTTTTGACACTTGACGAGACAAGACGTATTCTTCTCTGTGTTTCGGACATTGAAAACTTTGGGTTGAACTGAACTATCTCTCAGACTTTTTCTAACATGCCTCGTATCCCACCACTCGTACGCTCTTTGGAGCGTCTCCATCGTCACGATCCAATTGGTTTCCAAAACGTGAAACTCGCACTTTTTTGCATCTGTGTCCTGTTTGTAGGTGTGAACATGTTCGGTACTAGCTTGGTTTGCGAGCATATCCGTACCATTGATCGTACAATCGATCCATTGGGTCACTGGCAAGGTGAAATCGATGAACAATTGGATGTACTCACTTCTTCTGAAGTTAAAGACCTAAAGCACTTTCTCCGGAACGCACTCTGGCTTATGCTCTACTCTCTACTGGTGGCCGTAATCGGATGGATCTCGCTCATCAACGACTACCTGCAACTGTCCCTGGTCTATTGGCTACTTCTGTATGTGCACAATTTGGCTATCTACGAAACGCTCAAATGTTTTACACCAGAAGAAGAGTGCAACATTTTTTCGTTTAAATCTTATCTCACGATTGAGATTGATCCCCCATATGGCGACCTGGATCAATGTTGGACTGTTTGTGTAACTTTTCGTGGTCACAGTGTTCATTGTGGACTTGGTCACTGTGAGAGTTGGTTTGTATTATGATGAGGTGAATCGACAACAACGGGCTGATCGTAGACAGAGTGCTGGTTGAAATTGTGCGTTCAATCGTACAGTATGAACCTTTTATGAATCATAAGGACTTGAATAGCCTTTTTATGGGGGCTCTCTGTACTTCTTTAACGATGTTACATTTATACATTTTAACCAAACAGTGTAATCTATTATTCTATGCTTGTATTAGCTTAGAGTGCGTGAAGTTCATTGGTTTTGCCTTTTTTTTAATTTTTTCACATTTATGTAAAATATATGCTACTCTTTAATCTTTTCTTTGTTTCGTTTACTTGTGTGTACTGTAAAGTAGACCATTTTTGCTCCACTTAATAAATTTCATTTAATTGTATTATGTCATGATTCCTAAATAAATGTTTGAATTCCTTATCGGAATTGGGAGTGATTATTATTTTGGTTTCATATATTCAATTAGTCTCGTACAAATCAGTAAGCGTAGTAACCTAACACAGGACATAATCAATATTCACGATCAAGTTCTCCCTTCCATAAGTCATTCGGGTACTTGAGAAGGGGTAGGCTAATTGACGCTGTATGTTCGCGTGTATTGAGAGATATTAATTGAATTGTCTAGCTCCATTTCTCGGAATCCCACTTGAATTTAGTATTCGTTCGGTTGTGTATTCTAACTCATGTTATGTTATGTTCCACTACAAATAAAGCAGTTCCTTTCCACTAGAAAGGTTTTCTTAACTGCAGTGCAACAACATCACCAGAACACAAATCACCTCATTCAGACCAATTCCCAATACTATCCTGCCTAATTGAATTGATGTCGCTTGTACTCTATGCGGAATCAATTCCCATGAATTGCTATTGTCTATTTCATGATGCGACATTTGGGTGCGGTCGTTCGAGCTCTCTCTCTCTCTCTCTCTCTCTCTCGATACTTCCATTCTATATACACAGTGGATGGCTTCCAGCAGTTCGGAATGCGGGAGACATTTAGTCAGTTCACTCGGAGACCCCGTTCGCTACAGACCAACCGCATCGTAAAAACTGACTTTCAGATTTTGTGTGTGCAAAATCGAACGCTCATTTCGCTACAATGATCTCTATTCAATCAACGCCTATTGATGACACTGGAATGTCAACTCCTGAGGACCCAGAAGCAGGGTCTCATGTGGAACCGAGCATTCCATTGGCGGAACCCGGAACTCAAGCGGAGATACCAACTCACAGCCTGATCCAACGTATGTTTGGTCCAGTATGGCGTCGTCTCCGCTCGAAAAAGCTCAGAAAAGTGGTTGCTATCGCTATAGGTGTGCTGCTGCTTCTGCAAATGGCTCTTTGTCTGGCTGTGTCCCATGTTCTAAAGGAGGCTCAAGGCAAGGGAATCAATCGTCATGAGATTACCGTAAGTTGTGTGGTTACGACTTGGCTTAACTAATCTTCCTAACACAGAACCGCCAGACTAAATTAATCCATTACTATCTGCTTAATCTCCTAATCAACGGAGTCGGTTTGTTTTCCATGTGGAATCAGCGCTTCTGGTTTGCTGTGGTCTATTTGGTCACTTTGCTCGCGAATGGCCATTATGTCTTGTCCATCCTCTCCTGTACCGTACGATCCGATTGCCCTACCACTGCTCTGTTTGTTGCGATCCCACAGTTAGCCTCACTTGCCTGGGTTTACTGGCTGATGTTAGGGTTGATGTATGTTCTGGCTGGCGTGGTCGCATACTATGTCGCTATTACTGCGTTGGATAAATTTGGTTGGTTTGAGGAAGATTCCGATGATAGTATTAGCTGGCCAGTGGATTTGTCAGCCTCTGGACCCGAGGAACCAACAAACCAGGACCAGAACCCATCAGCTCGCGATGCTAACCAGGACCCAGCGGCCGTCGCCTCCACCTCAGGCATCAACTCGAATCCTACCAATCTGGCAATGTTTCCCGACTTGTCCCAGGATGTCAGTTCGATCTTTACGTTCGTCACCCCCAAAGCCATTCAAACTGCTAAACCCAGCCGAGTTCAGAGCATCATGATGGAAACCATGGTCCATAGCCTGAGCAGCACTGACATGACCATTGTTATGAAGAACAAGTTTCAGGACACTATGGCGCGAGTTTGGAACACCGATCCAAAGTACCCAGAAACCACTTTGTAAACCTTTTTGGGTACCATTCTGTAACCACTCGACACAATTCAGTTTATGTTTTTCCTTTTATTTTTGTCTCTTTTTTTGGCGACTCCACGAAAGCAATTACACATGTATTCTCTCATACAAGTAGTGCATGCAGAATCCAATTTGCATCAGCAATTGAATTGTAATTGATTCTCTCTGCAATTGGTTCTGGTCAACCCGAATCCATATAGTCAATTAATTTTGTTCTGTTCGTGTTCATGTTGGTGTGTGTGTCTTCGAATCTAATTATGTAATAATCCCTAATTGTAGGACACCGTTGTGTACACTGTAGAATATTATAATAAATGATGTTCCTGTTCATGATTTTTAGCGAGACGAAGTTCGAAAAGAACGAAGTCGAAGTCTAATAGTTTCACTCTGTCTGTCTGTCTGTCTGTCCGTTGCTTTCTTGCCAGAAGAAACTACACCACCCCCAGCAACCAAACTTGGCACACACTCTTCATACCATGTGAAACGGTTACATTCCAAAAATCAGCATCCTAGGTTATCTGGTTGTGGAGATATTATCCAAAAAGATCTTTTTTCTGAACACGTTGGTATGCCGTAAGCAAAATATGACAACACAGCTGTTCGCTAGTAACTGTGGGACATGGGGGAGCAGTGCCCAAATTATTTATTTATCATACACATTTTATAAGAGTAACGTCATATGTGAATTTTTTCTAAATGTTCATTGTTTTGTTTTGATGTGTTTTAGAGTTTAGTGGCTTGCGAGACAAAGTTCATTCAATGCACGCAACTTTACTCATCTAAATGAGCAAGCGTGCGGCCGCTTTATTAAATAATTGAGTTAATACATTAAGTTAAACAATTGAGTGATCAGCAAGGCGACAATCAAAGCAAAATCAAAGCAAAATCAAAGCGAGACAAAGTTCGAAAGAGTAACGTCATATGTTAAATCTTCTATAATTAAAATTAACACGTATTTCTATTGGTAATGTTCTATATCAATGGAACATTTGAAATGATTCAGAGTTCATTTACATCTTATGACTAATTATTCGATTTCGAAAATGATTTCGAATTTTGGACTGTATAAATACAAGTGCTTTGGGTGTTAAAAAGGCCTTACGGCTCTGCGTTCGGTTCTCCTAGTTTACTAGCGAAACCTGCAACCTAAGATCTTAAGTCAATTGACTTATCGCGCAAACCCTTCGAGTGCCACGCGACACTCCTGCTTAACGCGCCATCCCTTCGAGTGCCACGCGTCACTCCTGCTTAACGCGCCATCCCTTCGAGTGCCACGCGTCACTCCTGCTTAACGCGCCATCCCTTCGAGTGCCACGCGTCACTCCAGCTTATCGCGCAACCCCTTCAAGTGCCACGCGACACTTCAGGTATTTATATTTTGTTTATTTTTTATTAATTATTTATTAATTCATTTTTTTTTTATTTTTTAAATCTCATTCCTATCCTTTTGTTTTGACATTCTATTTATCAGTTAGTTTAGCTTAATCTGTTAGGGCTTAGCTTAGTTAGGGATTAGCTTAGTTAGGGATTAGCTTAGTTAGGGATTAGCTTTTATTCTTTATTAGGGATTAGGTTAGGAACACAATGCCACCAAGAAGGAGGCTTACGGCTGCACAACAGAGGCAAGCAGAAGAGGATAGGCGAATCTACAACGCAGAACGTAATCGCGTACTACGTCAGGATCCGGATTATCGAGACAACGAACAAGCAAGAAATACTCAGGCTCGTCAGGTAGCCCGCCAGAATCAAGAATATCGAGACAACGAACAAGCAAGAGATACTCCGGCGCATCAAGTAGCCCGCCAGAATCCCGAATACCAAGAAAGAGAACGGGCAAGGGATACTCCGGCTCATCAAGTAGCCCGCCAGAATCTCGAATACCAAGAAAGAGAACGGGCAAGGGATACTCCGGCTCATCAAGTAGCCCGCCAGAATCCCGAATACCAAGAAAGAGAACGGGCAAGGGATACTCCGGCTCATCAAGTAGCCCGCCAGAATCCAGAATACCAAGAAAGAGAACGAGCAAGAGATACTCCGGCTCATCAAGTAGCCCGCCAGAATCCCGAATACCAAGAAAGAGAACGGGCAAGGGATACTCCGGCTCATCAAGTAGCCCGCCAGAATCTCGAATACCAAGAAAGAGAACGGGCAAGGGATACTCCGGCTCATCAAGTAGCCCGCCAGATTCCCGAATTCCGAGATCCCGAAAGAGCAAGAGATGCACAAGCCCACCGAATTGTTCGTGCAGCAAATGCAGAAGAAAAGTATCTAATGACGATTAAAGAAGGCCCCACAAACATTTGCGGTTGTTGTGGTGGCCTCTTCTTTTCTCGTTCAATGTCTAAACTCAAAACTACCAACTTACCGCGTGGGGTAACTTTGGATTTTATTGGTCAAGCATTCCCAACGAGACAACAAGGTCAAGAAGATCATCCTGTGTGCTCGGTCTGTAGAAGCTACATTGTAAAAGGGACCCTACCCAAACTAAACATGGGTGTAGTGGAATTCCCCACTATTCCACCCGAATTGAAAGATCTCTCTACTCTTGAAGCGCGAATGGTGTCTCTCAGAATCCCATTCATGAACATTCGCCCACTAGGCGTGGATCGCCAATTTGGAATTAAAGGGAACATCGTAAATGTTCCAATCCAAGTCAACACGTCAATCGAGATTCTTCCTCGTCAGTTCAATGACACGTTTACTATTCAGGTACAAAAATTTTGCTTGCTTGTGATGACAATTTATTAAGTTGCCTTATAAATTTTCAGGTAAAGCTGATGAGGCAGATGCAAAATCAACGAGCATATATATACGAAACAATCCGTCCAAACAAGGTCTTTCAAGCTGCACGTGTCTTAGTAAACACGCCACTCTACGCGGCTGAACAAATCAACCTTGATAACAACTGGATGAGTCAACACAACGGAATGACAGAAAATTTTATTGTTAATGAACAAGATCGAGTGGAACAACCTGCGATAATTGAAGAACCTCAAGCTGAAGATGATTGGGATGAAGCAATCAACGATGAGCCAATTAATCCCGGGATTCACGATACTCTCCTTCTTAACGATGACGATTTCTTCGCACAAGAACAAAGGGCCATCCGCTATGCGCCCGGAGAAGGTCAGCGTCCAATTCCATTACTCTTGGATAATGATGCAGAATTCAAATCTTTCCCAAAAACGTACTGCGGGAAAGGATTCCTTATTCCTCCAAGAGTAACGTATGGAGCGTTAAGCAAGTTTGAAATTAGGCATCATGACCGAAGAGCTTGCCAACCAGACCAGTTGCTGTACAAAATGGCCAAACTGCAGACGATTCAAGTTTCAAACCAAATTAATATTTGTTTACGCAAACGTACTCAACAAGGACCAGTGACTGCAAGAAACTTGCTCAACAATCAATTTGTTGAAGATTTGGTCATGCATGATGATGGTAAGTAATAATTGTAATAAATACATTTTTTTATTTTATTCAACATTTTCTAGGATACAAGATGCTGAAAAGTATCCGATCAAGTCCCGCGTTTTGGGAAGTAAAAAAGAAAGAACTGATGGCTATGTTACGGCAGCTTGGATGTCCTGTATTCTTCCTAACACTATCTGCGGCCGAATCAAAATGGACTGACTTGCTCATAAGTCTGAAGAAAACTGTAGATCAAGAGGACATTACTGAGGCTCAAGTCGCAGCAATGACTTACACCGAAAAGGCCAATCTTATCCAAAAGGACCCAGTAACATGTGCTCGCTATTTTGAACATAGAGCAAAAGCCATGTTTACCCTAATAGGATCTGAGGAATCTCCATTTCGTCCTCATATTCTTAACGATTCCTACATCCGAACCGAATTTCAGCATCGTGGCTCTCCTCACGACCACTGCTTACTTTGGCTGGAAGGGGCACCAAAGTATGACAAGAACAACCCCTTGTCCATACAAGCCTGCGTTGAATTTATTGACAAATTCATCACATGTTCCAAGACAGGAGCTCCTGAAGAACTGGTTGCTATACAAACCCACAAGCACACCTCTTCGTGTCGTCGCATCATTAAGAACAAACTAGGATGTCGTTTTGGAATTCCTCTCCCACCTATGAGAACAACAATGATTCTTGAGCCGCTTCCTGAAGAAGAAACTACCCCAGCGATTAAGAAGCGATTCAGCGTCATTTCGGGTCGTCTAATGGATATGTCCAAAAGTCGAGAAGAAATCACACTTTCATTCGACGAGTTTCTTCAAAGTTTAAATATCACTGAAGATGAATACATTTTGGCGATCAGATCAGCACTCAAATCAGCAAAGGTTTACCCTAAGGCGTTGCCCAAATGAGATAAGAATCAATGCCTACAACCCCAAGACCATCGGGCTTCATCAAGCCAACATGGACTTGCAATTCATCCTCGACCCATACGCTTGCGTCCAGTACATTGTGAATTACATCAACAAGGCTAACAGAGGTATGTCAAAGTTGTTGCGCCAAGTCACGGAAGAAACTCGAGCCGGAAATAAAAACCATAAAGAACGTCTGCGAACCATTGGTTCCAAGTTCATCAATGCAAGTGAAGTGTCGGCACAAGAAGCCACTTACTTAATCCTCGGCATGGCCGTTTCTAAAGCATCTCGAAAAGTCGAATATATCAACACTGGTCCACCCCAAGAACGAGTAGGAATAGTCCGACCACAGAGAGAACTTGAGGAGCTTGATCCTGAATCGACTGATGTGCTAGCATCTAACATGCTAGATTATTATAAGGCGCGTCCTGCTGAACTTGAAGATTGTACACTTGCGGAATTTCATGCAGACTACAACTATTCAAAGAGACGAAGAAACGCTCCACAAGTTCCCAACAATAACGCTGACGATGATAATGATGATGGCGATGGCGATAATGAAAGAGAAGATGATCAAGAAGATCAAGGCGAAGGTGAATTTACTTTGGGGAGGCGCCTAGGATACTTACGAAGGAGGACTGTATCAAAAAGTTATCCGTTGGCGTTATTATAATGAAGAACAGGATCCAGTCAACTATTATCGAGAGCAGCTTATGCTATTTCATCCGTGGAGGAATGAAGAAACTGAATTAGTAAACGTTAACGCACAAGAATTATTTCAAGAATTTCAACTACAAATTCAAGATATAAAAGACCGTTTCTGTCCAGGGAACATCGAGCAAGTGATAGAGGAGGCATTCGAAGATATACAAGAACAAAATCGACAAGAAGAAGAAGAAGAGGAAGAGGAAGAACGAAACATTGTTGTCCGAGGTGGCGAAGATGAAGAACCAGAATTAGAAAACGAATATGCGGTTTTTCATCCTCCAACGTCTCAAAATCATGTTGATATATTTCACCAGATGGGAATTGAACTCCAGAGAGAAAATGCTGGAGAAAGGTTTGTTTCACCTGGCTTTGTGGATTACAACGAATACCTACAGAATCTTGCAAGTCTCAATCTCGAGCAAAGACGAATTCTTTTGGAAGTCCTTCACCGCGCTAAAACTTTAACCGATCCTTTTAACCTTTATGTCGGTGGTAGCGCGGGAGTTGGCAAATCACGTTTAATCCAAACTTTGTCCCAGGCATTGCATCACTACTATAATCGTAAGAGAAATGTCAATGCAGAAACTATGAAGATTCTTCTTTGTGCTCCCACTGGAACTGCCGCATTCAACATTCATGGCATGACAATACATGGTGCGTTTTCTTTGCCATTCATGCAAGCTAGAGGTCCCATGCCTCAACTTAGTAGCGACGTGGCAACCACCATGCGTTCAAAACTACGCGACTTGAAGCTCATCATCACGGATGAGGTAAGTATGGTTGGATGTAAAATGCTTTCAAGAATAGATACCCGTCTGAGACAAGTTTTCATCACAACCCGCCCATTTGGAGGTGTACCGTATATTGTTTTGGGCGATATCAACCAATTGAAACCGGTCGGGGGACGATTTCGTTTTTGGTGACATAGACATATTGGCTGGAAATCCTCTTTGGCTCTCTTTCGGTTTCTATGAACTCACCGAAATAATGCGTCAACGAGACGATGCTACGTTCGCCCGTGCCTTGAGCGCTATACCTGATGGCGTAATGACACAAGACCAAGTTCAAATTTTCAGGGACAGACAAGTCGTAAACCTCAATGAAATTCCAGATGATGCGCTGCACCTATTCCGAACCAATGCTGAAGCAAGTAACCACAATACTATGGTATGTAACTCCCGCCGAGGTCAGTTTGTCGAACATAGAGCAAAAGATCGTTGTCATGGTTCTGCTCCGCGAAATACGATGGAACAAGGTCTTGCTCAAGTTGGGGGCAGAACAGAATCATACCAAGACATACGGACTACCAACCAATGTGCGACTTCAAGTGGGAATTCGTTACATGATATCCGTAAACGTTGATACTGAAGATGGTTTGGTCAATAGTGGCACCGGCTACTTAAGAAAAATTGACTTCGACAGAAACAGAACTATTCCAAAAATAATCTGGATGGAATTTAGAGATTCGATTGTCGGTGCAAAGGCACGCGCCAAGTACATTGATCATATGCGACGACTTCAAATCAATGAACGATGGACGCCAATAATTCCGATAACAAGAGCAATCCTACAAAGAGTACAAAGAGGCGCATACCAAATATTTCGCACTCAATTTCCTTTGGTATGCGCAGAAGGAGTGACCATTTACAAGTCTCAAGGAATCACTTGCCAATCAGTGGCCTTTCATATACCAAACCGTTGTCAACGTGCTGAAATGTATGTGGCTTGTAGCAGAGTAACGAACGCTGCTGGTTTATATCTTATTGGCCCGTTTCAAGCACCAGGTCCTCGAGCAGTAACCGACCGAGTTGGACCTGAACTTCAACGATTGAGAGAGGAAGCTAAAATTAGTTTCCATCTCAAATTTTGGGAAGATTTTGATTTATCGCTTACCCCTCTGAAAGTTATCTATCATAACGTCGAAAATTTGAGAAGCCATTCTACAAGTACTTTTTTCTGACCCGACATTTTCCGAGTCGGATATTGTATTGTTAGTAGAGACTTGGAGTATTCCTGGAGAAACAGTCACGCCCCCAGGTATTTTTTGACTTATTTTCACCCTAATTATGAGTATTAAATATTATTATATTGCTCTTCTAGGATTTGCAACACTCCAACGTATAGATGGCCAATCTCACCAAGCTGGAAGAGGCAGCCTGGTCCTCGTCAAAGAAGATCTTGCTCGACGGCGCACTACTATATCCGAGATTGTCAAGGAGGGAAGATCAGGAGCACATAGTTGGCGTATTGAAATGTGCATATTTGAAATTGATGGTACAAAGATCGTGTCTCTGTATTCTTCGCCTCGTGTACCTGACACAAGACTGTACCAAGAAATCGAGGATACAATTCAACTTTTACCTCAAGGACCGCTGATATTCGTAGGTGATTTCAATGTTAATGTGAAAGACAAACCATCGCACAGGCTTCATGCTGTAATGGCACTACATGGTCTTAACTGTAGGCTGGAATCAGCATGTTCAACCACAAATGAAGACACTCAAATCGACTTGATGTTCAGTAGTTTTCCCACTCAAGTCCATGTTTACGAGAGTGCAACTTCATATCATAAGCCAATTATGTTTACTATTTAATGATTTTTTAACATTTTCAGCATTCTATTAACATTTAATATATTTTATTATTAATTTTATATTTTAAATAATAAACATTAATTTTTAAATTTTTTCAGTCATTGTAATTTGTACACTTAAACTTCGTCTCGCTACTTTCCCGGCTTGCCGGAATTTTTCTCTCTCATTTGGTCTCTCTTGGGTTATTATCTCAGTGCAAATCTCGATTGTTATGTGGATTTCAATGCGTATACGTCCAGTTTTCTTTCATATCCTAATGCCTGACACCTTTATCGGACAAAACAAAACAAACACACAATCTATATCAACAACTTACCACCTTAGTGAATGTACAACATTACAACTTCGCCCTAAAAGAGATGGTTGCCTTTGACGAGGATTCGCCTAGCTTCATCCACTACATCGCTGACCTTATAATGATAACAGAACAAGAATTGCTAAATTGTAATGCAATATGAAAACGATAATATACCGTCACAGTGTCGACCATCATCACTTCAAGGTTCACAATCTCCCGAGGCATGATGTACGTGATGGTCACCATTGGGATTGTGATGAGTAAGATGGGCGATCTAAGTAACGAAAGCATCCAAATTAGGGAACTAAATCTTTTGGCAACCATGACGTTGCATGTGCATGACGAATAGAGGTGGAGAGGGATGGGAGACTACTTGAGAAGACTTGGTTACGCGAAGATGCCTATAATAAAAAAACGCAGTGCAGTGCAGTTGCCCTTGAGGAGAAAACACAAATTTATATTTTCTATTGTCTTTAAATCAATTAATCACAACTAATTATATGCCAACCATACGAAAATTTCCAATGATTAAGCACACACACACACACACACACATACACACACAAACATAAGTAAACCAAGTTTACTTGAGCAGTTTGTGTGTGCTCGAAATAACAATTCGTAAATCGAATTCACTAATGAATCGGGATTCTTTAAACAACAACAAAAAAAGAAAACATACTTTTACTACATGTAAAACAAAGCAATTTTATATTCGATGTTCAAAATTAGTTTTTTATTAAAGTAGACAGAAATAAATTTTCAACAACTTTTAATTTAAACGTTTATTTAGAAATCAAGTAACGCAATTAAATGAAGTTTATTTAGTGGAGGGGAACAATTGTCCACATTACAGTACACACAAACAAACGAAACAAAGTACATATTATTAAAAAGTAAATTAAAAAAGTTAAGAGAATTATATATTGTAAAAAGAGAAAGAAATTCAAAATGAAAAGTAAGTTAATGAACTTCACGCGCTAATATACACATAGAATAATAAATTATACAGATTTGTTTAAAATATGTCAATGTAACATTGTAAGAGAGGTGTACAGAGCCCCGTAGAAGACCATTCAGATTCTTAGAGGTCCTAAGAGGTTCAAACTGTACGATTGAAAGCACAATTTCAACCAGCACTCTGTCTACGTGCCGCCCGTTGTCGTCGATTCACCTCATCATAATACAAACCAACTCTCACAGTGACCAAGTCCACAATGAACACTGTGACCATGAAAAGATACACAAACAGTCCTGCATTGATCCATGTCGCCATATGAGGACCAATCTCAATCGCGAGATACGATTTGAACGTGAAAATGTTGCACTCATCTGCTGGTGTCAGACATTTGAGTGTCTCGTAGATAGCCAAATTGTGTACAAACAGGAGCAGCCAATAGATCAGGGACAGTTGCAGGTAGTCGTTGATGATGGAAACCCATCCGATTACAGCCACCAGAAGAGAGTAGAGCATAAGCCAGAGTGCGTTCCGGAGAAAGTGCTTTAGGTCTTCCACTTGTTCAGGAGTGAGTACTTCCAATTGTTCATTGATTTCACCTTGCCAATGACCCAATGGATCGATTGTACGATCAATGGTACGGATATGCTCGCAAACCAAGCTAGTGCCAAACATGTTCACACCTACAAACAGGACACAGATGCAAAAGAGTGCGAGTTTCACGTTTTGGAAACCAATTGGATCGTGACGATGGAAACGCTCGAAAGAGCGTACGAGTGGTGGGATACGAGGCATATTAGAGAAAGTCTGAGAGATAGTTCAGTTCAACCGAAATTTTCAAAGTCCGAAACACAGAGAGACACATACGTCTTGTCACGTCAATTGTCAAAGCGAAAATAAATTTTTAAATTAAATTAATCAAATAAATAAATCATAGATCTCACATCAAACAAACAAGACACTTGAAGCCAGACAGCAAAAAGTCACCCTCTCAGTTTATTCACATTAAGCTCCCATGTAAGCCTTATAAGTCCCCACTTGAACGTCCTTTCTAATAACTTCGGGACATAAGTCCTTGTAGTATAGTACTAATTAATAATCAAATAAATGAATAAATAATTCGCATTAACTTTTTAGCGTGTCAAGTGGAAAATAGTAAATGCCACTTGAGTAGATGCATTAACCAGAAAAGTTGCTCTCAGTTGTTGTCCGTCAAGTGTTCGAGTTCGTAGTTGTCCCTAAGTGTTTGCCAAATTTGGCCTATTAATGGAAAAGTTGTTTTTTTTGTTTGTTAAAAAATGAAAATTGATTTTAATTATCATTTAATATTAAGAATAATAATTTATTGATAATTTCAACGGTGGGGTACATTTATCTTAATTACCTTAGATAGATAAATCATCTACCATAGATGTCTTCATTGAGATGCATTCGTTCAAAGAAAAAAGCTCGTCTGCCCCTACTTGGTAACTTCACTGCATTACTTTTTAAATTGAAAATTTCTGTTAATCGAGACTTGAGATTAATGTTTTAAATTAATTAGACCTTCTTTTAAGGCCTGGTATTTAGGCAAACTACTTAGTCCTTTTTCAAGTAGATAAACACACAGAAAATACATTTTCAGTTGCAACTGAAATTTTTCTCATTTTGGAGATCATTAGTTAATTCACTAATTCAAATTTTATTCTGAGCACCATTTTTTGTCAAAAAGAGTTCCTAGTACCAACAATTGTCCATAATCGCATTCCTCGCACTTAAATTAGTCAATAAAAATTAACTAATAATCTCAAAAATGTGAAAAATTTCACTTGTAACTGAAAATGTGTTTTCTGGTTATAATGAACTAAAAACTATACATTGCATCATTGCAAAAAAACTTTACGCAACATACTGTATTTGTATATTTTTTAGAAATGACAAATTACCCGTCTGTCTAATAAAATCTATGACTGTTCCAATCGGTAATCAATTTGCGAATGATTGCATTCTGAGATTGCCGAAATATGCAAAAAATAACTGTGAGCCGGCACGCATATATAGCCATTTCTGTGAATATAAACTGAATACAAACGAATAGTTTCCAGTGGACACGCACACGCATCTTAAAAAACATTTGAGATTTGCACAGAAAATATATTCAAGAGAGACAAAATGAGAGAGTACAAGATTGAACAAGAACATAATTTATTATTGTAATATTCTACTTGTACACAACGGTGTTCTAAACTACGGATTATTATTACATAATTAGATGCACACACACAAACATGACATGAACCGAACAAAATTAATGAATTCTGGTTGACCAGAGCCAATTACAGTTAAAGAATCCGTGCAATTCAATTACTGATTCAAATTGAATTCTGTATTACTACTATACTTGTATGAGAAAATAAATGTGAAATTATTTTCGTGGAATTGGTAAACGCGAAAAAGAACAAAAATTGATTTAGAGAAAAGATTAATAGTAGTGTCTTTTTTCGTTACAGAATGATTCCAAAAATGGTTTTTTGGTTTACACGGCTGTTTCTTGGTATTTTGGATTCAAGATCGTGTTAAAGTGTCCTGAAACTGGTCCACCACTGATATGATCACCTTTGGATTCAAGACTGGGCTTGTACTCGGATATCTGGAGGCCATCTGGTCCTTGCTGCTGGGAACTTGGACTTGGGTTCAGAATGTCGGAGGACAAGCTGCTCACCATTGCCAGGGTGGAATCGGAGTTTTTAGAGGGAGATGAGAAGATCTGTATGACCGCCAGATTGTTACGAGCTGCTGCTGCTGCTTGAATCGGGTTCAGGTTTATTTCCTCTGGTCTAGAGTTGGACCAACTTGACGTGCCTTCCGGCCAAGTAATGCCATCGGAACTCGACAAGGCCTCCTCACAGCCAAATCTGACCAACGCCCTAGTGGTGACATAGTATGCGACCAGGCCAATCAGAACGCACAGCCACCCGAAAACCAGCCAATAAGCCCAAGCGAGCTTGCCCAACGGCGGGATTGCAACAAACAGAGCAGTGGCTGGACAATCGGATCGTACGGTACAGGAGAGAAGGGAGAGGATGTAGCCGCTATTCAAAAGTAGCATCATCACATAGGTCACTGCACACCAGAACCACTGATTCCACACGGAAAACAGACCGAAAGCGTGGCTAATGAGACTGATCTGATAGGAGAACATGATCATGGTTTTGTGGTTCTGTCCGAAGGAAAATTAGTTTAAGGTATCAAAATAGAATAAAACTTACGGAAATCACATGACGATTCATACCCTTGAGATTAATTGGCTGCAGAACATAGGACACAGTCAAGTAGAGAGCCATTTGGACGAGCATCAATACACCAATGGTGAGAGCAATCAGTTTGTTGAGTGGCTGAATGTGGAAACGAAGCCAAATTGGTCCAAACATACGTTGGATCCGGTTAGGAGAAGCTTCTTCCATCTGGGTGCCTGGTTCCATGACCAAAGTACTAGGTTCAACCTGAGCCAAAGAATCTGATCCGACAGAAGTGGCTGAAACAGTTCCAGAATCATCGGTAGTTGTTTGCATGATTTGATCGTTTGATTCAGTGAAAAAAAACCAGGAAAAGCTATGTCAGTAGGTCAGTAGCGCACGGTCTCTCTCGCTAGACTAACAAAATACTGCATTTAGCCCAATCAAGAGCACAATCTAGGAAGGGCCCGGCAGCGCTGCATAATATATAGTATCGATTCGGTCCGAACAGAATCGAAGAATCGAGAACGAGAGAAAGAAAGAGAGAGAGAGAGAGAGAGAGAGAGAGAGAGAGAGAGAGAGAAAGAAAGAAAGAGAGAGGGAGAGAGAGAGAGAGAGAGAGAGAGAGAGAGAGAGAGAGAGAGAGAGAGAGAGGAAGAGCTTGTTAATGAATTATTGCAGAGCAGAAAGAGAGACAATAACAATTCTAGGAACCGTCTTTGAATCGTACAGAAAACAAATCAATTAGGCCAGAATATTCGGGGAATAAAGTTTTTTATGTGATGTTGATGTTGTGGTTTGAAGTAATGGAAAGCCTTCCAAGTTCTTTTGCTACTAACGGTTATGCGTACTGCAGTGATCTTTGCCGCATCGAATGCTAGGAGCAGATCTTTTTAGGCTTTGCACAAGGGCGTGCCTTTACGCACGCACACACAAACTCGTCACGAAAATTTGCTCTATGTGCTTAATTTTGCTTAAATTTAATTACTGAGAATTTTAAGAGTCAAATTGCTTACTGAGGGTTTACTAATAAAAGACCGCATCTGTAATTACATTACTATTCGCTTTTATCTGTGTTTCGTTTGCATAATAATTGAGTTTGGTTCCATCCCCAATCCAATAGACTCTATTTAGTAGAGTCAATTTGATTGCGTCCGCCACAGAAAAAAATCATAACGAATTGCGTAACCGTCCACTGCACCAGAAAAAATAATGAGACATTGACTTTTGTTGCTCAGTCTTTCATGCTCAGAAATATTTGAAAATCAAGCGAATCTTTTCCTGTTCATGATGTGAGACGAGTGAAAGTGATAATGCAAGAAGAAAGCCAAACTTGCAGCATGTTCCCATTTCTATTCCAATATTGCTATTACAAATAACAAAGAGAGTTGCCTCTGTTCTGAAAAAGAACTAATCCTTTATTGGGGACGCAAGTTCACATTAAGATAAATAGCACGATGATGAGCAAATCGAAATAAAAAAAGTAAATTTATATGTTGATCCTTTTTATCAGTGTTTATTAACCTTCCGATGCCCGCGTGAAAAAAATTACATAGATGCCCATGTGGGGGTCAAAGTGACTCCACAATGCATTCTCTATGGGCGGACTTAGAATTTTCCGAAAAACGTAAAAAACAAGTTGGGTTCAGATTAAAGTAAACATTCTAAAAGTCAGCTAGAAAAAAATCCAAAATTTTTGGTTGAGTAGTTTTCGAGAAAACGAGCTTATTGTGGCCTTTGGGGTCACTTTGACCCCACGCGGGCATCGGAAGGTTAATGTACTCTTTCATAACAATTACAAGGTCATTTATACCGTTATTGTAAATTTTTTAAATTCTAACATTCTCTAGTATTTGGGTTTCTCGTAAATTGTAATTTACGCTTTTGTTTTTGATTTTTAAAATAATTGCACTTTACACTAAGGTAAACATGTTTTTGTTTGTTTGACAAATAGTACGCGAGATGCAATTCGAGTCATACTATTCGAATCAACTGACAACAATCAAATGACCTCAACCTGAATCATGTAAACATGATGATTGATGTATATTTTTCTGTTTTGCTAAATAATTTCACTTTAAATTAACATAATCATGTTTTTGTTTGTTTGCGAAAAGAGTGCGCGTGCTACTTGGAGTCATATGATTCAACTGTAAATTACTTATAATTCATCAATTTTTGTAAACATGTTTGTTTGCTTTAAAAGATAGATGGACTAAACTTAAGTGTATTAGGAAAACATTTGAGAAGAGTCTTATTGAGAACATTTTCAATCGACAATGCAAACCACAAAAATTATGTAAAAATGCACGAATTTGTGACCAACTTTTGTTACCATCAATTCAAAGTTGCCATTCTCGAGCGTCACACCTTCAGGTATCGTCTCTATCGTTGGCTTGAGGTTTTGATTATTCTTCTCTCAATAATTCGTCTGTTGAATCTTGCTTTTGTGGTTAATTTCAAAACTAGCCAAAGCCAAGTTGATCCTGTAGCAAATTATTATTTTGCTCACAAGAATCTATTTGATGTTGATCTGCTGTTTTGTGGTGTGTTGTTTTGTTTGCATTTGATTGTCATTCAGAAGGTAGTGTACTTTGATTCAGTGGATAATGTCGCTGCAATTGGATACTATGACTTAGTGGTGAATGCGACTGTCCGACTTGTCCACCAGGGTGCACGTTCGGCTGATGCAAATGCTGATTGCCTATGACTTCTTCTGCGTGTTTGTTTTCATTTTAGCAGGTGAATTTTATAAAATTAAAGAATAGATTAATTTTCTTTTGATAGTATTCTTTCTTATTTTATGGTCAATCTTTAGCATCCCACGAATTACTCATAGATTTAATTGGCTTCTCTTCATTCCTGACTTTCTGTTGATTGTTAACATGGTTTGGCTCCTTGTACGAAACACTGCGATTGTTTTTAACCACGCGATCATCACTTCGGAAGTGTATCGATTGCACGTGGAAGAGGGAAACCAAATGTTGGAAAGAATGGTAAAGAAATACAAGTTCCTAATGGACTTTTGTTGCAACCAAATGATCACTCCATCTGATCTGTCCCGATTGAGTTACTTCGTGAGTGAGCACACTCGAATGTCTCAAATCATCGCAATAATCAATAAGCAGTACGTTTCCAATCTGTTGTTCTCAATTCTACTCCTAAATGTACCAATCAACATTTACCTGGCCTATCACTGTGTGTACAAAGTGTACAACATCAAGCCATATCTAGCCTTAACCTTAACTCTAACCGTTGGTCAGTTTTTAGCCATAGCATTTACTCTCACT
This sequence comes from Rhizoglyphus robini, assembly GCA_023373905.1. Classification (NCBI taxonomy): domain Eukaryota; kingdom Metazoa; phylum Arthropoda; class Arachnida; order Sarcoptiformes; family Acaridae; genus Rhizoglyphus; species Rhizoglyphus robini. The sequence goes on from JAKIJQ010000014.1 coordinate 1,809,616, forward strand.
CTAATGGCTCGAGTCAGTGCTGCTTACCATCGATCAGCAAAGTACTTGCCAAGTATTTTGCAAATGATGCATCTGACCGATAACTATGGACTCAAACTGAAGGTATACGAAATGTACTCTCGACTCACGAATGGACCTATGATTGGCAACACAATGGGGCCTGGACTTACCATCACATACATGACCTTGTTTCAGGTTTGATATGTTAACTTATGATCACTTTAAACTAATTTTTTTTCGTTTCATTTCTTTCGCTAGTTTCTATTCATTTATTTCGACTATCTTTTGAGCATGTTTGAATTTCTAATAGACAGCTTTCATGATAACTAATCAAATGATGCATGAGGTAGATGAACGTAGGTCGATGAACCCCACTTTAACGACATCTTTTTCAGTAGAATGCTGCAATTTATTTTGGATTTTCCATTATGTGTTTAAATCGATCATTCAACAACAAAAACACGATTTTAAATCACTTGTAGTTTCTGTTGAAATGTTTGTTTGCGCCAAACGAACCGGAAACTTATCGTTCATTTGTACTCTTTCATAACAATTCCAAGGAAACTTATAACGTACTTGTGCATTTGTTTAAAATTTATGCTTTTATTTATATATTTTTCATTTAATCAAATTATTAATTTAAACAAAACATCGAAAGCACTTGACAAAGTTGAGTGATCAAACACTCTACGGAAACAAATAACAATAATAAAATTCCGGCAAGCCGGTAAAGTAGCGAGACGAAGTTTTGATTATGATAAAATATTGTTTAGTATTATTTCTATACAATTGTTCATTAATTAAGTTCATTAATGAACTTACTTTTACAATCCCACAAATTTAAGATATTTTGAATATCTCGTTTGAACATTGCTGGTACATCAAATGTGGGAGTGTGAAAATGTGTGCAGTGTTGTACAATGTTCAACATGTTTGTTTCAGAATCAAAGTCAAATATCTGCGTGTAACAACCTTTATTTAAACAAACAATAAAACTTTCAACACCATGTGTATGCTGCTGCAAAACAAAGCAAACAAACCGTGATGTGTTTTAAGAATTATTGACTAAAGAATTAACGCGAATGCCTCCTCACTGTAGAATGACACATTTTGAGGTAAATCTTGCAGTTTGGCCACCAAGACAGACCACGAATTGAAAACTTTACAAAGAATTTAATTTAATTTGACCAACTGTTCCTCCAAAGCATTTCTATTCACTGTCAATCAATCACTACAATGTCTTCTTACAGTACTGTTGATATAATTACGGGAGTTCTTCAAAATACAAATGATGGACTGTCGGTTGTGCATCGACATCTTCATTCAAAAAACACCGTTGTATCGATCTTCAAGGCTATATCAGGTGCATGAATACCTATATTGATTCATTTTGGAATGCCATCATAAGTTTCATAAGCTTTGTGTTGGAGCATTGATGATAACTCTCTCCTGATGTCTTGAGTTTCTTCTGTTCTCTACAAACTGACATATCCAAAGATATTAGGTAAGTTTTCTTTCTCATTTGACTTGCTGCAGCTGATACACAAGGCAGTTGTGGCAATTTTGAGAAAAAAAAACAATAGATATAACCAGAAAATGTAATAAAGACCGTCTTTGTATTGGTTATAGGTCGTTCGTCTTCAAAAATGTGTTCACGAATTGCATTTGTGGTCAAATAATTGAAGTGACGGCAGCCTAGACTCTTGAAATTGTGATTGTAAGCAACTTAACTTCAAAACTAATCAAAACAAAACAAATGCCCTTTTCAATAATTCACATATGACGTTACTCTTATGAAATGTGTGTAAAAGATATATAATTTGGTCGCTGCTACCCATGTGTTGTCATATTTTGCTTACGTCATACCAACGTGTTCAGAAAAAAGATCTTTTTTGATAATATCTCCACAACCAGATAACCTAGGATGCTGATTTTTGGAATGTAACCGTTTCACATGGTATGAAGTGTGTGTGCCAAGTTTGGTTGCTGGGGGTGGTGTAGTTTCTTCTGGCAAGAAAGCAACGGACAGACAGACAGACAGAGTGAAACTATTAGTCTTCGACTTCGTTCTTTCGAACTTCGTCTCGCTAAAAATTACCAAACACTGGTTAGATTAGCTACAGCTCTGTTCAGCTGGACATGACCAAATTTAATTAATATTTCAATTACACTCGAACATACCACTTCTAATTAGCCTACCATCAAGCACCCAAAAGACTGTCTGTAGAGGGAGTTCTTGAGGATTATTAATTAATTATGTCCAGTGTTACGCTACTCGTACTGAATTGGTAGAGACTAATTGAAAACTAATCTCCATCTATTCAGATGAGGAGAGTGAAAGTAATGCAAGTCAATGGAAGTGCATACGCACTTGACAAACTTGAGGGCAAAATGGTGTGAACACACTCGACAAACAAAAGTGCCAGACACTGGCCAGTTTGGCCCATTTGAAGTGGTTAGATAGATTTACATAATTCTAGTGTCATGCATGGAATTTTTAAAATGTCACTTGAGGGAATAGAGGGAGAGAGAGAGAGAGAGAGAGAGAGAGAGAGAGAGAGAGAGAGAGAGAGAGAGAGAGAGAGAGTTGGGCTTTTTGGTCTCTAAAGCTCTGAGATTAGTGCACATAATTAGACATCCCTTAATTAGCAGTCACCCTAATCGATCCTCTTGTGGCCATTTTATTTGTGCCATATTCGTTTAACGTGAGACATTTTAAGCTTGTATTTAGGCAACACAACGTATACCGTTAACCCTTATAGTGCAATTCCAGGCAATCAGACAGTGAGAGAATACACAAGAGAGACGAAATGAGAGAGGACAATATTGAACAAGAACATCATTTATTTATTGTAATATTCTACTTGTACACAACGGTGTCCTACAACTAGGGATTATTACATAATTAGATGCACACACACACAAACACATGAACATAAACAAAACAAATAGATTATGGTTAACCCAAACCAATTACAATGAGAATCCGTACGATTCAATTAGTGATGCTAATTGGATTCTGAATGCACTACTACTTGTGTGTGAGAATAAATGTGTAATTGCTTTCGTGGAATGGGTAAACAGCATGGAGAAAGAGAAGAAATAAAAGCAATTTAGGGAAAGATAAAGTGAATTGTGTTTTGTGGTTACAGAATAGTTCTCAATTTTTAGGGATTTACAAAGCGGTTTCCTGGTACTTTGGATCGGCATTCCAAAATCGTGCCACGGTGCCCTGGAACTTGTTCTTCACAACCGTGGTCAAGTCGGTGCTGCTCACACTCTGGACCATGTTGTTCATCATGATGCTCTGGCTAGGGCCGGCTTCAGCAGTTTGAAAGACTTTCGGGGTCACCAACTTAAAGATCGCACCCACATCTTGGGTCAAGTTGGGAAACATTGTCAGGTAGGTAGGATTCGAGCCTGAGGTGCAGGCGACGGCAACGGGATACGGGTCAGCAGGGACTGGTGCATTCGGCTCCTGGTTTGGTTCCTCGGGTCCAGAGTCTGATGAATCCTCAGGCCAGCTAATACTACTATCAGGAGAGGAATCGTCCTCATACAAACCAAATTTGTCCAGCGCAGCCATGCCCACATAGTAACCGACAAGCGCAATCAGAACATACAACCAGCCAAGCATCAGCCAGTAAACCCAGACAAGTGAACCCAACTGAGGGATCGCAACAAACAGAGCAGTAGTAGGACAACCGGATCGTACGGTACAGAAGACCAGGGAAAAGACATAGTAGCCATTACCGAACAGCGTGACCAAATAGACCACAGCAAGCCAGAAGCGCTGATTCCACATGGAAAAGAGACCCAAACCGTGACTGAGGAGGATAAGCAGGTGCGAATGGATTATCTTAGCCTGGCGAGTCTGTGTAAAGGAAAGATTGGCATTCAAGGTTAGATTCAAGTTTTGATAAGCAAGAAGAAGCTATCCCACAACTTACTGTAATCGCCTGGCGATTCACGCCCTTGTCTTGAGTCTCCTTCAGAACATGGGACACAGCCAGACAGAGAGCCATATGCACGAGAATCAACCCACCAATAGGGATGGCTATCATTTTGTTCAGTTCCTCCGAACGGAGACGACGCCATATTGGACGACACATACGTTGGATCAGGTTGGGACCTGATTCCAGCGTCTGGGTTGCAGGTTCCGCCACTGGGGAGCTTGGTGGCACTTGAGTACCCGATTCTGGGTCCACTGGGGTGGATATCCCAGTCCCATCATTAGAAGAAGATGACGAAGTAAATAGCATTGGATTGCGTTCGAAATGCGCGTTTGATTCAGCACACACAAAGCCAGAAAGTCAGTCAGTAGGACGCAGTTGGTCTGTATCAAACGGGGTCTCCGAGTGGACTGGCTAAATGTCACCCGCATCTCGAACAATTGCGCACTCGTTGGGAGCCATCCGCAGTGTATATAGAATGGAAGTATCGAGGGAGAGAGAGAGAGAGAGAGAGAGAGAGAGAGAGAGAGAGAGAGAGAGAGAGAGAGAGAGAGAGAGAGAGAGAGAGAGAGAGAGAGAGAGAGAGAGAGAGAGAGAGAGAGAGAGAGAGAGAGAGAGAGAGAACGACCGCACCCAAATGTCGCATCATAAAAAGAGACAATAGCATTTCTTGGGAACCGCATCGACTACTAGCGACATCAATTCAATTAGGAAGGGAATGTATTGGGAATTGGTGTACTAAATGGCGTGATTTTGGCTCAAGTGCTGGTGATGATGTTGTCGCTTGTACTGCAGTGAAGTAAGCCATTCAAGTGGAGTGGGGGCTTTTAGTTGTAATGGAACATTTACATAAATTAGGACCAACACACGAATGAATGTCACACTAATGTGGGTTTCCCAGAAGAAGAGTGACAATTCAATTAATGTTCTATTCATGCACACACACACACACACACAGGCCTGCTATTAAGCTTGCTGTTGTACTGTTGTATATGTCGAGTTGAACGTCTATTGAATGTCATAGACATAGACTCAATTAAGCAAAGGCAATTAACAACTAAACATACAAAACAAGCCTAACGATTCAATACAAATAAAATGCAATAACCAAACAACAATAAAAACAAAATAAATGTCGAAATGAGAAAGAAAAGGCAAAAGGCAAATTGCAAATGGCAAAAGACAAATGGCAAATGGCAAAAGACAAATGGCAAATGGCAAATGGCAAAAGACAAAAGACAAATGGCAAATTGCAAAAGGCAAAAGGCAAAAGGCAAAAGACAAAAGACAAAAGACAAAAGACAAATGGCAAAAGGCAAAAGACAAATGGCAAATGGCAAATGGCAAATGGCAAATGGCAAAAGGCAAATGGCAAATGGCAAAAGACAAAAGGCAAATGGCAAAAGGCAAAAGGCAAAAGACAAATGGCAAATGACAAAAGACAAAAGACAAAAGACAAAAGACAAATGGCAAAAGGCAAAAGACAAATGGCAAAAGGCAAAAGACAAATGGCAAATGACAAAAGACAAAAGACAAAAGACAAAAGACAAATGGCAAAAGGCAAAAGACAAATGGCAAATGGCAAATGGCAAATGGCAAAAGGCAAATGGCAAATGGCAAAAGACAAATGGCAAATTACAAAAGGCAAAAGGCAAAAGGCAAATGGCAAATGGAAAAAGACAAATGGCAAATGGCAAATGGCAAAAGACAAAAGACAAAAGACAAAAGACAAAAGACAAAAGACAAAAGACAAAAGACAAAAGACAAATGGCAAATTGCAAAAGACAAAAGACAAAAGACAAAAGACAAAAGACAAAAGACAAAAGACAAAAGACAAATGGCAAAAGGCAAAAGACAAATGGCAAAAGACAAAAGACAAATGGCAAAAGGCAAAAGACAAAAGACAAAAGACAAAAGACAAAAGACAAAAGACAAAAGACAAAAGACAAAAGACAAATGGCAAATTGCAAAAGACAAAAGACAAAAGACAAAAGACAAAAGACAAAAAGTAACAGACAAAAAAAACAAATATACCAATAAATTGTGTTTTAAATTACGATTTCTATGATAATTATAATGAAATATTTTAGAACATGTTCTAGAAAACTTTGAACGTTCAAGAATTATTTAAAGGTTCAGTAATCAACATGAAAATTTTAAGATAAGCTCGTTTTTTAAATATTTTCCGATAGTAATTAAATTTTAATTTCAATATACTCGGGAGTAATTAATTATGAATTATGTAACGGGGTTCTCTCCTGCGAGCGATATTGCATTGCACGCGCAGCACACACAACAACTCCAATTGCCAAACATTAATGTGTAACACGAGCCAATCAATTGCTTTGGCTATTACATAAATCGACGAGTCTAGACGGACCGCGACGGTAATTACTAAAGCTATTGTCTTTTATTATGTCTGTCGTGTCTTGTTTGCATAGTAATTGAGTTTGTGCATATTGTTGTAGCATCTCCAATAGAGTCAATTACTTGACCGCCACTTGAAACTACGCAACCAATTACGCAGCTCTACTATCACAAAGGAGGCATTGCCTTTTGACTCCTCAGTCTGGTGTGCGACTTGGTCGAGACAAGATTGTCTGCTTTTTGAAAGTTGGTTTGACTGCAATTTCAATCGAAAAATGTCCAATCGAGCCAACCGAATACCAGCCAGAGGCTCAATTGCTTATCGAAATCCCGAGCAAGTGACCGCCGCTATCCAACGACGGCTTGCCACGGAACATGGACATGAGATTGAGCCATATCTTTTTGCGGAACGCAAATTGATGATCTACTTTGTGTGTGTGCTTGGGACTGCGGCGAATGTGTTTGGACTTGAAGGTGCGAGTGGTCATGTGCGGATTAAGGAAGAGGAAGAGGGGGTGGGGAAGGTGGAATTTGAAGAGTTTGAGGTTTGTATAAAACAAAATCCAAATTCTCAGCTTTTTTTCTATAGAAATTCGTCTCCCAAATCATGGCATTTCTCTTCTACAGTCTTCTTGTCCAACTGTCTGGTTTCATTGCCGTCATGTACGACTGTCTCCCTCTCACTTGCGTCCACTTGCTCTTCCTGATTATTCAAAATGGTTTTGTACTTCTCAAACTACTCAAATGTGAATCCGCTTCTCTTCTCACGATTCTACCTGATTGGTTTGGTGATGCTCTCTCCACTTATGCATTCGCTCAAGTTGACGTACACTTGGCGGTGTATTGGCTTATTGCTGTTGGTATGATGCTTTATACCAGTCTGGTTGCTTGGTATATTGCGGACTTGAAGATGCTTGGTAAGCGAAGAGTGAAAGAAGATATCTTTCAGATGAATCGACTTTCGAGACGATCTTAATGTGTGGCGGTTATTTTATCTGAGGGAAAAGGATGATTCACAAATTTGTTCAAATGCTTGTAACAAAACATTTAAATAAATTATTTAAAACCCAAACTAGTCTATGCTTACTGATTTTATTTTATTGGGACAAATGAACTAACCAAACTATTCTTTTTGCTCAATTATGAAGCGATTACAAGTGAAGCAAGAAAAAGCCAAACTTGTGTCACGTTCTTTTTTTTATTGCAATTACAAACAAAACGAGTTATCTCTCTCTCTCTCTCTCCCTCTCTCTCTCTCTCTCTCTCTCTCTCTCTCCCTCTCTCTCTCTCTCTCTCTCTCTCTCTCTCTCTCTCTCTCTCTCTCTCCCTCTCTCTCTCTCTCTCCCTCTCTCTCTCTCTCTCTCTCTCTCTCTCTCTCTCTCTCTCTCTCTCTCTCTTAGAAGCTTATTATGAAAAGCACTGCAGTGAAGCCTTTACGTAAATATTATTATAATTGATATGATTTTATAATTGAGTTGCATTACACTAGTGAACTGCACTAGTGCTCTCTGGAGAGTAGTAAGTTTGGTCGTTTAGAACTTAAGCCACTTGAGTAGAGTGGCAAATCTCACAAAGTGCGCACCAATTGGGACGTGTTTGCAAATGAATAGTGATCCACTCACCACTTATTTGTCATATTTAATATTTAATAAATTAAAAATAACGCAATATATTCAATATTATTTTCAATTTAAACAACACAACGAAAACACTTGACAAACTTGTGAGTTTAAAGTGGTTCGAAGAGAGCACTCGACGGACGCAAACAACAACAAGAAAATACCCTCGCGAATTTGGACCATTTGAAGTGGATGTGTGCCACCCGAACAAAACTCTAAAGCAGTGGATTAACTTAAATTACGTACTACAGTTCTGTTCAACTGGACACTGCCAAATTTAATTAATATTTCAATTACACTTGAACGTACTGTTTCTAATTAGCCTATCATCAAGTACCCAAAGGACTGTCTGGAAAGGGTCATCTTGATGAATATTAATTAATTATGTCCAGTGGTAGGCTAATTTAGAACTAATCTCCATCTATTCCTATGAGGCGAGTGAAAGTGATGAAGTTGTAGTGCATCCACAAAAGCACTTGACAAACTTGTGAGAACAAAGCATTTAGCAAACATACTCAACCGACATAAACAACAACAACAAAATTACCAGACCATGGATAGTTTGGCTAATTTGAAGTGTGTGCCACCGAAGTAGTCAAATAGATTTATTACATATTTCGCGTGTTATGCATTGAACTTTTGGAATGTCACTTGAGAGATTTATAGGGAGAAGAATTGTGGTCCCCATTTGCGCTGAAGGATTAAGCACATAATTAGCCAACCCATTTAACCCCATAATTAGTCTTCACCCAAATCGATCCTTTTGTGACCATTTCATTTGTAGCTACTATCAACAATATTGTTCCAGCACCAAACACACTGCACATACAACATCCCGGGATGTGCTGCCAGAAGCTCAAATGAGCTTGGCTCAATTGATCCAATTAATTAATCAATAATCAATTTGAGGATTATCTCTGTCATTCGAGAGTTCACTACAATAAAAATGACGATAAAGATTCTAGTAAGCCGCCTGTGTTTAGATAAAAAAAAATATACCGAGCCGCTAATGATTTTTTTATGTTGAGCCCATGACTTAAATTCGCAGCACATCATTGATAGAATGATTTAATAATGCAAAAATGCACAACTCTAGAAAGTTTAACAAAAAACGAATTTAGTCTCTGACATTGATTCCTATGTACACACAACACATTCAAACACAACGCGTGTTTTCTCTTTTGTCAATGGGAACACAAATGCACGGAAGTCAATTGTTTGTTCGATCTGCCGCACGGGGGATGAAAGGATAGGGTGCAGGTTTAGTAACTAAGTTTTTTCACATTTTTAATTAATAAATGAAAAGTCTAAATCAATGTTAGTGTTACGAAAAACAGGAAATTCACTGCTTATGACGTAATCTTTTGTTCTCTCTCACCAGAATTGAATACACGCAGGGTACCTTTTCGAATATTTAAAACAGATTGACTGTCATCTCGTCGACTTGGTTCAGATTTTGTCTCTGAGAAAGATAGAAGAAATAGAAATAGAGAAGAGAAAGAAAATGAAACGAGGCAAAATAAACATTTTATTAGTTTGATCAGCACAAAAATACTTAGTTTTAATAGGAAAATAATTATTTGACATTAGTAAGGGGGCGAACGGGTACAGGAGGGCAAGCGAGGGACACACTAGAAGGAACAAAATGACCTCAACTGTTTGGTTCTACAAATCTACCACTTCAAACCGACTTTTTCTAATAAACTTGAGATCCAAAATATACCACACCACCAGTCCATCATACAAAGCCATCAGAAACAGAATCAAAAAATAGAAAGCGACATTTAAATGAATTTGCAATAGAGACTCCGCATTGGGGAAATGGAGCAGATCACCGAGATAGTCTAACGAGATCATCATTTGATCAAGTGTGGTGCATTTGAGTAGTCGGGAGAGCACAAAAAGATTCTGCAAAACTGATAACACGAGATGGAGTCGAGCAAGTAGTAGGGAATCGAACGAAACGGCAAAGTAGCCACTGAGGTGGACTGGTGCACAGTAGAGAAGAGTCTTACGAAGGTGGATAATGAATTTCTGCGTGGGGATAAGAAAAAAATAATGTTTTAAAATTGAAAAAATTGAAACGAACCTTAAACTCGGTAAATTCTGTATGCCGAACTCCATTCTGCCTGGCCTTCAACTGCAAATCTCCCGCGGTGCCCACAATTGCCAACACAATTGCCCCAGTTGTGAGCACACACACAAAGTAAATGATCAACTTGCGTTCCGTGAAGAGATAGGGCTTGGCTTGATGAAGATTCTCAAAAGGTTTCATTTTAGACAATTTGCTGCACGATTTAGACATTTTTCTGCATGAAAACTTTATTTCTTCAACACGACTTGTCTCTACCGAGGGTCGCCACCGACTAAACTGTCCTTTATGCAAACTAGATTCCCGTTTATTCAAAAGTACATTCTGGTTAGGTAATGGGCAGTATTGGAAACAGAGAACAAAAGATTGCGTCATGAACTGTAAAAAATGAATTTCCTGTTTACGTAACACAGTAAAATTTATTAGTATTATTATTCATCTATTAATTATTAAATTTGATTACCACCCTACCTGAACAATAGATTGCTTTCCCTCGCCAGATCGAACAAACAATTGACTTCCGTGCAGTTCGTGCAGCGATAGATCGCGCGTTTACAATAAAATGGAGAGAACGGGCGCGTGTTGACATTGAATCAGTGTGTACATGAGAATCAATGTCAAAGAGGCAAAATTCATTTTTTTGTGAGAGTTAATATTCATCAAGATAAAGTCCCCCTCCAGACAGTCCTTTGGTTACTTGAGTGTAGGCTAATTAGAAGCGTTATGTTCAAGTGTAATTGAAATATTAATTAAAATTGGTAATGTGCAGCTGAGAATTGCTATAGTTAATCAAAGTTAGTCCACGGTTATAAATGAAATCATTTATTAAAATATATTTTGTTACACGAAATTATACGAATTTGTAATTCACCATTTTTCACATATGGAATTCCCTCAAATTAAGATCGTCTCGAAAGTCGTGCCTTCCGAAAGATCTCTTCATTAACCCTCCTCTTACCAAGCACCTTCAAGTCAACGATATACCAAATAACCAAACCTGTGTACAGCACCATACCAACAGCAATGAGCCAATACACCGCAAAATGTACGTCAACTTGAGCGAACTCACAAGTGGAGAGAGTATCACCAAACCAGTCATGTAGATTCGTGAGAAGAGATGCCGATTCACATTTGAGTAGTTTGAGAAGTACAAAACCATTTTGTATAACCAGGAGAAGCAAATGGACACATGTGAGCAGGAGACAGTCGTACATGACCGCAATGTAACCAGAGAGTTGGACCGGGAGGCTGCAGAGTAAAAATGTCATGATGTGGGAGACGAATTTCTATAAGGAAAAAGATGATAATCTGCATTTTGTGTTAAACGAACCTTAAACTCCTCAAATTCCACTTCTCCAACCCCTTCTTCCTCTGCCTTAATCCGCACATGTCCACTTGCACCCACGAGTCCAAACACAATCGCGGCAGTCCCAAGCACACACACAAAGTAGATAACAAACTTGCGTTCCGTAAACAGATATGGCTCAATCTCATGTCCATGTTCCATAGCAATTCGTCTTTGGATAGCGGCCGTCACTTGCTCGGGATTTCGATAAGCAATTGAGCCTCTGGCTGGTATTCGTTTGGTTCGGTAAGACATATATTTTTTCGGTTTTTTTGGAAATTTTGTGAACAAAAATTGACAAAATCAAACTCGATTTGTGTGTGTGTGTATGTTGATGGCGATGGCCAAAAATGAAATGAACAAATGAGTTTGGAAAAATAACCCATTTATAGCTAAAAATACTTGAAAATATGACTCTATTCCTGGAAATAGTAGTCTAATGGTGCATAAAAAGTTCTTTGATTTATGTAATTGCCAACGCCAATTGATCGAGTTTTGTTTCACAATATTGTTTTGCAATTGAGGTTGTTGTGTGTGTGTGCTGAGGGTGTTTGCATTGTAGTATTTAACGATTTTTCTCGCAGGAGAACCCCGTTACATAATTCATAATTAATTACCCTTATTGAAAATTCCACTATTATAAATTCTATTAATATTTTATTATCATTATTATTTAATATTTTTTTTATTAAAATTAAACTTTATGGCTGTTGTGCAATATTTAAAAATAAATTTTTTAAATTCTATTTTAATGTTTGGTGACTGACCAATATTTTAGTTCTAGAATGTTTGTAATCAATTTTAGAATGTTCAAAATTATCACTAGTCATAAGTGACGCCGTGGTCGTGAAGTCGGAGCGGAAGTATCGCGAGCACTTGTCCTTATCAGTTCAGTCATCGATGAGTTATCAAAGTGCGACAGACACACAAATAAGCTCAATTCTCAATACAGATCTATGTAAAATATCACTAATTATTTTTTTATCTCCGGTGACCTTTGACCTATTGGGTAAAAGGCACAACTTCACCCCAACCAGAAGAAGCCAACCGAGAAAGGAGATGATGCAGGCTCAATCTTGACTCGAACACTTGAAGCGACAGATTCGCGAGCCACCGACTTGACAGACAAAGTACGGAAGACTCATTGGAGAGCAAATCATAGACATTTTATTGCTTTTATTGACTTGTATGATGAAGTCACATTCGAGCACTACATTGGTTTGTGGGCAGACAAGGAGATGAGGATGCGAGACAAGACTGTGGCGAGAGACTGCCACACCTGACCAACTTTTATTACCCATTCTTCTAGTAGATGTTCGACTGGTCGAGTTGAGGGGTGAAGGGTAGATTGGTCTGTATTGTTGGGGGTCACCTCAAACTCCTGCTCGTCTGCTACCGCAAGCATTGCCAATCACTAATCGATGATTTATGTTCGCATTGTGTGTTATATGTATTTACAGAACAATCGAAATCGCGAAAGATCGAATATGGATTGCATCGACATCACTTGACTAATCTGTTCTGTCTTTGTACTTAATCAATGTGAATTCGGTTCTCATCAATCAATCTCATTGTTTTGGTAGTACAAGTCAGTCAATACTTTCACTGTCCGGTTTCATTGGTCATTGTAGCATTCTTGCAATTAAAGTCGCTTGTCCGCTGGTTGGATTGGCATGCTGTTCGACTGATTGAACGCGTGCGGACTCCATCTGGACTGACAGCTTGATCAAGCGATTGGCCAACTCATTCGGTCACTCGATGTGGCAGTGGAGCAAGTTATATTATACAGATTAAATTGGTGGTATTGATGATGATTGTGATTGCGATATGTTCGCCATCGTCATCACCATCATAATAATCACAACCACTGTCATGTGCCGAATATCGATGGTGCCTCAATTGGACTGTGTTGAGAATGGCACCATATACTCTGAGTATAAAAATGCCTGTATCAATAGATATTTCGATGCAAACTGGTGTAATCTGATTCTCTTTTAGAGAACCCTAATTTCTATTTTGAGAATCGTTGTCCCATCACCACCGGTGCACCGTCAGTGGTCACAACAGCAAAAATAACTTCAATCACTGTTTATCACATATTTGAGTTCATCTTCCAGTCCAATCATAGGCCACAGGCAGATCATAGCCAAATATGACACAGCCACCACCACTGCTCAAGCGACAAATGAAGTGTACATTTATGGAATTGATTCATTGGGGTGATGGATGCGCCCATAGCAATAAATTGATCCTGGGCTCGTTTATCATAAGGAATAGGCATTTGGGTACAATGTGGACGAGAGTGACAAACTGCAGTGAACATGAAATGAGAAGTCAGTTGAGGCACACAAAGAAAAAAACACACAAAAAGCCAAGGAATGAGCGGACTAATGTGCGGCACTGAACGAGACCTTACCGAGAATTGCCTGGGAACCACACACGCACAAAATCAGAGCTCACCTAACTAATCAATTTGTTTGTTTAATTTACATCTCATAGTTATAGTCATTTTCATTCAGATCAATTAAATTAAATCAAACAAGACCGACCAAGGAACAATTTGGCGAAAATAGGGCGAGCTGGACACACCACACTCGGCCGAGCAGTAGAGCAATTGATGGTGCTCCCAATCAGTTGCTTGGCCGTGATAGTGCACTGTCTCCCCCTCATTAGCTCGATAGTTCACTTGCTATGGCAGTGGAGCAATTGATTGCCCATCTAATCAGAGATCATCACTTGCCCGATATGACCGTTACAGCGAATACAGCGAGTAACATGTCTGCTCGTGTGTGGTAGAGAGCGGCTTCGAATGGCGCTAGGTGATAGATGAAAATCTGCCCGTCTTGACTTGAACCCAATTAAATGGCGGTAGTGACACTTTTATATGGAATTAAGAATCATCAAAGACACAAAGATTCCACCAGATAGCCTAAATGATGTCAGCCACAGGTCAGAGAACACACAAACAATCACACAAGCGATACTCAACACAAACTGCAATTTGCCCACTCGATCGGTGTGCCTTCTTCGTGGTGGTGACAAGTCTGCAGTGCACGTCTCTACTTTGTCCACAACAATCACTTCGGAACTTTAATTCAATTACCTATGTTTTGCTCAGTGACACACGCATACTCCGTGTTACTGTGTGTGCCTCTTGCTCGCTTGAAGACTGATTTGGTGTGCAACACGACCGATCGTTGCTGTTAGATCGGCAGGAATCAATGCAATTACGTCAATTAAGGCCGTGGTATGGTGGTTATCGAGTAGAGGAACAACATCTACAACAACCGTGTGGTGTGCTATGAAATTGTTGAATATTCGAGCGACGAATCAATTATTGACACAATGTACAAATGTGCAAGCACACACAAGTCAAACATCGTAAGTGGAATGTGGTCATAACCACACGAACAGACGGCAAATGTTGCGGCACTGAATGAATATGAATATGCAACAATTTCAATAAGCACACACAAGTCCGTTTGTTCTGTCAATGGTGGGCAATAATTAACCTTATACACAAATACAAACATGTACGAGGCTCGTATCAGGCTGACCATTCTAGGCGCTAATTGCTCACTGGCTCACATGTCTGTTTGTCCGACTTGTGCCAGTTCCGTTCCTTCTCGCTCACTATTCGAAGTCTGACTTTGAGCTCAGTCCTGCCGTGGGTGATGGTCGCACTGTTGCGGCACTATCACTTATCTTGGCTCATTTCCTCAGTCATCGCGCGTGTCCATCAAACCAATGAATTAATTCTATTAGTGCTCACTTCATTAGCTACTGCTGTGCCGCAAACAACGAATTCTATTGTTTTAATCAGTACACTCACTCAATTATCATGGGAACCGTCAATAATCGATTATAATGTTGGTCAAATTGACCACATAGCAGTTGCCAGTTAATGGAAATTAGTCAACTAAATCTCTGGATTGTTAACACACCTATTGGAACGAAACAAGTCCCGTTTATGTCGATAGGTTTTAGTTCACTCGACTCTCTCCGCGTCATTCTTTGCACACACAAGCACACACACTCACTAGCAGACGGCTGTTCAAGCGTTCGATTGGTTCGATTGCTTGTGATGAACGCGCGCGTCGAATGAGAAATTGTGCCAAGACCAGTGACAGTGCCGAAGCAGTGCGACCTCACCATCACACACACTGTGCTGACAAAGTGAGCTCAAAGTGACACTTTGAACAGTGACCGAGAAAGAACAGAAGAAGAACAGGCACAGGTCGGACAAACAGACGCGTGAGCCAGTGAACCATTAGTGACTAGAATAGTCAGCCTGACACACGTGTGAATCTTTGTGTCTAACCTAGCTCAATTATTGCCCATCATTGACAGAACATATTGACCTGTGTCCTTATCAATATGGTTGAATAGTTATATTCGTTCAGTGCCGCAACATTTGCCCGTATGTTCACGAGGTGATGGCCACTTTCCACTTTCGATGTTTGACTTGTGTGTGCTTGCACATTTGAACATCGGGACAATAATTGATTCTTCGTTCGAATATTCAACTATTTTGAACCATTACCCACTTTTGTTATTGGCGTTTTTTCCTCTGCTCGATGGCCACTTTACAACTGGCTTCATTGATGCGATTGCCGCCCAACAGCACAAAGTCGATCGGTCGAGTCGAGCTTCAATGTATGTCAGTCGTTAAGCGAGCAAGAAGTATCGCGTCAGTATTCCTCGCTTTTCGCATTTGTGTTCCTCGTGTATCATGTCATGTGGTCACATGTCAAGTCGGTCGTGTCGCATCGTCGATGTAGAATCGAGCTAATAAAGGTTATCAGTACACAATTGGTTGTAACGTCCAATGGATAGATTGATATGCTAAATCAATTGCTACAATGCCACATATTTGCTCTAAAGTTATTATTTAGTTGTCTTAGTTATCCACCCAATTGTAGCACACAGTACGCCACACAGCCTCGGCAAAGTGCTCTTCTATAAATTGTTCGAGTACAGGCTCGATTGGCTACCGTTCGAAACTGGCAGATCGAGTGCAGTGTGTGTGCTAACTCGCACTTTCGTGCCTATTGTGCCAAAATCAGTGACAGTTCAGCAACAGTGCGACCACATCACACTTACTGCAGGACTGAGTTCAAAGTGAAACTTCGAACTGTGAGCGAGAAAGAACAGAACGTGCACAGGTCGACCGATCGGACAAACAGACGCGTGTGCCAGCGAGCCATTATCGACTAGAATGGTCAGCCTGACACATGTGTGCACCTTTGTGTCTAACCGAGGTTAATTATCCCCCGAGTCACACTGCATTCAAGGAGTCAAGGCTCAATCTATGGCTTACTCGAACTTAATGGTTGAAGCAAACATTCGCTCATTGACTTCGTCCTCGATATCATCAAGGCTCTACCTCTATCAACGTGTTTGATCACCAAACTGGCAAGTCTCATCATAATGTGCTTTGTGGCAGCCTGGTTTTGCACAATTTAACATTTCCCTTGCCATCAATCTCAGCGCTTCACTGCAATTTACTCTACTCGATCGTTATACCTTATTCATGATGGTGACCAATCCGCGGTGCATATCTCCACTTTGTCTACATCAATCACCTCTGATTCACACTGCTATTTGCAAGGCTAAATCGATGCTTGTCTTGTCCAAAAAAGTTTGGTTTAATGTGGAATCAGTGGAACCGGTCAATAGTCAATAAGTCAATAGTCAAGACTACTCGTGCTGACAGACTCCCCAGATCGAGGGGGCTCGAGTCTGCCGCTCATTGTGCCCAGCACAATTTGTTCGTATGTAAATATACACACTTTGGCAACAATGATACATTGACAGGCGTCGATGAGCGTGTTGATGACAATAAGCTTTGACAAAAACTCGAGATTACCAAAGCACAATTTGTTCACATAGCAGTTAAAACAAGAGCAAAAAAGTGTCTGCTCGTGTTTGGTAAAGAACAGGAGTTGGCGTAAGAGATTCTGTATTGGTTACGTGTATGTCTGTGGTAGTGTGACAATCAGGAGGAATCAGTCAACAGAGGAACAAAGCCAAATGAGCCATTGAATATGTAGAGTCAGACAGTAAAGTCTATGGGGGAATAGACAAATAGAATAATACAATTGGGAACATTGTGTAGTGTCAATTAGTGACAAGAGATAGGACAATCAATGGGCAATACAGGTAATCAGTCATTTGAAATATGAGAAATCAAAATAGACAGTAAAAGAGAAACAAAAGAACGCCATCATGGAAAGACCAGAATTAGACCACAACGGGAACGGCGTCCGTTTACGAACGACGTGTATTCTTTCGTATGTACTTCTTACGTTCCCACTTGACCGTAGGATACTGCTCGGGATGTGCCACCTTGAAATGACGTTTCATGTTGCCCGTAGTGGCAAATGACTTACCACAAACACTAAGTTTGGCAGATTTGCCCAATTTGCCAGCTCTTGGATCCTTCCATGGACATTCGACTTTGGCACCATTGGCAAGTGTCACTGCTCTTTGGTAGTTCTTCTTCTTCATCGGATAGTTCCTTTTCGGTGCCAAAGACTTGCCACGCGAATCAACCATCTTTGCAGTAGGATGTTTGTCCTGTGCATGAGCGTACACTTGGTTTTGATACTCAAAAGTGGACGATGCAACACATTTGGCACAGCGATACTCGCCCTTCTCGTGATAACGATGATAGTGAGTCTGCAGGGACTTCTTAGTTTTCCACGGTCCACGGACACTACAGTCGGGATGGGCACACGACCAAGAGGTTGAAATCACTTTACGGCGGCAAGCGGCGTTCCTGTCGTTCCTGGAACGTATATAAGAGAACGTATTAGTGTTCTGTACTGTATTGAACGACGGTACTTACCCGTCACGATGGACACAACCCTTGAGCATCAATGGACATTCACGCGGGTGGACAGTGTTCATGTGTTTCATTAGCATGGATCGATGTTCCACCTTGAATCCGGTGCAGTGGGCACAAGTGAAGGCAACAAAAGTAGTCACTTTGGTCATCTTCTTCTTTGGTTTGGTAGAAGTAGTGCAAGAAGTCACATGATTGCTACCTTGATTGGCACTCTCTTCCGCATCGGTAGAATAATCACGGACAGGGCCACCATCACTAGAATCAATGGCAACTTCACTGTGAGAGTGCAAACCATTGCCACTCATCAAATGACACGGATTTGCAATTGTTGTGCCATCGCTCTCAGCATTATCAACTTGGTCACTAGCACCAAAGTAGTGAGGCATCCAACACAAAGCAGCCGGGTCTAAAAGACCATTTACATCAAACAGTGCAATCGTAAATTGCTGCATTCCTAAACACAAAATCATGTCAAAATCAATGATCTAATATGAGCAGCAGCAGCAGTAGTACCTGATGTTGATTGCCAGTCGGCGCTGGCGGACAGTTGAGATAACTCGATCACGTGATCGTCAATCGAAGATGATGATTCGACCAGTTGGTGGTGGTGTTCATTTTGGTATTGATGGTGATTATAGTCAACAGGCACAAGTGAATGCATTGTTGAAGAGTAGTCGTCGTTGTAGTTGCCATGAGCGTCCATCATCATCACTAAGCGGCGGCGGCTCGATGGCAATGTGAACCGAAATAGTGAGCGAGTGAACGGGAGAGAGAACGAGAACGAGAGCACAACGAAGAGTTTACTCACTACACACTAACAAATCGAGCAATCGACTCGGCTCGCTCATAGCGAATGTACGTGAACATCACTAACTCTCGATAGTCTCTCTTTTCGATATCCACGCTGACTACTAGCAGTAGCAATCCTATTAACTAGTGGCACAGTTAATTGGCCTACTAATCCCCCACACATTTAATTAACCACAACCCCATTAACACAACATCAACTACAAACATTACATCTACACATTTGTACACAGAGTACTAACACAAGGGAGGACTTGAAGCCGAGGTTTAAAAAAGAACAAATTCACTCTCCGCACATCGGAAAGCGCCATAAATATTCAAAAATTACAAATTACTACTGATGGCACTCTGTGTTTGCTGTGCACAAAACGAAACGGCTAACGACCACGACTGTGGCCACTAGCCAGTGCAGTGGAACTGTGTTGGCCAACTTGTGCTGGGTAGTGAGGCTGCTGCTGCTGTTTTGGCTTTCTACTCAACTTATAGCCACAGTGTTGATTGCAATCCACGTCTTGGTAGAAATCGAATTGGTGGCATAACATATTCGCTCAGTGCCGCAACATTTGCCCTGTCTGTTCGTATGGTGATGGCCACTTTCCACTTACGATGTTTGACTTGTGTGTGCTTGCACATTTGTACATTGTGGCACAAATTGGTTCGTTGTTCGAATATTCAACAATTTCGAATCTTAATACATGGTTGTTGTCGATGTTTTTCCTCTGCTCGATTGCCGTACCTTACAACTGGCCTTATTGACGCGATTGCATTGATATTTCTGCCTCGTTCGATCGATTGAACAGCACCGATCGGTCGTCGGGACGACTGCACCCCAAGTCAGTCGTCAAGCGAGCATGAAGCATCGCTTCAATTTTCCCTCGCTTTTCGCCTTTGTGTGCCTCATGTATCTTTTCTCTACAAGTCATTGTGTTGTGAGTCGCAGAGTCAAAGACGACCGAAACCCCCACAAGTAATAACCCATAAATCCGTCATTCACAAAAAACAATAAAAAGCACATAAATAATCACTTACTGTGTGAGTTGGAGTTAGCTGGCGGTGTGTGTACGTTTCGAGGCCGAGGCCACTCAAGCACTCAACTTGTTGACGCAGTAGGAGTGTGGCGCTTGGTGGAATCCACGCAAACTGAATGTCATTTATAACGGAGTGAAGTAAACAGAGAATGAGGGTAAATGAGTAACGTTTTATTAGAAGCAAACAAAAGTTATGAGAATATAATGAATGGCTGAAGGTGAATGATGGTCAACCACATTCAAATCAAAGGAATATTGTTGAGATGGGCGAAAAGTTGGCTACCATTCACACAGAATACATATGGCCCAAAGAATCGAAACCTACTAAATCTCAAAATCAAACTTTCCCGCATCCTGCATTGCCTGACAAAAGGTAATCTCCTTGACAAACAGACTCGGGTGCGGAAACTCGACGTCGGTAGCGACCACATCTCGCATCTGCTCGTGGGTATGATTCTCCCAAATATGCTTGAAAATCGAGGCCCTATCATTGGATCCAGCATAACGACAGTTCCGAATAGTGCACCGAAACATTGTCACGCCTAGATGTTGCAAATTGTGTCGCTTCAGCCAGGATCGCGTCTTGAACTTCCTGCCACAGCCCTCAAAAGCACAACGATTCTCAAACCAATGCTGCTCGTGATAGTGTTCATACACCGCACTACGATAGGGCGCGATGAAGGTGCAGTGGTGCTTTTTACATTCGAAACAGCCCTTCACATGCACAAGATCATTATGACCAACGAGATTGTCGTAAGTCTTGAAGGCTGCTTCACATTTTGAGCACTTAAAGTTCTTTCCAGCGGGATGGTGCTGCGCCAAGTGTTGGTCCAACTGTACAGTGGGATAGGATAGCCAACAATCCAAACATAACATGAACGGCATTCGCGAGCAGCCGTGCACTTGACGCATATGAGCGTCAATCAGTTCATTGATGGAGTTGGCAGCATGGAGATTTGTATTAAAGGGAATTATTAGAGGACAATCGGGTAGTGGACAGCAAAAATGGATTGTGCGGATAATGTGGTCGTGATTCAACTGATCAACGCCTTCATTATCATTCGAGATGTCGCCTTCTTGAAAATCGTGGAATAGATCAGCATCGTAGTTGTCGTCGTCGTCCTCTTTCTCGTTGTCCGCTACCTCGCTCTTGTCGGTGATGGTGCCAATCTTTTCGACGATTTTCGTAGATTCTCGAGTTGGGATAGAGTTCTGGAGTGTGGTGGTTGTTGTTGTTGGCTTCGGGATGGTCTTCACTTCATTGGTGGGTGGCATAAGTTGCCAGTTCATTTGATTAAACATGACAACTTTCGGTTTGGCGGTCATTTTGATTGCCATGATAGATGATAGATGATGACTGAAGATCAGGCGGCAGTGGTGTTGTGGCGCTCCATATGACGAGTTCCTTTTGACGTGTCCGATGACATGATCGTGATGATGAGTCACTGTTGACGATACGGTGGTGTTGGTACGAGTGTTGGAACAAACGTTGGAACGGTGATTAAGACTAAAAGCAAATCAATCAAATACCAAAATGATAAAAGCACACACACACACACACACATAAAACAACGTACAATGGCAAGAGGCACTGACTTTATTGTGAGTGAGTTAGAGGAGCAGAGACCGACAGCAGGAGCAGGCACACACTTGTGTGTGTGTGACTTGACTTAGTGACAGGCCTTTCATGAGAGTGCTCTGGGCGCTGCCGCACGCTAGCACCGTCCTCTTCATAAAATACGTACGCTAAACAAAATAGTGACTCGCCAAAAATCAGCGTGTGCGTCGTTGCCCCTGCATGTCCCCTACCTTCTACTGTGCTATTGTGTGTCAGCTGATTTGTTGTTTTATTGACTTCAAATGTGCTGTCACTCAGTTGTGCATAAAAGTTATGCTTACCAGAAAATGTTTTCCAGGTTAATTAATGACTCCCAACCCACAATTTGGTTCTCCCAATGCCAAAATATCTCAAATCTAGTCCAATAAATCGGGCCCACGATTAAAGGGAAAATATTTTGGCCTCACTGAACTTTGCATACTGGTGGCCTAGTGGTCAAGGCATCTGCTTTGGAAGCGTAATGTCCAGGTTCGACTCCCGGTTACGGACAATTTTTTCGGTTTATTTTAAATTTCTTTTGGACTAAAAATGATCACAACTACTTAAAATTAAGTTAAAAACATCAAATTGTTCGAATTAGTTTAGTTTTGGTGACTTTTATTCGAATTATATCTTACCTTTGAAGTTCTTACAAATTGAGACATAAATGTGAAAATAATAATGAATTTCATTGGAAAACATCTCAAAATTGCTTAAATATCAATTATATGAGTGTTTCAACACAAAAAACCTCAAAGTAATTCAAAAAAAAATTCCGTGTCCGGGAATCGAACCTGGACCTCACGCTTCAAAAGCAAATGCCTTGACCACTAAGCCACCAGTATGCAAAATTCAGTGAGGCCAAAATAATTTCCCTTTAATCGTGTGCCCGATTTATTGGACTAGATTTGGGATATTTTGGCATTGGGAGAACCAAATTGTGGGTTGGGAGTCATTAATTAACCTGGAAAACATTTTCTGGTAAGCATAACTTTTATGCACAACTGACTGACAGCACATGTGAAGTCAATAAAACAACAAATCAGCTGACACACAGTAGCACAGTAGAAGGTAGGGGACATGCAGGGGCAACGACGCACACGCTGATTTTTGGCGAGTCACTATTTTGTTTAGCGTACGTATTTTATGAAGAGGACAGTGCTAGCGTGCGGCAGCGCCCAGAGCACTCTCATGAAAGGCCTGCTTAGTGAGTAGAGTAGTGAGAGTGCACCGCACCGAACATACTGAGAGTCAGGTCACATGTCACAATGTAAAACATGTCTTGCACTGGTCGCTATGGAGACCATTGCTTTGGCGCGCAAAGACACCATTACTCGAACACTTTCGACCACGAAGCACTCGCTTGACGATTTCTCGTTGCTCGTTCGCTCTCTCACACAGTGCACATAGCCTTTGCTTGTGTTGGCATTGCCTTAGTTGCGCGCTCTAGTCCTTTGCCGTGACTCACATCACATAGCACACCACACGAATTGAGGCGGGCTCAATCCGCCATCATCGAGTAGAGTGAGCATGCGCGGCCATGTGGTCATATGCACGGCATTAGAAGAGGCACACTCACTCTCGCATTGTCTTACCATCCACACGGTTGTCTGTGCGTCTCTCTCTCTCTCTCTCTCTCTCTCTCTCTCTCTCTCTCTCTCTCTCTCTCTCTCTCTCCTTTGTGTCACAAAACTCACATCTCTCAATCAAGAAGTGACCGTCACCGAAACGAATGAAACCCTCACCATGACCACGGCACCAGCATCATCATCCTCATCATCATCACTAGCAGAAGTACCACTAGATCTGTCTTATGTGAATGAAACCCTCACCATGACCACGGCACCATCATCATCATATGATGATGACGACGAAGACAACGACGTGGTTTCTATTGAAGATAAATCAATGGGCAAAGACGAAGGGCAATTGGATCATACCAGCATGTCATCAATTCAATCAAATGAATTGAGTGAAATTAGAAACAAAATGGATGCAACTCAAGATGCTGCACAATTGGCATTAAGCTCCTATGCGAGTCTACAGCAGCAATTGAATGCTCTCAGTCGGGACTTTCAACAATTGAAAGACGAAACAAACAAGTCACTCAAACAGAAGGATGAACGAATCAAAGTGCTCGAGCTACAACTACAGCAGCTACAGCAGGACAATGTCAGTGGACAGGACAATGAAGCACCTTGTGAGGTGATATTGCATGAAGACATAGAGCAATGGATGGCTCCTCCAATGGGACAGGATCAACCATCAACCTCAAGGCAGGAACAAACACAAGTCGTGTCCGTTGACCAGAACAATTCTCCAAATGGAGTCAACATAAATTCGCAGAATCAGGACACAAGTCCAACTGAGATGAGTGCACCAGTATTGAATGGCAGATCGGCTCGCAGTCGTCCACTTCGAAGCCGTCTTTCTCCCCCAGCTCCACCAAATCGTCGGCCTGGTAAGAAGACGAAACAGAAGAAGCCCAAAGGAGCACTCACTTGTCCCGATTGTCCCAAAAAGAAATTTAGTCGAAAAGATAACTTGGAACGACATATCAAGTCTAAACACACCCAATTTTATGGTCGATTCACTTGTTCACACTGTAACAAAGACTTTCCTAGAAAGGATACAAAAGATATTCACGAACGGACACATACAGACGATAAACCTTATGAGTGTGCTGTTTGTGGAATGCATTTTACAAGAAACGACAGTCTTGCCAGACATCAAAAGAAAGCATGCAGTAACGAGCAAGCTTAAGTCAGCCAGAGACTTACACACCATGACACACACACACACACACACACACACACACACACACACACACACACACACACACACACACACACACACACACACACACACACACACACACACACACACACACACACACACACACACACACACACACACAATCATTAACACTTTATTCTTTAAATTAAACGACGCAGTTAGTTTAAGCTAAAACTGTCATTCGCTGATGCGGTTAGTAGAAGAATGAACCTTTGTCTTTGAACCCACATATATCAACACTTGCACTTAAAGTCTACACCAATCTACATGAATGACCACAACCACACTACTGTAATGCTCTCATTTACTTTAATAAATAATCCAAAATTTACATAACTTTTACTAATCTAATGCCAAATGGAAATCAATCATACTGTTGGCCGACCGATCGAGTGAGCGGCAGCGTGCACTGAACTCCGAGTTGTGGACAGTAGAACGGTGTTGGTTCTGTGACGAATGCACGCGGGCAGTCGCACAGGAAATAACTTGAACACAAGGGTAAAGGTGGAGAAGGGAGTTTAATGTGCACGCAGGCTGTGATGTGGTGACAGTGTAAGAGGCTCGCAACAAACACTATGCCCTGAAGGGCAAGGGCAATGTGTTAAATAAGCCCAGAAATGGCTAGAGTTCGATCGAACTCGGCTTGCTCTGTTGCATTTGCAACAGGTTCAATCCATTCATGAGCCGAGTCAAGCCCCGATCGCCCTCTGAATGCCATCAAGCAGATCCCGCTTGTACAGTATGAATTGTTTGTGCAGTCCGATGATGACCGGAATCTCGCTGAGATCAAAGCCCAATTCGGCGCTCACAGTGGACAGTGCCTGTAGAAAGGCCAGGTCCATGTTGTAGTCTGAGAAGAAGAAGAGATGCGACTCGGCCAGTAGGACACGGTACTGTTCCGGCATAGCCTTCGTTCCGGCACAGGTGATGTAGCAGCCAATGATCGGATCGCCGATCAGTTCACCACACAGTTGTTCATGAAATTTGTGCAGCCGCGAGTTCATCCACTGCATCTCACGCAGGTTCGACTCCTTCATTTGATAGACAATAGTGTGGCCATTGTGTTTCTTAGCCGCAAGATTGTACTTTGCGTGATAGATACTGTCCGCCAATTGTTCAATGTTGTACTCAGTGTCGATCAGTTTGTCGAGTTCATTTTCGACCACACGTGGCAGTGTCTGGGACTTGACCAACAGTTCGGTCAGTTGAGTGGTGAGGAAAGTACGCAGAATTGGTGTTCACTGGCTTGCGTCTATGTGTGTGTGTGTGTATGTACGTTAATGGCCAATGATTGAGCGAATGAATTGGGTGAGAGAGAGAGAGAGAGAGAGAGAGAGAGAGAGAGAGAGAGAATATATCGATTGTGTGTGTGTGTGTGTACGTTAATGCCCAATGATTGAGCGAATGAATTTGGGTGAGAGAGAGAGAGAGAGAGAGAGAGAGAGAATATATCGATTGTGTGTGTGTGTACGTTAATGCCCAATGATTGAGCGAATGAATTTGGGAGAGAGAGAGAGAGAGAGAGAGAGAATATATCGATTGTGTGTGTGTGTGTGTACGTTAATGCCCAATGATTGTTAGCGAATGAATTTGGGTGAGAGAGAGAGAGAGAGAGAGAGAGAGAGGAAGTGAGAGAGAGAATATGTCGATTGTGTGTGTGTGTGTGTGTGTGTGTGTGTGTGTGTGTGTGTGTACGTTAATGGCCAATGATTGTTAGCGAATGAATTTGGGTGAGAGAGAGAGAGAGAGAGAGAGAGAGAGAGAGAGAGAGAGAGAGAGAGAGAGAATATGTCGATTGTGTGTGTGTGTGTGTGTGTGTGCATGTATGTACGTTAATGGCCAATGATTGTTAGCGAATGAATTTGGGTGAGAGAGAGAGAGAGAGAGAGAGAGAGAGAGAGAGAGAGAGAGAGAGAATATGTCGATTGTGTGTGTGTGTGTGTGTGTGTGTGTGTACGTTAATGGCAAATGATTGTTAGCTAATGAATTTGGGTGAGAGAGAGAGAGGTAACCGAAAACACCTGATCAAGAACCAAGACAGAACCGATTAGTCAAGCGATGTCGATGCAATCGTGTTGGACTACATGGACTGATGAAATGATTGCAGTGTGTCAAGGTATTGGCTAATGATTCATTTGTAACAATTCAGACAATTATGGAATAATGCAATTATTGACTCATTGGTGTGAAGGACTGGCGTGCAGTGAGTGAACAATTGAGCCAAGACCGGTGAGAGTGCTACGGCAACAGTGCGTAACGTAGAACACTTGTCCGACCTGTACCTGTTCTGTTCCTGTTCGCTCACTGTTCAAAGGGTCACTCGAGTCCACTCCACTCGATCGGTGTACCTTCTTCTTGGTGGTGACAAGTTCGCGCTCACTCCACTTGTCAAATAGCAGTGAGGAACAGAATGGGTGATTGTTGTGGCCAAGATGAAGAGGTGCACCACAGACCGGCCACTGTGACCACACGTGTACACACACAGTGTTTGCCTTAAAGTACAACAATTCACTATTGCTTACAAACATACACATTACTCCCTAATGCATTTGCATTATAAATATCTCTTGATAAGGAATAATAACGATAACATTAACGATTGAACATAATAACGTTGTTACCGTTGTACCATACCAAACAAAAAATCAAAAAAAAAATAAGTAATCATGAGTACAAAACAAAGACGGTAAATGTAAATAAGGATCGATTCATTTATTCGAAGTAATAAAAAATAATTAGAACGATGCAAAGTGAAAGCTTAACAGGACACAAAATAAAAGAGAATACATACACAGAATATGTATCTTGCCTGTATACATGCATTAACAAATGTTAATGTCAAATGTTAACAAAAAGAATGCCGAATCTCTCGAACTCAAATCTCAAAATCAAACTTCCCCGCACTCTGCATGGCCTCGAGAAAAGTAACCTGTTTAACGAACAGATTCGGATTAGGAACTGCTCCTATCTGTCCGTCGGTATGCTTCTCCCGAATGTGCTTCACCACCAGTGCCAAAGTGTTAGCTCCAGCAAAGTCAGTACAGTCCGGCCAGTCGCACCGGTACAGGCTGACGCCCAAGTGTTGCAAATTGTGACACTTCATTCTCGAACGTAATTCATACGTCTTGCCACAGCCTGCAAAGTAGCACCGATGCCAGTGCTCGGCCTGATTGTGCTGGTACACCTCAATACGATAGGACGCAAAGAAGGTGCAATGGCACTTGGCACACTCGAAACGACCCTTCACATGGGCCAAATGATTGTGACCAGCGAGATTGTCGTAAGTGTTGAAGGTTGCATCACAGTTCCGGCACTTAAAGCCCCTTGCAGTGCATGAATGGTGCTGCGCCAAGTGATCGTCCAGTTGGCCAGCGGGATAGGGTCGTTTGCAGTCCAAACATATGGATGGCATTCGAGAGCAGCCGTGCTCTTGCTGCATATGAGCGTCAATCAGCTCTTTGGTGTTGATCGTGTTGGCAGTATGACAAAAGGGAATTGTTAGTTCACAGTCGGGCAGTGGACAGCACAGGTAGATGGTACGGATAATGTGATCGTGACTCAACTGATCAACATCATTATCAGCGTCATTGTTGAGGCCTCCTTCTTGAAAATCATGGAAAAGATCAGAATCGTCGTCGTCATCTTCATCATTAGGTGTGCTGCTGTGCTGCTGTTCTGTTCTGCTGTTCTGTGCTGGTCTCTCAACCAACGTCGGAACCGAAGGTGTGTCCGACACTGAGTATGTTCGTGTTTCTTTATTATCCTTGGAGATGGTCACTATCTTTTCGGTGGTTTTGGTTGATTCTCGAGATGGGATAGAGTTCTCGGGTGTTTTTGTTCGTTTTGGGATGGTCTTCACTTCCTTGATGGTCAGCTTGCGCACTGGTGCATTAGTGGAACAGTTGAACTGAGGCATTGAAGAGTTGATTTTGAATTGCTTTGATGGTGAGATCAGCGGCGAGTGGTTCGATCCAGTGGATGGCATTAGTTGCCAGTTCATTTGATTAAACATGACAACTTTCGGCTTGGCGGTCACTTTGATTGCCATAATTGACGATGATGATGATGATTGGTGGTCAGGCGGTAGTGGTGGTGAGATGGTGATGCGCTCCTTATGACGCGCTCCTGTTGTCGTGTCCGATGACATGATCGTGATGATGAGTCACTGTTGATGAGTCGGGAGTGTTGGTACGAGTGTTGAAACGAACGTTGAAACTGTAATTAAGACTAAAAGTCAATCAATCAAACACCAAAATGATACAAGCACACATAAAACAACGTGCAAGAGACAAGAGGCGATGACTATTGGTGATTGAGTTTGCACCACAAGAGGAGCAGAGAAAGACAGGCAGGAGCAGGCACACACACACATAAACAACATTAGTGCATTTTTTGCCGGAAAAGTTTCTTTTTGTCGATCTTGTGTTTTTCGGAACTATTTTCTTTATCATTTTCTTGTTCAATTGATTTAAATTTTAGTTAAACCAGAAAATTCATGGCCTTGTAAAATTCTCTACTCGATTATTAATAAAGTATTCAAATGGGAAACATTAAATTTAATTAATAAATTGAATAATAATTTAATAAAACAATAAATTAAATCTCCAAGATGGCACCATCATCTTAACATCGATAAAAAAAATATTTATTTCACATTTTCATATATTCTCCCTATTTGTGCACAGCAAATCATACTTTATTCCCGCCAGCTTACATATATTCCTTAATGGAAAATGTACGTAACGCTGATTAGATTTATGTTATCGTACAAATTTTGTTGCTCCATCACTAAAAGTGAACGCATTTCGATGGTTTCCATCGGAACTCATAATTCCTGATTCCCTCAACTCACTCTCACTCGCACTCTGAGTGTGTAATGGACTCTAAGTCTCTCTCTCTCTCTCTCTCTCTCTCTCTCTCCTCTCTCTTTTTTCTCTCTCTCTCTCTCTCCACTTGTGTTCAAGTGGTCGTGGGCGACGCGCGTTAATGCCGATACACCACTTCTCTCGAGTTCCAATTGGAACGGGCAGTAAGAGAAAGAGGGAGAGAGAGAGAGAGAAAGAGAGAGAGAGAGAGAGAGAGAGAGAGAGAGAGAGAGAGAGAGAGGGAGAGAGAGAGAGAGAGAGAGAGAGAGAGAGAGAGAGAGAGAGAGAGAGAGAGAGAGAGAGAGAGAGAAGGAGAGAGAGAGAGGGAGAGAGAGGGAGGGAGAGAGAGAGAGAGAGAGAGAGAGAGAGAGAGAGAGAGAGAGAGAGAGAGAGAGAGAGAGAGAGAGAGAGAGAGGGGGAGGAGAGAGAGAGAGAGAGAGAGAGAGAGAGAGAGAGAGAGAGAGAGAGATGAAGGGAGAGAGAGTGAGGGAGAGAGAGAGGGGGAGGGAGAGAGAGAGAGGGGGGGAGAGAGAGAGAGAGAGAGAGAGAGAGAGAGAGAGAGAGAGAGAGAGAGAGAGAGAGAGAGAGAGATGCGACCGATCGGAGAGTGAACAAAAAAACATTTATTCAATTTACATGTACAACATGATTCGTGTGTTTCTGCACTTATTTAGGATGACGATGAGGGAAACGGCGAGGAATCACCGTCCGTCCACTTGGTTACCCTACTCTCTACCTACACAAAATATGTTCACCGTAATATCTCCAGCGCCGTTGCACTAGATATATAATTTGAACATGATTTAACTGCGGCGCCAATTCAATATTTTACGGTACAGTACAGTATATTACACAATTTCCTGAATCCGTCGATTCTCAGTAACCTTATTAAACTCGAGCAGACATACATATATGACAACTTTCAACAGAAGCCCTTCTAATAATAGAATTATGTTATATTATGTGAGTGAGTGAGTGCACGCATTGGCACACTCGATAAAGTTAATCCGTTCAAATGTCTGTACTTTAAACTTTGTTTTCAATTAGTCCATTTCAATTGCACTCTATTGGGGGCTATTTGTGCCTGGTCTTTTGGTGTTGTTGTTTGGTTATTTAGATGCTTAGAAATGTAATGCCGATTATTACGAGATATGCAATAAGTGAACGAATCTCGATAGAAAGGTGATTGCGGTGGTTGTGTGTGCGTGTGTTGTGTTGTGCACAGGCAATTGAGTGAGACTGATTGATCAGTGATTAGACAAGTTGGGCTGATCAAATGAGTTCGGTGTTTGTTCCACAGCAGTAGCTAATGATTCATTAGCACTAATTGTTGAACACTTATGGAATTGTGCATTTATTGATTCATTGGTGTGATGGACTGGCGTTCGGTGTTTGAGCAATTGATCCAAGACCAGTGAGAGTGCACGCCCAACTGTGCGTACATAAAGTCACGTTGAGTAGTTGCACAGGTCTGTCTGCGCTACGTACAAATTGGCTGATTGGTAATGCAAAGTAAACAGTGCGACACTCACTCCTGCGGTCAAAAAAATAATTCACGATTCGATTTAAAATCAATTGATCCACTACAATATTGAGCGTTCGATTGGTAGTTCCAACCAAGGTTGTGAGCTGATTTTATTGTGCATTCGAACCGAAGAGCGGCAGAGTGACAATGGCTAAACGAAATGTGCACACCAAATGTGCTGCATACACTGTCCTCTTTTCAATCGGTCGTAATCGGTTGCACGGTGGGTCAAACCGATAATTTGGCTATTCCTACCACTGTGTGCACCTATTGATTACTGCTGCTATACGGCGTAAGGTACGATCCAAAAGTTTGGTGAAGATAAGATCAAAGTGTAAACTCTTAGTGAGAGAAATGGTCACTGTTCTGGATGTGAGCGGCATGAGCAAACAAATAAGCCAGTGATGGTTGCGGCAGACCGAAGAAGCCGAACGCACCACCAAGTCACAGCACAACATCGAGTGATTCGAATGGCTAGAATGCTCAATGTACAACACTCACAAACGCACTCGACTCGGCACAAATGTATTGAGTGCTGTGTGTCTGTCAGCCGAACACCTCTCAAGCCAACGAGAGTGATCGCACTCTGTGTTTGCTGAACAAAACGGCTTACGACGACGACTTCGACCTGTGCAGTGGATATGTGTGTTGGACAACTCGTGCTTGTAGTGAGGCTGCTGTCGTTTTTGGCTTTCTACACCACTCATAGTGGCAATGTTGATTGCCATCCACGTCTTGCTGGAGATTGACCTTGCACTAAGTGCAAATTGGCCAAATTGTAATGCAAAGTGAACGGTCACTCTTGGGGACAGAGCAAAATTCACAATTCGATATAAAATCAATTGCTCCACAATGTCATATCGAGTGTCGCATCGTCGATCTGGCATCGAGCTAATGAAGGTTAGCAGTAAACTTGTGGTTGTTACGGTTAATTGTTGATCAATCATTGAGGATCTCTCTCTCTCTCTCTCTCTCTCTCTCTCTCTCTCTCTCTCTCTCTCTCTCTCGCCCTCTCCCTCTCTCTCTCTCTCTCTCTCTCTCTCTCGCCCTCTCTCTCGCCCTCTCTCTCTCTCGCCCTCTCTCTCGCCCTCTCCCTCTCTCTCTCTCTCTCTCTCTCTCTCTCTCCCTCTCTCGCCCTCTCTCTCGCCCTCTCTCTCTCGCCCTCTCTCTCTCTCTCTCTCTCTCGCCCTCTCTCTCTCTCTCGCCCTCTCTCTCTCTCTCGCCCTCTCTCTCTCTCGCCCTCTCTCTCTCTCTCTCTCGCCCTCTCTCTGCCAGTTTCAATTAGAACTAGAGTGATAAGTGGTGTATCGGTAATAACACGCGTCGCCCACGACCACTTGAACACAAGTGGAGAGAGAGAGAGAGAGAGAGAGAGAGAGAGAGAGAGAGAGAGAGAGAGAGAGACTTAGAGGCAAATTAAATTGCTTCAGTGCAGACCTTATGTATTGCAAAGTGCTCGTCATTGGATTTCTCGAGTACTGGCTGCATGTGCTACCGTTCGAAACCGACAAATCGTGCAGTGTATCGTGTTCGTGCTTTCGTTTCCAATTGTGCATTGATGTTGTTGCTATTTGGTTATTTATATACAAGAAATTGTAATTCTTATAACTATTAGAAATGAACAAAGCAAATAAATCTCTTTCTGAGATGAGTTCTGTGGTTG
This sequence comes from Rhizoglyphus robini, assembly GCA_023373905.1. Taxonomy (NCBI): domain Eukaryota; kingdom Metazoa; phylum Arthropoda; class Arachnida; order Sarcoptiformes; family Acaridae; genus Rhizoglyphus; species Rhizoglyphus robini. Next base: position 1,842,123 of record JAKIJQ010000014.1, read on the forward strand.
TATGGTGCCCATGCCAGTTGAGCGAAGGAGGAATTGAGCCAAGACCAGTGACAGTGCCGCAACAGTGCGACCACACAATCACTCATAGGCAGTACTGACCTCAATGTGACACTTCAAACAGTGAGCGAAAAGGGACAGAGCAGGCACAGGTCGGACAAACAGACTTGTGGACCATTAGCGACTAGAATGGTCAGCCTGATGCCTGTGAGCCCCTTTGTGTCTAACCGAGGTTAATTATCGTCCACCATTGACAGAACACATAATGGCAATAATTGAATTGTCGTTTAAATATTCGGAAATTTCAAACCACAGCACAAGGTTGTTGTCGATGTTTTTCCACTGCTCGATGGCCAACATACAACTAACTTCATTGAGGCGATTGCAATTATTTTCCTGCCGCGGCCGCCCCGTCAAACAGCACCAAGTCTATCGGTCGAGTGCAATGCAGTGAGCTCAAATGCAAGTCAGTCATCAAGCGAACAAGAAGCCCCGCTTCAGTTTTCCCTCTCTTTTCGCCTTTGTGTGCCTCATGTGTCCTTTCTCTACATGTTCGCTTCTGTTCGTCACACGCGTCCACTTTGCACTCAACTACCTACTCAACTAATCAAGGCTCGATCTATGGCTTACTCGAACAGAGTGGTTGAGGCAAGCTTTCGCCCAGCGACTTCATCCTCGGCTCTGACTGATGCTCAACTGTCCGTTCTGACTTAAACCCAATTTAATGGCGACGGTGACACACTAACACCGAGGCAAGATTCGTCAAAGACACAAATAATTGACCAGGACCTATTGTACAATTGTACTGTGAATGTTTGTTCCAATTGGATCATTTATAAAGACGTGGATTAAAAAGAGAATGATGGCAAATGAGTTAAGTTTTATTCGATAATAAAAAAATGAGAATATAGTGAATGGATGAAGAATGGTGTTCAATCTTGTACAAGTTACAAATCATAAAAAAAGATTGTTGAGATGTTGAGATTGTTGAGATTGTTGAGATAAGCTTTGGACAACAAACAGAATGTAATTATCAACACAGAATACATTACAGAATTACAAGATACTGACAAAATAGAGGAGATATCATTCACTCACATGAATTAATGAATGTTACAAGTACCTAACACAAACATACGAAACCTACTAAATCTCAAAATCAAACTTTCCCGCATCCTGCATCGCTTGACAAAACGTAATCTCCTTGATGAACAGGCTCGTGTGAGGAAGCTTGACCACATCTAGCATCTGCTCATAGGTATGATTCTCATAAATGTGATTCAACAGCTCGGCCCTATCATTTGATCCAGCATAACGACAGCCCGGAAAAGTGCACCGAAGCATTGTCACGCCAAGATGTTGCAAATTGTGTTGCTTCAGGTCGGATTGAAGCTTGAACTTCTTACCACAGCCCTCAAAGAAGCAACGATTCTCAAGCTTGAGCCAATGCTGCTGGTGATGGTGTTCATACACCGCAATACGATAGGACGCGCTGAAGGTGCAGCGACGCTTTATACATTCGAAACGGCCCTCCACATGCGCAAGATGATTATGACCCGCGAGATTGTCGTAAGTGTTGAAGGTTGCATCACATTTCCGGCACTTAAAGCGCTTTCCAGTGGAATGGTGCTTCGCCAAGTGTTTGTCCAGTTGGCCAGTGTGATAGGATTGCCTACATGATTGATCCAAGCATAACATGAACGGCAAGCGCGGGCATCCGTGCACTTGAAGCATATGAGCGCCAATCAAGTCTGTGGTCTTGGTTTTGGCATTAAAGGGAATTTTACAATCGAGCAGTGGACAGCACAGGTAGATGGTCCGGATAATGTGATCGTGATTCAGCTGATCAACATCATTATCAGCGCCATTGTTGATTTCGCCTTCATGAAAGTCATGAAAAAGATCATCATCATCATCATCGCCTTTGTCCTCATCACGCATTTCATCATTCATTGAACCAATGGCACCCGATTTTGGCACTAAAATCGATTTCGATTCATGTTTAGATCTCAATTTTGACAACAAAATGTTCACTTTAGACATTGGTTTCTTTGTCGGTTTGGGCATTACCTTAGCAGTCAGTACTGGAACTGATGAAGTTGCAACTGAGTTTGTTCGTGTTTGGTTAGCTTTCAAGATGGTCACAGCTTTGCCGTCGTTTTTATGTCTAGTTATTAACTGAGTCTTGATCTGTGGTGGTGTTCGTCTCTGGATGATGATTCGCTTCATGGTCCCTTTACGCGGAGAAGCGGTACAATTGAGCATTGAGCTAGAGTTGATTTTGTGTTGCATCTTTGCTACAGGAACCAACAGTGAATGGGTAGTACGAGATTGGTTGATATTGGGTAGCATTAGTTGAACATCTTTCTCACTTAATGGTACAACTTTTGGCTTGGTGGTCACTTTGATTGGTGGTGGCTGTGGTGGTTGAAGCTGGCGGTGGTGGTGGTCAGGGGATGCTGTTGGTGGTGGACCATAGCCCTCCTTGGGACACTTTCCTGAATACATGATAGTGATGAAATGTAGTGTTGACAACAAAATCAATCAATCAAGATCAAAAACGCAATCATACAAGCAACAAAAGTCGACTGGCTCGAGAGGTGCCTCTAATTATTACTTGTGTGTGTGTGTGTGTGCAAGAGGGAAGAGGAAGGTCAGCGAGCAGCAAGGTATAAACAAGGTTTGTCGGAAGAATTCTTACCGATGATATACAATTTTCTGAAAACTTTTTCTTGTGGTTTTTATTTTTTATTTTTTTAATTAATACAATTTATGAACAAAATTGATGTGTTCCAATTGGACCACAATTATGATAGTGATTTTATGCTTAATGTAAAGTCATCAATAGGCGATTCAATGCCTTATTACATAGGTTTGGGTTTTATTTTTTGTCATTTACGTTGCAATTAGTTTTCTATCGAAAAAAAATAAGAAACTGATAAAGCAAACCATGTATTTAAGGATATCTGAGTATATCTATTTGCTCAATACACGATAAAATCATAAATTTGTAGATGTTTGCTGTACAACTGCCTCCCTGCCTGCCTGCATCAACATCATCGTGCGTTCGAATGCGTCTATTTGTGTATGCACCCTGGTGAGTGTAATTAACATCTTTAAATCTGATATTGTATTTGCTCTCTTTTGACTAAAAAGTCTGATGTATTTAGCCTTTAAGGTTTATAACTTGGTAATGTGGACAGAACATTTGATTTTCTCTCCGCGTTGACTCAATTTCAAACATCAATGAAACACACACACACACACACACACACACACACACACACACACACACACACACACACACACACACACACACACACACACACACACACACACACACACACACACACACACACACACACACACACACACACACACACACACACACACACACACACACACACACACACACACACACACACACACACACACACACACAAGCAGAGTAATTGAGTACTAATTGGAACTTTGTGTTTTTGGAACAAGTTTATTTAAATATACAGATTTTGCGATAATTTTGCGTATGTATTGTGTGTATCCTTAGAGAACAAACTATGAAGACTACAGACTAGTGACAAATTACAGGTTTTGTTATTCGTAAACAGATTGATGAAATGACAAAAGTGAATGAGACATAAACAGTGGATTGAATTTTGCTTTTTTAATGAATAAGATATATTGATATTTATTTCAATACTTATAGAACACACATAGTGATTCAGCTCGTCCATGATGATGAAGTCGTTTAAGCCATCGTCATCCATTTCCTAATCACCGTTTAGTACCTCCTCTTCATCACCGAGTTCCGAGTCAAGTTCATTTTCATCGCCGAGTTGACCATCGAGTTGCGCTTCTTCGTTTAGTTGCCCACTGAGATCCTTTCCTCCGTAGGGTTGCCCACCGGTTTCCACTTCTTGGACTAATTGCTCACCGACCTCCTCTTCCTCTACCATTTCTTGAACATTATTGTCGTCTTTTTCTCATCCAACTTGCCACCAATCGCCGCATAACGCCCAATCATATACTCGGCACTGGCCTTGTAACGAGCATCCCCATCAGCAATCTTCCTACACTGACCAACAGTGTAAGCGTCCTTCTCACCAACAACATAATCACGGCCAGTGAAGCTCGCTTCGAACTCACCCACAAACATGTAACGCTCCAACATGATTTCAGTGGGTTCAAGCTCGCGAATTTCGTCTTGATGGTACTTCTCAATGTGTTTCGTGATGACATTATACTTCTGAGGAAATGTCACAGTGCAGTGAGAGAATAGTTTAATCAAACTAGAGCACCGATCTGGGTTGGATAGTTTTTCCCGCTTTTTGTCGAAACAGTACCAACATTTGAAGCGAAAGTAAGCCTGATGATGCAGCCGATGATCGACAATTCGTCGGTTACATTCGTTTTCTGGTCGCACTGGTACTGGTCCTTTGAGTTTGTAGAGTTGAATGTCCGACTCGATCAAATGACACATTTCGCACCCCCTTCTGAGCATAGCCCAATTTTCGGGTAAACTGGCCTCGTACTGCAAAGAGACGATACACTTGTAGCCATGTGTTGAGTTGAAAGTAAGTCGAATGCAACATTGCACGCAACACTTCTTCGCCGTATTGGGACAAGCACTCGGAAAGATGTGCTTCATAGGCACACATTGTCGGATATTGCTTTCCACATGCAATGCAGTTGTGTTTGGTCGTTGAGTGACCAGCCATATGAACTTCAAAGTGAATGATATTACCGTAGTAATGTTTGCTACATAGGGAACAAGGATACACCGGGCCTAGATCTACATTCTTGTCTAGTTTATCACTGGTATTGATATCAATGTAGTTGCGAGGAATGAGCTGTACAAGTGCATCAATGTTGATGGCATTCTCATGCTGCTGTTCACTATTTTGGTCCTGTGCCATTTGCTGTTTTCCTGTAACATAAGGAAGTGACTGTTGTGCATTCACTCGACTCTTCTTAGCAAGAGGTGAGCCTTTGTCGTCCTTGTTTAAGGGTGAAGATTGAGGTTCCTCCAATGGATCGCCTGTGCACGTTGGTTTCTCCAATGGATCTCCTGTGTCCGCTGGTTCCTCCGGCTCCCTCATCTCGGGGAATGATTCACGAGTAAGGTGAATAGAGAAAATCTGTGAAAAATGATAGAAATCAATTATTACTAATGAGTAATTTATTAGTATATTGTGGTGGCTCGGCCGGATACAAACCAAACACAACATCCGAAGCTATTGCATCGCGCGACCGTGAGAACTCGCGCTTGTTGATACATAGCATCACGTACATGCACATCACATACTGATCTGTTCTGATTCACATTCAGAGAGAACTCGACCGCCGATCATGGCGGTCGCATTAGACCACTCTCTCTCTCTCTCTCTCTCTCTCTCTCTCTCTCTCTCTCTCCGATGTATTCCAATCACATTGCCAATAAAGTCAATCTAGTCAAGTGTTGCGTTCGATCATTCTTAATCATTGGTTTAGCTTGACCATCAGTCAAGCGACCTCTACAATATTAGGCATTAAACATTGGATAAGCAAAAGGCAGATCACTATTAAGGAAATTTCCTTTAGGGACAAGCAAATCTATGATTGACCATTGGCGATTGGCTCAATTGGTGGTGGTGGTTGGCCATCTACAATACACATCTCCACTTTGACATCTTCTTGAGAAAATAGAGTGCAAATTCAGTCTTGCCATTAGCCTCACCACCTCAATTCCATTTCCGTCTCTTTGTGCCGGTGAAGTGTCAAAAGAGTAGACATAGCAAGTCCATTATATGATCAACCAAACCCAAGGCAAGAAAGAGAGAGAGAGAGAGAGAGTGAGTGAGAGAGAGAGAGAGAGAGAGAGAGAGAGAGAGAGAGAGAGAGAGAGAGAGAGAGAGAGAGAGAGAGAGAGTGTGTGTGTGAGTGAGAGAGAGAGAGAGAGAGAGAGAGAGAGAGAGAGAGAGAGAGAGAGAGAGAGAGAGAGAGAGAGAGAGAGAGAGAATTTTTTATGAGAGGAGAGAGAGAGAGAGAGAGAGAGAGAGAGAGAGAGAGAGAGAGAGAGAGAGAGAGAGAGAGAGTGTGGGGGAGTGAGAGAGAGAGAGAGAGAGAGAGAGAGAGAGAGAGAGAGAGAGAGAGAGAGAGAGAGAGAGAGAGAGAGAGAACACTAAATTGCTCAAATTCCGAATCGTTTTGTGTGAAATGGCAAACTCAAATTAAGAATTTGTCTTTATGTATCACTTTGTATCATTTTGCACTTAAATTGTGTCACTTTGTAAGACTTTTGTGTTAAAAATTACTTTGTATTACAATGTTGCAAACATTACATTGCCTATAGTGGACAGTAGATCACCACCACCATTACTGTTGTACCTCACCTTTAACTTTTCAATCTGTGACTGGCGGCCATTGGTGATTGGTTTACTTGATTTTATTATTCTGTGCTCATCATCATCATCAACATCATCATCATCAACTGACCAATCGAACAATGTCTCAATGACCAAACACCAATCACACTCACACTCATTCCCATACGCACCATCTCTCTCAATGACCTTGTCTCCTCTCCTCTAGCTCTGTGAGTATAGTAGAGCAGAGCAGACACGGTTACGTCACATCACCCCTTGCACATCACATCACCTTCAAGCAGGCAGTAGACGACCTTGGACATATGGATTGTGTGTGTGCTCCGAGACGAGAGGAAGACGGCGGCCGCCAGACAATGGTCGCCAACTAGCTCAGAATCAATGCTTCCCCCCAACACACACGGATGTGCCCAGACTGTGTCTAGTTGTTCTAACTGAAAGGTCAGATAGGCAGAGAGGCGATTTTGTGAGTATCCGAGTCAAAGACGGCCGAAACCCCCACAAGTAATAGCCCATAAATCAGATTCCCAAAAACAATAAAAAAGCACATAAATAACCACTTACTGTGTGGGTTGGAGTTGGCTGGCTGTGTGTAGGTACGTTGCGATGGCGAGGCCACTCAAGTACTCAACTTGATGACGCAGTAGGAGTGTGGCGCTTCCAGGAATCCACAAAAAACAGCAGTTCGCTCACGGAAATCTCAGGAGCAAAACGAGTGTTGTGAGCAAAAAATGATATGATAGTTCAGTGGTGCACTCGGTGGTAAGTATGATGTGTGTGTGTGTGAAGATCCGAGTGGACAAACAACGAAAATCGGGTTGAAGACGAGTCTCGGCCCGAGACTCTCGGGAAGAAGAACGCGAAAGCGAAAGTCTATTTGTATGTCTTCAATGCAAGTGACGTCTATGAGTTTGAAATTTGCTCTCTGTGTGCTCACAAACTAAACTGTGCACTGCAATCACGGTGTGTGGCGGCCACTCACTGCCTGAGAGTGACGTCGTTACACATACACACACAGGCAGCAATTGGCTGAAAATGGCAAAGTGCTTTGATTCTCAGTCAGTAGAGGGCGCCACGGTCGAACATGTGCTTTTTGGCCAAAAAACCAAATTGATCGTGATTAATTGTGATTTCCTTGTTTCTGATTTGCCAGTTTTTCTGACATTTGTTCCGCTTGATTTGTGTACTATTTTGTTGCCAATTTAAACTAGAACTAGGTGATTACTCGTAGTCTTCTTGGTACGCGGGATTACGCTTCCCTGCGTTCGAGCGCAGGAGATCGCTTGTTTGTGTGTGTGCACATTGTGACTGTTGGCTTTTGGGTTTGGTTGTTGGTCATAGTTTTGCGGGGTAATATGCCTTAGACAAGGTCGAAATACCTATTTGATCGACCACACTCGCCTCTTTAGTAGTCACTCTCGGGTGGCCGTACCAATATGTCGAGTTGTCCGTCGCCTCCACGACTAGTCCGCGCGAATGGATCTCAACAAATGAGCCAACCGGGACGGTTGGGACTCCAAGAATATAGCCTACCTTTTTGACTTTGTCTGTTTCCGATCCAAAGAATCCATCCATACGATCAATCATTACGCGATTACTCACCATCACTCTTCTCCTTCCCAACATTCTCACATCAATCAGTAAATAAGCAAACAAGAACAGACACATTCGTTTTGACAGAAATAGAAATGACTTTTGCTTTTAATGATAATTATTTAATAAAAGATAGACATATATGGTATAATAAACATATATTCTTTGGAACACATATATTTGATATAATCATAATAAAACAATAATGTAGTGGAGGTGGAGGAGGAGGAGGAGAAGGTTCATAACAAAAAAGAAATGCAAAAAAAGAACAAACAAGATACAGATCATTGGGGGTAGTAGTAATAAAAATAAAGAGAGAGAGAGAGAGAGAGAGAGAGGGAGAGAGAGAGAGAGAGAGAGAGAGAGAGAGAGAGAGAGATTTTCATGTTGTGTAACATGTTGTGTCACAAAAATGAGGAATCATATTCAGATCAACGAAATCGAGAAGAGATTATAATAAATGAACACATTTGAACATAATGTGAGAGGGAAATAGGAAAATAAAAGGGAAAAGATATATGGCATTGTATGTGTTGACTTGATACTGACTGGCTGTCTGACTTGAAATGGGGCAAAAGTGTATTTTGAGAAAATGTGTTTTGTTATGTGTAGTCAATGTGTTGTGTTTGGTTGTGGCTTACGGACTTACTTGTGGTCTGCTCTCGTCCAAAACGATGTAGTCCTCTTCGTCTTCCTCTTCATCGCCGTCCTTCATCTCTTCGTCCATGTTCTCGCTGAGATTCGCTTGTTCATCGACATTGGGTTCCTCTTGATCGTTGTCGCCATCGTGTTGCTCCTCATCATCTACATCATTCTCTTCTTCTTCTTCATCGAGTTTCTCATCGAAATCCTCTTCCTCATCGAGATACTCATCATCCTCATCAACGGCAGGATCCATATAGAGCTCCACTGTTGCATTGCATTTAGGGATTTTAGGGATACTCTCATAGAGTTGCAAAACATCTTCGTCTTTTTGAAATTGAAGAAAAAAGTCCATAGGATTTAGGTTGTAGCTGTCTTCGTTGTTGCCATCCTCGCCGTTCCCTTCCTCGCCATCGTTGTCCTCATCGTCGTCATCACTATTGTCCACATCATCAACTGGATCCTTTTGGCAGTTCTCGTCATTATCACCATTGGGCACCTCAGGAACTGGCTCGGTCTGGGCGTCCTCCTCCTCATCATCATCGTTGGCCATCTCATCAACGGACTCATTTTGGCTGTCCTCATCCTCATCATCGCTCTCTGATATGACCATGCCATCACGAATAATATCAGGGCCTGCATTGCTGTTGTTTGCTTGTTTTGAGCGGCTAGCCACCTTAGCCATCTTATAGGCCACTTTTCCATTCGGTCGGTTGACCGGCTTGACCGTTATGACACGACACGACGGTCCCGGCTGGTCCAATCGCTTAGATCTTCGGACCTGTGCTTGTGGCGACAGAGTGCTGCACGACACGTCAATTGGTACAACGTTCTCTGGCGGTTCCGCTCCCGCTTGATTCGGCATGAAATGTGCCGATTGAACTGCCAACTTAAATTGTCCTCCATACTTTGGCCCGATTGAACCAATAGCGGCATTTAAGACACTCTGACCCAAATAGCTGAGTCGACGTCTTTTGGGCTGGGACGGTCCTGCCTCTCCCTCCATCGGTATCACCTCTTCCACGATCGCTCCGTTATCTTCTTCTTGATCCTGGGAAACATCTTCCATCGGTTCCTGAGGGGATGGTGGATAGTAAGAAGGAGACGGTGGGGGGTGTGCGCCAGCCTCGACGTCCAAGCGGGTAGCCAGGGGGATAGACTGGGAGATGGTTACCGAACATTTGCTCCATATAGTTCACCGTCTTGTCGCTCCTCTCAGCCGATCGCATAAAGACTCGACACTCACTGAGAGTGTACGACTCTTGTTCGTCCTTCATCCACACTCTCGAAACATCATTCTTGTACAAAATGCGCTCAAACTTTGCCACAAACATATAACGCACAAACATGGCTTCAGTTGGTTCGATTCCATCATTTGGGTGCATCCGCTCAATATGGTCTTTCACCTCATGGCCATACTGCGGGAACATGACAGTGCAGCAGCTTAGCATGTCGGACAGTTTGAATGGAGCAGGGTACGGGAAAGGCTGGTTCATTATGTCGTACAAATCATCGAAACAGTATCGACACTTGAATCGATAGTAGCCATGTGGATTCGATGAGCCCGCCATTGAGTCCAACTCTCCAATGCTGTTCAGCTTACTGTACACTGTGATCCAGGACGTAGTATACCGGAGAAGGTCATACTGCATGATACGGCGCCACTCTTGTTTGGGTTCATTCTCGCGTGTGCACTCAATAAGGTGAGCCTCCAAGCCATTGTAGGTGTGCACGAGTTGAGCGCAAATCGGACAGTAGGACTGGGCCATTGCGTGACTAGCAACGTGTGTCCGATAAGGCATGCCACTGGCCACCAGAGAATTGCTGAGTGAACAATGCGATACTGGTGGATCGGCAGGTGGTGCCATTGGGAGCACGTCGAGTTCCTCGTCGTCTTCGACTTTGACTGTCACTGGTGCCATTGGGAGCACATTGAGATTCTCGTCTTCGACTGTCACTGGCGCTTCTGGTGGCAACTGGTTGAGAACAGGCACCCAGTCAGTAGCATTGATGATTTCAATATCATGAAAATTATACTCGGGAAGAGGTCGCAATTGGTGTTCACCGTCAGAACATGAACTGCTTGATGATGAGGCAACAACAAGAGATGATGCCAAACCGATGGCATCGTTCTGTGAGATCACTTGCATTGGATTGTTGTTCATTTCTGGAATGCCATTCGGGAATGGCATGGATGGCACTGCAATGCAGAGCAGTCCATTCGGTCCTTCACTACTCTGGTGGCCAATGCCTTGTGCATTGGCGCTAGTGTCTGTCTGCTGCACCATTTTGGCCTCATATAGCCCACCATTTAGTTGGACATAAACATTTGTGTTGATACCCTGCATACATGGATCTGGATGACCATTTTGGTCTAAAGCTATCTCCCACCCGTCACCAACAGAAGAAGTTGAAGCGGTTTGAGATGGAAGCTGCTGCTGCTGCTGCTGCTGTGGCGGTGAGAGTGTTGATGACGGTGCTGTCATTACCGTGACGCTACCAACTGGCATGCCATTCGCAATTAGTGGACTATTTGGATCAAGTTGCACGTAATATTGTCCATTCATTACATGCAATGGCAATACTAATGGAGTTTGGCTGTCGATGACTTGTACATCACCGATACTTATGGCACTTAGTAGGCCTTGCGGCTGCTGCTCTTTCTCCAGTGGTGGCTCTAGCTCGCCATTTTGGTTTATGACGAGTTGGACAGTGCCATCATTGAGCGCGCATTCCATGGTGTCCTCCTGCTGCTCTTGGCCATGTTGACTCGGACTGATTTGGCCATTGCCATTAGTGTTAAGCGCACTTGGCTGCTGCCCGTTATGGTGGCCATTGGGTTGGCCATTGGCATTGACACTATTGTCTTGCATGCCTTGCGGTGATCGCTCACCATTTTGGCCATTGCAATTGGTCGTAATGTCAAGTGCACTTCCCTGCTGTTCACCATTTTGACCTCCATTCAGTTGGGCATCCTCATCAGGGTCTTGATTGCCCTTCTGTGGTGGCTCTGGCTGGCCATTCTGGTATGGAGCCGTATCTTGTCTGTCACCAACTGTGATGCATGGAGGAATAGGAGGAGAACTAGGCGGTGGCTCTCCTCCATTTGACTTGACTTTCGGACAAGAAATGAGGTCTGGCGGATCCTTCTTGACGTTCTCGCTCCGGCTCTTGGAACTCATGCTATCGTTCATTGGGGGGCATCTTGTGACCCGAGGTGCGTTACGTTCACGTTAGTTGCTCACGATGACGCCAAACAAGAGCTGATCTGATAGAAAGTAAAGCAATACGTTAGTGAATGTATTACGCAGTTGGACGAGTTTGGGGTTTTTGGCCGAAGCAGTGATAAGCAGTGTACAGTTTTGTACAGTTCGTTAGTGATAGTGCCTATCAATCAATCATATATGAAGTTATATTATCACAAAAACACGAGCTCTTCAAGACTTTGAGAAATATCAATGCGCGCCGAAGTCGAGGAGTGTTGCCACTAATGTAGCCAACTTACATCAACAAAGACACTCTTATCACTCACGGGACAGAGTCTCACTGGCGACAAGATTAGGAAGACATGAAGACCTTCGACAAGGAAGAGAAACAAACAAACACACAAGTTACTGAACCGAAGCCATAACTGAAGCCATCACTGTGTCGATAGATCACCGATTGTGTTTCTCCGGATTCCCTTAAAACAATACAAAGTGTCTTGTGGTATATATTCTGCCATCTGCTATCTTCGATTGGCTTATTACACGAATCCTGAGAGCAGAGCAATGAGGCAAGGCAAGGCATCTTCCTTGTCATTTGACCGTTCCTGTGTATTACATTAGGTTGTTAACAGTCCAATGCTGACTCTGACTGATTCGGCCATTGTCATTAGAGTTAACACCAAGCGGACTTGGCTGCTGCCTGTCCTGATGGTCATTGTTACTCTCTCTCTCTCTCTCTCTCTCTCTCTCTCTCTCTCTCTCTCTCTCTCTCTCTCTCTCTCTCTCGAGCCGTACTGCAAGGACGGGGATGGTGCCAATCGATTTGTGGACATCCTCGCATTCGAGGCCAACTCTGACAAGGTCTACATCATAGACCCGACTGTACGATGGGAAGACAACCACAATGTTGGCAAAGAAGTTCAAGAGGAGAAGCAAGCAATTTACGAGAGCTGTTACGACGACCTATGCAAGAAGTATCCGATAATCGAGAAACGTGACTGCGAGGTCATTGGATTATGGATGGGGAGCGCGAGGGACTGTGAGTACCCAAATGGTCGACTTCTTCGACAGGTTCCATTTGGATAAGAAAGCACTACCCGAGTTAGCTGAGACCGTTTTGTCATGTTCAGTGCGTATGATTCACTTTCACATTTATGGCTAGACATTTTGTTTGACTTATATTTACAGTATTTACACCACTTACAGTATTCACATTGTTTTACAGTATTCATTTTTTGTAACCCTCAAATTTCATTTATGTAACTATTGTTTTATCAGATTGATTACTATGCTGTGTCGTAAGGCAACTCACTAGTTTTGTGAGCAGCTCCTTCTTTGGTTAGTTTTGAACTAATAAAGACCGTTTATCTCTCTCTCTCTCTCTCTCTCTCTACCGCTCCCGCTTCCTCTCTCTTTCTCTCTCTCTCTCTCTGTCTCTCTCTCTCTTTCTCGCTCTCTCTCTCTCTCTCTCTCTCTCTCTCTCTCTCTCTCTTAGCTCAGCAGAAGCGGGTTTTGATCATTTTGGATTGCAATGCCTAATGCACTGCCATTTGCTCTTTTGAGTTTACAGAGCAATCTGCAAAAATACGTCACTACTCCACTTGTCACCCTGGACACATTGATCGAAGTGTCAAAAGAGTAGACATAGTAAGTCCATTATATGATCAACCGAACCCAAGGCAATGCAGAAGCAATACTGCGTTCTGTCATTGGAATGTCATTGAACGTTGAACTGATTATTGAAGTAGTATAATAGAGAGAGAGAGAGAGAGAGAGAGAGAGAGAGAGAGAGAGAGAGAGAGAGAGAGAGAGTACACTAAATTGTTCAAATTTCGAATCGTTTTGTGTATGAAATTACTTTGTATTACATTGTTTCAATATTGTAATACAATGTTGCAAGCAGCATTGCCTATAGTGGACAGTAGACCACCACCACCATTACTGATGTACCTCATTATTGGTGGCTTCTAAATTTGTGACTAGCGGCCATTGCTGATTGGTTTGATTTATTCATTATTCTGTATTCATCATCATCATCATCATCATCACCATCAACTGACCAATCGAACATTGTCTCAATGACCACACACCAATCACACTCACACTCATCCCCATCCCCATACAGTCACATACGCACCATCTCACTCAATGACCTTGTCTCCTCTCCTCTAGCTCTGTTAGTTTAGTAGAGCAGACACGACGGTTACGTCACATCACCCCTTGCACATCACATCACCTTCAAGCAGGCAATGGACGACCTTGGACATATGGAAAGTGTGTGTGTGCTCCGAGCAGAGAAGATGATGGCGGCCGACTAGACAATGGACGAATAGCTCAGAATTGGCCGTGCAATGCTACCCCCACCATATGGATGAGCTCAGACTGTGTCTAGTTGTTCTACTTGAACGGACAGATAGGCAGAATGGTGATTTTGTGAGTCTCCGAGTCAAAGACGACCAAAACCCCCACAATAATCCATAAATCAGTCATTCACAAAAACAATAAAAAGCACATAAATAACCACTTACTGTGTGAGTTGGAGCTGGCTGGCGGTGTGTGTAGGTACGTTGCGAGGCCGAGGCCACTCGAGTACTCAACTTGATGACGCAGTAGGAGTGTGTGAGGCTTCCAGGAATCCACACATACAAAAAGAGAACAACTTCACTCAGGAAAATCAAAGAGCAAATGTGAGTGTGCTGTAGCAAAAGTGGAGTGATAGCTCAATGGTGAACTAGGCGACGAGTGTGATGGGTGTGTGAGGTTCCCAGCAAGTGGACACAGTGGAGGAGCAAAGAAAATCTGGTTAAAGTGGAGCTTCCGAGAGCGAAGAACAAAAACGCGAAATGCACTGCAAATGGTTCGAGACGACATTTGCAGCTCGAAAGCTCCTCTTTCTGTGTCCGACTGTGTGACTGTTCGGTGTGGAGTTTTGCTGCACAATGGTGCTCACTACAGGCACACACATCACACACATCACACCAAATGCATACAGCATCCCTCTGGTGGCGAACATTTGGGGGCTTTGGGAATTTGCCGCACATAGATGGGCAGTTCGTAAAAACAATGCGTTTACTGTGAGCATAAGCAGAGGTTCATTTTTGAGAGGGCTTTTTCATGGGTCCTCTCCCTACTACAGCCAAAGTTAGCCAAAAAGTGGCGAACGTCTGCCTCTTTCTATGCATTACCACCACCTCTCTCCTCTCTCTCGCTTCAACTCTCTTTGTTCGTTTTTATGTGCTCGAGTCTTGTGAGCTTGAGAGTGGCGCGTTCGGCAGCAGCAGCAACACCAGACATGCAATGTAGTAATGAGCCACCGCGCCAAGCACTCACTCATATTGGCTGGTGTGTGGTTTGGTGGCTACTACCAACGGATAGACGGACGGACTGATCTTTGCTCGGCAACCAAGCTCAAGCATGCACGCACAGGCGCACAAGCACACAGACCCTCTCACCTTTAGCGTGCAGCATTTCAATGAAATATCGCACCTATTCAGACAAAAGTGGTATCAAAATGAAGAAAATTTAATCTAGTTTTCATTAAAATGCGAATCGTGTCTGTAGGTTAAGAGGTTCCAAAATGACGACAAAATCAACGTGCGTGTGTGTCCGTTGGCTTCACCGAGCTGCGGCTTCGGTGTGTGCCAGACATGCGCGGCAGATGCGAAATTTGCGCACCATTTACATTAGTTTTTTTTCGAGTGGAGCTCGCTCAACTCGCACACCGATCACTCGAAGTGTGCTAGAACTAATGCGCACAGTAGTGAAAGTGGGGTGATGGTGCTGCTGACGGTGTAGGAAGAAAGGGGCAGGGTCAGCACGAATAAACGAGCATGGCATGCCAGATAGATTTGATGAGCAATGGCTGCCTTCCTTTGTGAGACGCGCATTGAGGCTGCGCGCGGTGCTACATACGAGTGCGGTTGTGACTCAGTGTTCACACACAGACTCTCAACTTGAGAGAGCGAGAATGCACAAGAGAGCGCACTGTAGAAAATGAAACCATCTCGACTTTCCTACTATCTTTCTTTCCAATTGCAAGCACACTTTCCTCAACACAACTCCTGTGGCATCATGTGAGGTACCATTTTAAAGATAATTTCACGTAGAATCTTACTGTCGAGTCGAAATTTAAATCCAAACTATAGTTTTGGATATATTGGAATGTGTGTACGAACAGTACATAAACGCTGTGTATGTGCCGCTGTGCACAAATTAGATATTCAACTCGATTTTCCTTTTACTAAATTACACACTTTCCTCAACACAACTCCTGTGGCATCATGTGAGGTACCATTTTAAAGATAATTTCACGTAGAATCTTACTGTCGAGTCGAAATTTAAATCCAAACTATAGTTTTGGATATATTGGAATGTGAATACAAAAAGTACATAAACACTATGAATGTGCCTCTGTGCACACGGTAAAAATTAGATAGTCAACTCGATTTTAATTTTACTAAATTACACACTGTCTTTACTATAACTCCTTTAGCATCGTGTTAGGTGCCATTTTAAAGATAATTTCACGTAGAATCTCCCTGTCCAGTCGAAATTCAAATCGGAACTGTAGTTTTGGATATAATGGCCTGTGAGTACGACACATAGTACGATTGACTTGCAACACTGTAAATACTCGTGAGTGATCGCGTTTGAGTGGCGTACTTAGAAAAATGGTATTCTGTGCATTAATGCCCATTAATGTGCTGTTTAGATACAATGTTACTAGTGTTTTGTAATGGTAAATTAGCAATGGGATTGTGTGCACAGAGGCACATTGAATAGCGTTACTGTTATGATTTTATTTGGGCAGTGGACAAGTATGGGTTTTGGCATTATGATAAAGATTAATTAAATTAATTTACAAATCAGAGGTAGGTTGAATCAGACCTAAATATAGGTTGGCTTCATTCTTTGGATCCGTCATCTCGGCCATCGTCGAGCACCTTACAGTACGATCCATTATGGCCAGTAGTGAGCATATGAGCAAAAAGGCCTAACACGGGCGCCTCAAAGTGCTGCCCACAAGTGTGACATTGGGAATACTCGATATAGGGCACCGACTCGACCTCTTCAGTTGGGCTGTTTTTCTTGACACGCAGAAAGCCCCTTCGGTAGACGAACCAATTCAACCAGGTGTTGTTCGGTTCGCAGCGCCAAAATTTACTATTTGCGAAGTTTTCTACCAAGAGGTTCGATAGTCGCTGAACCTTAGATGCACTACCCTGAGTCTCAGCATCGCTTGCGCTCAAGTTAAGATTGGTCAAACACGAAAGCGATACCAAACTCTCCTGATCAGTTAGATCCTCGAGTCGCCAAATGGTTACCAGTCCATTGGTCCAGTTGAGATAGAGCACCCGTCGGGTGACATCAAAGCCTAAAAGTCGTACAACCTTTTCGGTGGACTCTGTATTGGCGCGATGCTGAACAATACGACCATAGTCCTCGAGGTCCTGTTGAGGTTGTTGGTCAGGACCCACCACACCAACCTTGTTACGCTCGTACTCGAGTATGTCATAAACGCACAGATGCAAGTTCTCAATTGGTTCCCAACTGTGGTCTGAGCGATCGGGAAAGCCCTGCCAGCACACTAGATACTCTACTCGCGAATCCATAATTCGTTTATCGACTAGATGGTCTGGTTTGTATTCGGGTGATGGGGAGTAAGACCCGAAGATTGACATTGACCCAGTAGTGGACGTGGACCCAGAAGCGGACGTGGACCCCGAAGGCAGCATTGAATCGGCAGGCGACTTCCCGTTAGTCGATCGGCCAGTCGACGATGAAGCGCTGGATGACGCGGTTCCATTAGCCAATTCGCCAGTTACCGTTGAAGTGCCAGACATCGTATCGGCGATTTCGTCATTCATCGGTTGTTCGCTGTAGTTGTTCTTGTAGGCCACTTTTCGCCTCTTACGCAACGAGTTCGATGTCGCAACAACACCAATCTCATCAGCGTCTCCTATTGCATCATTAGTGGAACGCTGACAAATTCTTGGTGTTGTTGCTTGTTGTTCACGGTTCTGCTGTTCCGTTGGTGTTAATGACAAGTTGCTGTTGGTGTTGGTGCATTCGGACTTTTCATTCACGTCTAATGAAATACCGATGTTCGCCATCGATCGTTCGTCGCCTATTGGCCGCCTACTACAGTTATTAGTATTATTGAAGCTCTTGTTGCTATGGCTTCTGTTGCTGCTGCAGCTGTCGTTGGCATTGGAATCAGTACTCATATTTCGTGAGAAAAGTGAGTGCGAGCGAGCGAGCGAGCGAGAGAGAGAGAGAGAGAGAGAGAGAGAGAGAGAGAGAGAGTACATAAAGCACTAAGGAAACTAGTGTAAACAAGTGATGAAGTGACAAACGCGCGCGCAAGTTGTCAACGGCCACAAACCGAAATACGAATATATCAAAACAATATATACACGACCACGTTAAGCATACACGAACACGAACTTATCTTTCTCTTATGACTTGACAGTCTCTCTTACAATAATATGATAAGGATAATATCGAAAGCGAAATAACAATAATAAGCGATAAATGTTGTTTGTCTTTATATCTGAAAAGGGAGAGAGAGAGAGAGGGAGAGAGAGAGAGAGAGAGAGAGAGAGAGAGAGAGAGAGAGAGAGAGAGAGAGAGAGAGAGAGAGGAAGGAAGGAAAAGAAGAGAAGAGAGCTATGCGCGAATGAAGAACAAAATTGTGACAAAGAGCATAAAAAGTGCATAAGAAAGAGGAGCAAAGAGGAATGATAGCAATGCATAAAGTACAGTGAGTTTTCCCTAACATATGTATGTTTGTGTGTGTTTGTCAGTTAGTTATCGTAAGAGTGAACGCGCGCCCGATCGAACCATCATCATCCTCATTGACGTTTAATGTGAGTGAGCCTTTATGGGGTGAGTTGGTCGTGTGCACGAGCATGAGCAGTACAGTCATATTTCAGTCCCCCATTAGCAGTGACATTTATATAACACAAGGTTTTGCTATTAATAACACGAATATGCTACGCGAAAACACATGAGTGTGAAGCGAAGACTTTTATAGCCTCTATAGTGCGCGAATACCAATGAATACGATCGAACGGTGTGATATAACACGACAGCGATGCGCCGTTACATAGTCACATAAGGCACTATTTAGTGAGCGTACTGCTCGCACACCAAGCGAACAGTTCAGTTGGTTGGCTGGGGTGGAGGGAGGCACAAATCCGAATTTGTGTGCAGTCGCTCTCCCTTTCCGTCACACGAAGCCCTGGCCACCATAGCGACAAATCGAAAGACTTCATGTGAGGCATTGTTCAAAAAGTTTCACAAATGACCACCAGCAATTTTGCCATAGAGCAGGTTGGGAAACTATATGAACGCAAGGTAAAAGGTCGCAATTCTGAACATTTTGGTATGGAGTGAGGTTTGAGGGTGAGCGCTTGAAATTGCCCCGAATTGGCCAAGTCTCGGGAGAGAGAGAATGAGGCAAAGTATGGACTTTGGTTGGTAAGGAAGAGCAGACAGCCACAAACCGAACAAAGCACGCATGTATTAGATTGCAGAGAAAAACGACGGCACACAAGCACGGTTGCACTCCACCATCGCGGCAGCCAAAGTCTTCAACGTTCAGTGTAGGGGAGAGAGGAGAGCACGCCATCAGCAAAGTATTATTTTTTCCGACGAACACTGCGGCAACCAGCCAGTCAATCGAAGCACATTCGAGCGCTCATGCGCAGTTGTGCTCAAGTCGAAGCTCGTATAATAAAAATGTCAGATAGCGTGCAGCTGCTGCTGCCACCATACCACCGACGGTGAGTGCGACAATCACACACACACGAACACACACAAACACACATCCTAGGCCAAAGTGCACGTACGCACGTTGACTGGATCCTAGATTTGGTTTGTGTTTTGGCTTTAACTTCTGTAAAGTCGTGATTATCATCAAACAATACATCATACATCATCTTAATTGAGTCCAGATCTCGACTGTCATCACTCCACCGGCGTTGTTCATCATCATCCTCACCCTCCTCCTCACCCTCCCACCACTTGAACTGGTCATCCTTTCACTCTCAGGCATGTTTGAGCTCTCGGGTTTTGATTTTCTAACTAATTAACTTTCGTTTTACTCAAATTTAGGTATGTCATGTTCGTTTTGAGTGCAATATCGCGTGTTTAGGTGAGCAAACAGGTGCTCTATCAGTACTGTGTGTGGGCACTTTACATTGAGTTGAGTAATATGTTCTGTAAGTGAGTAAATTTTTTGGTTTTTGCGATTTGGCGAGCTGTGTTATTGATTTAGATACATGAAAATCTAATTTGGGTATACTAATTTGATGAACTGGGTCCTCTGGAACCTAATTTAAATGTGCTTTGATTAAAATATTTTTTGTATATTTAGAGGAACAACAGCGCCATCTGGTGGTTGCATTTTTAGTTTTGAGTTTATTCGTTTGTGGCGGCGTACTTTATTGGCAAAATGTATTGGATTTAGTCACCATGGATGGTTGGATTGTGATTTTAATTGAATTGAAGGATGAGTGATGGATTGTTATGTGATTGATGGTCGTCTGGGTGTCTTTAAGCCCAAAGAAGACGAGCTTGGAGTAAACGGCAAAGCGGAATGCGTAAACTTGGCAAACAGAAGTTGCCATTCGAACAACTCAACTCATCACACCAATCGAACACATTGTCGATCTGTTTGCTGTTACTTGCCGGATCACTCGGACATTAGAAACCTTCACTCGAGTTGTTCTCATTTGTGTGTGTGTGTGTGTGCATTCTAACACATTGAGACCAATCGTCGGGCACAGAACACAACACATCACAACATTCGGACACATTGTCGATCTGTTTGCCTGTTACTTGTCGGTTCACTTGGACATTAGTAACCTTCACTCGAGTTGTTCTCATTTGTGTGTGTGTGTGCTCACTCTAACACATTGAGACCAATCGTCGGGCACAGAACACAACACATCACACCATTCGGACACATTGTCGATCTGTTTGCCTGTTACTTGTCGGTTCACTTGGACATTAGTAACCTTCACTCGAGTTGTTCTCATTTGTGTGTGTGTGTGCTCACTCTAACACATTGAGACCAATCGTCGGGCACAGAACACAACACATCACACCATTCGGACACATTGTCGATCTGTTTGCCTGTTACTTGTCGGTTCACTTGGACATTAGTAACCTTCACTCGAGTTGTTCTCATTTGTGTGTGTGTGTGCTCACTCTAACACATTGAGACCAATCGTCGGCCACACAACACAACACATCACACCATTCGGACACATTGCCGATCTGTTTGCTGTTACTTGTCGAATCACTCGGACATTAGTAACCTTCACTCGAGTTGTTCTCATTTGTGTGTGTGTGTGTGTGTGCACTCTAACACATTGAGACCAATCGTCGGGCACAGAACACAACACACCACCCCATTCGGACACATTGTCGATCTGTTTGCTGTTACTTGTCGGATCACTCGGACATTAGTAACCTTCACTCGAGTTGTTCTCATTTGTGTGTGTGTGTGTGTGTGTGCACTCTAACACATTGAGACCAATCGTCGGGCACAGAACACAACACACCACCCCATTCGGACACATTGTCGATCTGTTTGCCTGTTACTTGTCGGTTCACTTGGACATTAGTAACCTTCACTCGAGTTGTTCTCATTTGTGTGTGTGTGTGCTCACTCTAACACATTGAGACCAATCGTCGGCCACACAACACAACACATCACACCATTCGGACACATTGCCGATCTGTTTGCTGTTACTTGTCGAATCACTCGGACATTAGTAACCTTCACTCGAGTTGTTCTCATTTGTGTGTGTGTGTGTGTGTGCACTCTAACACATTGAGACCAATCGTCGGGCACAGAACACAACACACCACCCCATTCGGACACATTGTCGATCTGTTTGCTTGTATGTTGTCGGATCACTCGAACATTAGTAACCTTCACTCGAGTCGTTCTCATTTGTGTGTGTGTGTGTGTGCACTCTAACACATTGAGACCAATCGTCGGGCACAGAACACATCACCCCATTAGGACACATTGTCGATCTGTTTGCTTGTATGTTGTCGGATCACTCGAACATTAGTAACCTTGTCATTGGTTGCATTACTAAATCATACATTCAATCTGCACACACACACACACACACACACACACACACACACACACACAGTTAGTGCATTACATTAGTGCTCGGCAGTGAGCAAGTTCTGGTGTGGAGTGGTGACAGATCGCGCAATGCATCACACTCGGGCCAACCACTCTCTCGATTGTCGTTGGTTGCATTACTAAATCATACATCAATCCGAGCACACACACACACACTCAGTTAGTGCATTACATTAGTGCTCGGCAGTGAGCAAGTTCTGGTGTGGAGTGGTGACAGATCGCGCAATGCATCACACTCGGGCCAACCACTCTCTCGATTGTCGTTGGTTGCATTACTAAATCATACATCAATCCGAGCACACACACACACACTCAGTTAGTGCATTACATTAGTGCTCGGCAGTGAGCAAGTTCTGGTGTGGAGTGGTGACAGATCGCGCAATGCATCACACTCGGGCCAACCACTCTCTCGATTGTCGGTGGTTGCATTACTAAATCATACATCAATCCGAGCACACACACACACACTCAGTTAGTGCATTACATTAGTGCTCGGCAGTGAGCAAGTTCTGGTGTGGAGTGGTGACAGATCGCACAATGCATCACACTCGGGCCAACCACTCGACTGACTGTCGGTGGTTGCATTACTAAATCATACATCAATCCGAGCACACACACACACTCAGTTAGTGCATTACATTAGTGCTCGGCAGTGAGCAAGTTCTGGTGTGGAGTGGTGACAGATCGCGCAATGCATCACACTCGGGCCAACCACTCTCTCGATTGTCGGTGGTTGCATTACTAAATCATACATCAATCCGAGCACACACACACACACTCAGTTAGTGCATTACATTAGTGCTCGGCAGTGAGCAAGTTCTGGTGTGGAGTGGTGACAGATCGCACAATGCATCACACTCGGGCCAACCACTCGACTGACTGTCGGTGGTTGCATTACTAAATCATACATCAATCCGAGCACACACACACACACTCAGTTAGTGCATTACATTAGTGCTCGGCAGTGAGCAAGTTCTGGTGTGGAGAGGTGACAGATCGCACAATGCATCACACTCGGGCCAACCACTCGACTGACTGTCGGTGGTTGCATTACTAAATCATACATCAATCCGAGCACACACACACACACACACTCAGTTAGTGCATTACATTAGTGCTCGGCAGTGAGCAAGTTCTGGTGTGGAGTGGTGACAGATCGCACAATGCATCACACTCGGGCCAACCACTCGACTGACTGTCGGTGGTTGCATTACTAAATCATACATCAATCCGAGCACACACACACACACACACTCAGTTAGTGCATTACATTAGTGCTCGGCAGTGAGCAAGTTCTGGTGTGGAGTGGTGACAGATCGCACAATGCATCACACTCGGGCCAACCACTCTCTCGATTGTCGGTGGTTGCATTACTAAATCATACATCAATCCGAGCACACACACACACACTCAGTTAGTGCATTACATTAGTGCTCGGCAGTGAGCAAGTTCTGGTGTGGAGAGGTGACAGATCGCACAATGCATCACACTCGGGCCAACCACTCGACTGACTGTCGGTGGTTGCATTACTAAATCATACATCAATCCGAGCACACACACACACACACACTCAGTTAGTGCATTACATTAGTGCTCGGCAGTGAGCAAGTTCTGGTGTGGAGTGGTGACAGATCGCACAATGCATCACACTCGGGCCAACCACTCTCTCGATTGTCGTTGGTTGCATTACTAAATCATACATCAATCCGAGCACACACACACACACTCAGTTAGTGCATTACATTAGTTCTCGGCAGTGAGCAAGTTCTGGTGTGGAGTGGTGACAGATCGCGCAATGCATCACACTCGGGCCAACCACTCTCTCGATTGTCGGTGGTTGCATTACTAAATCATACATCAATCCGAGCACACACACACACACACACACTCAGTTAGTGCATTACATTAGTGCTCGGCAGTGAGCAAGTTCTGGTGTGGAGTGGTGACAGATCGCACAATGCATCACACTCGGGCCAACCACTCTCTCGATTGTCGTTGGTTGCATTACTAAATCATACATCAATCCGAGCACACACACACACACTCAGTTAGTGCATTACATTAGTGCTCGGCAGTGAGCAAGTTCTGGTGTGGAGAGGTGACAGATCGCACAATGCATCACACTCGGGCCAACCACTCGACTGACTGTCGGTGGTTGCATTACTAAATCATACATCAATCCGAGCACACACACACACACACACTCAGTTAGTGCATTACATTAGTGCTCGGCAGTGAGCAAGTTCTGGTGTGGAGTGGTGACAGATCGCACAATGCATCACACTCGGGCCAACCACTCTCTCGATTGTCGGTGGTTGCATTACTAAATCATACATCAATCCGAGACACACACACACACTCAGTTAGTGCATTACATTAGTGCTCGGCAGTGAGCAAGTTCTGGTGTGGAGTGGTGACAGATCGCACAATGCATCACACTCGGGCCAACCACTCTCTCGATTGTCGGTGGTTGCATTACTAAATCATACATCAATCCGAGCACACACACACACACACTCAGTTAGTGCATTACATTAGTGCTCGGCAGTGAGCAAGTTCTGGTGTGGAGTGGTGACAGATCGCACAATGCATCACACTCCGGGCCAACCACTCTCTCGATTGTCGGTGGTTGCATTACTAAATCATACATCAATCCGAGCACACACACACACACTCAGTTAGTGCATTACATTAGTGCTCGGCAGTGAGCAAGTTCTGATGTGGAGAGGTGACAGATCGCACAATGCATCACACTCGGGCCAACCACTCGACTGACTGTCGGTGGTTGCATTACTAAATCATACATCAATCCGAGCACACACACACACACTCAGTTAGTGCATTACATTAGTGCTCGGCAGTGAGCAAGTTCTGGTGTGGAGTGGTGACAGATCGCACAATGCATCACACTCGGGCCAACCACTCGACTGACTGTCGGTGGTTGCATTACTAAATCATACATCAATCCGAGCACACACACACACACTCAGTTAGTGCATTACATTAGTGCTCGGCAGTGAGCAAGTTCTGGTGTGGAGTGGTGACAGATCGCGCAATGCATCACACTCGGGCCAACCACTCTCTCGATTGTCGGTGGTTGCATTACTAAATCATACATCAATCCGAGCACACACACACACACACACTCAGTTAGTGCATTACATTAGTGCTCGGCAGTGAGCAAGTTCTGGTGTGGAGTGGTGACAGATCGCACAATGCATCACACTCGGGCCAACCACTCGACTGACTGTCGGTGGTTGCATTACTAAATCATACATCAATCCGAGCACACACACACACACTCAGTTAGTGCATTACATTAGTGCTCGGCAGTGAGCAAGTTCTGGTGTGGAGTGGTGACAGATCGCACAATGCATCACACTCGGGCCAACCACTCTCTCGATTGTCGTTGGTTGCATTACTAAATCATACATCAATCCGAGCACACACACACACACTCAGTTAGTGCATTACATTAGTGCTCGGCAGTGAGCAAGTTCTGGTGTGGAGAGGTGACAGATCGCACAATGCATCACACTCGGGCCAACCACTCGACTGACTGTCGGTGGTTGCATTACTAAATCATACATCAATCCGAGCACACACACACACACACACTCAGTTAGTGCATTACATTAGTGCTCGGCAGTGAGCAAGTTCTGGTGTGGAGTGGTGACAGATCGCACAATGCATCACACTCGGGCCAACCACTCTCTCGATTGTCGGTGGTTGCATTACTAAATCATACATCAATCCGAGACACACACACACACTCAGTTAGTGCATTACATTAGTGCTCGGCAGTGAGCAAGTTCTGGTGTGGAGTGGTGACAGATCGCACAATGCATCACACTCGGGCCAACCACTCTCTCGATTGTCGGTGGTTGCATTACTAAATCATACATCAATCCGAGCACACACACACACACACTCAGTTAGTGCATTACATTAGTGCTCGGCAGTGAGCAAGTTCTGGTGTGGAGTGGTGACAGATCGCACAATGCATCACACTCGGGCCAACCACTCTCTCGATTGTCGGTGGTTGCATTACTAAATCATACATCAATCCGAGCACACACACACACACTCAGTTAGTGCATTACATTAGTGCTCGGCAGTGAGCAAGTTCTGATGTGGAGAGGTGACAGATCGCACAATGCATCACACTCGGGCCAACCACTCGACTGACTGTCGGTGGTTGCATTACTAAATCATACATCAATCCGAGCACACACACACACACTCAGTTAGTGCATTACATTAGTGCTCGGCAGTGAGCAAGTTCTGGTGTGGAGTGGTGACAGATCGCACAATGCATCACACTCGGGCCAACCACTCGACTGACTGTCGGTGGTTGCATTACTAAATCATACATCAATCCGAGCACACACACACACACTCAGTTAGTGCATTACATTAGTGCTCGGCAGTGAGCAAGTTCTGGTGTGGAGTGGTGACAGATCGCGCAATGCATCACACTCGGGCCAACCACTCTCTCGATTGTCGGTGGTTGCATTACTAAATCATACATCAATCCGAGCACACACACACACACACACTCAGTTAGTGCATTACATTAGTGCTCGGCAGTGAGCAAGTTCTGGTGTGGAGTGGTGACAGATCGCACAATGCATCACACTCGGGCCAACCACTCGACTGACTGTCGGTGGTTGCATTACTAAATCATACATCAATCCGAGCACACACACACACACTCAGTTAGTGCATTACATTAGTGCTCGGCAGTGAGCAAGTTCTGGTGTGGAGTGGTGACAGATCGCACAATGCATCACACTCGGGCCAACCACTCGACTGACTGTCGGTGGTTGCATTACTAAATCATACATCAATCCGAGCACACACACACACACTCAGTTAGTGCATTACATTAGTGCTCGGCAGTGAGCAAGTTCTGGTGTGGAGTGGTGACAGATCGCACAATGCATCACACTCGGGCCAACCACTCGACTGACTGTCGGTGGTTGCATTACTAAATCATACATCAATCCGAGCACACACACACACACTCAGTTAGTGCATTACATTAGTGCTCGGCAGTGAGCAAGTTCTGGTGTGGAGTGGTGACAGATCGCACAATGCATCACACTCGGGCCAACCACTCTCTCGATTGTCGGTGGTTGCATTACTAAATCATACATCAATCCGAGCACACACACACACACTCAGTTAGTGCATTACATTAGTGCTCGGCAGTGAGCAAGTTCTGGTGTGGAGTGGTGACAGATCGCACAATGCATCACACTCGGGCCAACCACTCGACTGACTGTCGGTGGTTGCATTACTAAATCATACATCAATCCGAGCACACACACACACACACACTCAGTTAGTGCATTACATTAGTGCTCGGCAGTGAGCAAGTTCTGGTGTGGAGTGGTGACAGATCGCGCAATGCATCACACTCGGGCCAACCACTCGACTGACTGTCGGTGGTTGCATTACTAAATCATACATCAATCCGAGCACACACACACACACACACTCAGTTAGTGCATTACATTAGTGCTCGGCAGTGAGCAAGTTCTGGTGTGGAGTGGTGACAGATCGCACAATGCATCACACTCGGGCCAACCACTCGACTGACTGTCGGTGGTTGCATTACTAAATCATACATCAATCCGAGCACACACACACACACACTCAGTTAGTGCATTACATTAGTGCTCGGCAGTGAGCAAGTTCTGGTGTGGAGTGGTGACAGATCGCGCAATGCATCACACTCGGGCCAACCACTCTCTCGATTGTCGGTGGTTGCATTACTAAATCATACATCAATCCGAGCACACACACACACACTCAGTTAGTGCATTACATTAGTGCTCGGCAGTGAGCAAGTTCTGGTGTGGAGAGGTGACAGATCGCACAATGCATCACACTCGGGCCAACCACTCGACTGACTGTCGGTGGTTGCATTACTAAATCATACATCAATCCGAGCACACACACACACACACACACTCAGTTAGTGCATTACATTAGTGCTCGGCAGTGAGCAAGTTCTGGTGTGGAGTGGTGACAGATCGCACAATGCATCACACTCGGGCCAACCACTCTCTCGATTGTCGGTGGTTGCATTACTAAATCATACATCAATCCGAGCACACAAACACACACTCAGTTAGTGCATTACATTAGTGCTCGGCAGTGAGCAAGTTCTGATGTGGAGAGGTGACAGATCGCACAATGCATCACACTCGGGCCAACCACTCGACTGACTGTCGGTGGTTGCATTACTAAATCATACATCAATCCGAGCACACACACACACACTCAGTTAGTGCATTACATTAGTGCTCGGCAGTGAGCAAGTTCTGGTGTGGAGTGGTGACAGATCGCACAATGCATCACACTCGGGCCAACCACTCTCTCGATTGTCGTTGGTTGCATTACTAAATCATACATCAATCCGAGCACACACACACACACTCAGTTAGTGCATTACTTTAGTGCTCGGCAGTGAGAAAGTTCTGGTGTGGAGTGGTGACAGATCGCGCAATGCATCACACTCGGGCCAACCACTCTCTCGATTGTCGGTGGTTGCATTACTAAATCATACATCAATCCGAGCACACACACACACACACTCAGTTAGTGCATTACATTAGTGCTCGGCAGTGAGCAAGTTCTGGTGTGGAGTGGTGACAGATCGCACAATGCATCACACTCGGGCCAACCACTCGACTGACTGTCGGTGGTTGCATTACTAAATCATACATCAATCCGAGCACACACACACACACTCAGTTAGTGCATTACATTAGTGCTCGGCAGTGAGCAAGTTCTGGTGTGGAGTGGTGACAGATCGCGCAATGCATCACACTCGGGCCAACCACTCTCTCGATTGTCGGTGGTTGCATTACTAAATCATACATCAATCCGAGCACACACACACACACTCAGTTAGTGCATTACATTAGTGCTCGGCAGTGAGCAAGTTCTGATGTGGAGAGGTGACAGATCGCACAATGCATCACACTCGGGCCAACCACTCTCTCGATTGTCGGTGGTTGCATTACTAAATCATACATCAATCCGAGCACACACACACACACTCAGTTAGTGCATTACATTAGTGCTCGGCAGTGAGCAAGTTCTGGTGTGGAGTGGTGACAGATCGCACAATGCATCACACTCGGGCCAACCACTCGACTGACTGTCGGTGGTTGCATTACTAAATCATACATCAATCCGAGCACACACACACACACTCAGTTAGTGCATTACATTAGTGCTCGGCAGTGAGCAAGTTCTGGTGTGGAGTGGTGACAGATCGCGCAATGCATCACACTCGGGCCAACCACTCTCTCGATTGTCGGTGGTTGCATTACTAAATCATACATCAATCCGAGCACACACACACACACTCAGTTAGTGCATTACATTAGTGCTCGGCAGTGAGCAAGTTCTGGTGTGGAGTGGTGACAGATCGCGCAATGCATCACACTCGGGCCAACCACTCGACTGACTGTCGGTGGTTGCATTACTAAATCATACATCAATCCGAGCACACACACACACACACACACTCAGTTAGTGCATTACATTAGTGCTCGGCAGTGAGCAAGTTCTGGTGTGGAGTGGTGACAGATCGCACAATGCATCACACTCGGGCCAACCACTCGACTGACTGTCGGTGGTTGCATTACTAAATCATACATCAATCCGAGCACACACACACACACTCAGTTAGTGCATTACATTAGTGCTCGGCAGTGAGCAAGTTCTGGTGTGGAGTGGTGACAGATCGCACAATGCATCACACTCGGGCCAACCACTCGACTGACTGTCGGTGGTTGCATTACTAAATCATACATCAATCCGAGCACACACACACACACACTCAGTTAGTGCATTACATTAGTGCTCGGCAGTGAGCAAGTTCTGGTGTGGAGTGGTGACAGATCGCGCAATGCATCACACTCGGGCCAACCACTCTCTCGATTGTCGGTGGTTGCATTACTAAATCATACATCAATCCGAGCACACACACACACACTCAGTTAGTGCATTACATTAGTGCTCGGCAGTGAGCAAGTTCTGGTGTGGAGTGGTGACAGATCGCACAATGCATCACACTCGGGCCAACCACTCGACTGACTGTCGGTGGTTGCATTACTAAATCATACATCAATCCGAGCACACACACACACACTCAGTTAGTGCATTACATTAGTGCTCGGCAGTGAGCAAGTTCTGGTGTGGAGTGGTGACAGATCGCGCAATGCATCACACTCGGGCCAACCACTCTCTCGATTGTCGGTGGTTGCATTACTAAATCATACATCAATCCGAGCACACACACACACACTCAGTTAGTGCATTACATTAGTGCTCGGCAGTGAGCAAGTTCTGGTGTGGAGTGGTGACAGATCGCACAATGCATCACACTCGGGCCAACCACTCGACTGACTGTCGGTGGTTGCATTACTAAATCATACATCAATCCGAGCACACACACACACACTCAGTTAGTGCATTACATTAGTGCTCGGCAGTGAGCAAGTTCTGGTGTGGAGTGGTGACAGATCGCGCAATGCATCACACTCGGGCCAACCACTCTCTCGATTGTCGGTGGTTGCATTACTAAATCATACATCAATCCGAGCACACACACACACACTCAGTTAGTGCATTACATTAGTGCTCGGCAGTGAGCAAGTTCTGGTGTGGAGAGGTGACAGATCGCACAATGCATCACACTCGGGCCAACCACTCGACTGACTGTCGGTGGTTGCATTACTAAATCATACATCAATCCGAGCACACACACACACACACACACTCAGTTAGTGCATTACATTAGTGCTCGGCAGTGAGCAAGTTCTGGTGTGGAGTGGTGACAGATCGCACAATGCATCACACTCGGGCCAACCACTCTCTCGATTGTCGGTGGTTGCATTACTAAATCATACATCAATCCGAGCACACACACACACACTCAGTTAGTGCATTACATTAGTGCTCGGCAGTGAGCAAGTTCTGATGTGGAGAGGTGACAGATCGCACAATGCATCACACTCGGGCCAACCACTCGACTGACTGTCGGTGGTTGCATTACTAAATCATACATCAATCCGAGCACACACACACACACTCAGTTAGTGCATTACATTAGTGCTCGGCAGTGAGCAAGTTCTGGTGTGGAGTGGTGACAGATCGCACAATGCATCACACTCGGGCCAACCACTCTCTCGATTGTCGTTGGTTGCATTACTAAATCATACATCAATCCGAGCACACACACACACACTCAGTTAGTGCATTACATTAGTGCTCGGCAGTGAGAAAGTTCTGGTGTGGAGTGGTGACAGATCGCGCAATGCATCACACTCGGGCCAACCACTCTCTCGATTGTCGGTGGTTGCATTACTAAATCATACATCAATCCGAGCACACACACACACACACTCAGTTAGTGCATTACATTAGTGCTCGGCAGTGAGCAAGTTCTGGTGTGGAGTGGTGACAGATCGCACAATGCATCACACTCGGGCCAACCACTCTCTCGATTGTCGGTGGTTGCATTACTAAATCATACATCAATCCGAGCACACACACACACACTCAGTTAGTGCATTACATTAGTGCTCGGCAGTGAGCAAGTTCTGGTGTGGAGTGGTGACAGATCGCACAATGCATCACACTCGGGCCAACCACTCGACTGACTGTCGGTGGTTGCATTACTAAATCATACATCAATCCGAGCACACACACACACACTCAGTTAGTGCATTACATTAGTGCTCGGCAGTGAGCAAGTTCTGGTGTGGAGTGGTGACAGATCGCGCAATGCATCACACTCGGGCCAACCACTCTCTCGATTGTCGGTGGTTGCATTACTAAATCATACATCAATCCGAGCACACACACACACACACACTCAGTTAGTGCATTACATTAGTGCTCGGCAGTGAGCAAGTTCTGGTGTGGAGTGGTGACAGATCGCGCAATGCATCACACTCGGGCCAACCACTCTCTCGATTGTCGGTGGTTGCATTACTAAATCATACATCAATCCGAGCACACACACACACACTCAGTTAGTGCATTACATTAGTGCTCGGCAGTGAGCAAGTTCTGGTGTGGAGTGGTGACAGATCGCACAATGCATCACACTCGGGCCAACCACTCGACTGACTGTCGGTGGTTGCATTACTAAATCATACATCAATCCGAGCACACACACACACACTCAGTTAGTGCATTACATTAGTGCTCGGCAGTGAGCAAGTTCTGGTGTGGAGTGGTGACAGATCGCGCAATGCATCACACTCGGGCCAACCACTCTCTCGATTGTCGGTGGTTGCATTACTAAATCATACATCAATCCGAGCACACACACACACACTCAGTTAGTGCATTACATTAGTGCTCGGCAGTGAGCAAGTTCTGGTGTGGAGTGGTGACAGATCGCACAATGCATCACACTCGGGCCAACCACTCTCTCGATTGTCGTTGGTTGCATTACTAAATCATACATCAATCCGAGCACACACACACACACTCAGTTAGTGCATTACATTAGTGCTCGGCAGTGAGCAAGTTCTGGTGTGGAGTGGTGACAGATCGCACAATGCATCACACTCGGGCCAACCACTCGACTGACTGTCGGTGGTTGCATTACTAAATCATACATCAATCCGAGCACACACACACACACTCAGTTAGTGCATTACATTAGTGCTCGGCAGTGAGCAAGTTCTGGTGTGGAGTGGTGACAGATCGCGCAATGCATCACACTCGGGCCAACCACTCTCTCGATTGTCGGTGGTTGCATTACTAAATCATACATCAATCCGAGCACACACACACACACACACTCAGTTAGTGCATTACATTAGTGCTCGGCAGTGAGCAAGTTCTGGTGTGGAGTGGTGACAGATCGCGCAATGCATCACACTCGGGCCAACCACTCTCTCGATTGTCGGTGGTTGCATTACTAAATCATACATCAATCCGAGCACACACACACACACACACTCAGTTAGTGCATTACATTAGTGCTCGGCAGTGAGCAAGTTCTGGTGTGGAGTGGTGACAGATCGCACAATGCATCACACTCGGGCCAACCACTCTCTCGATTGTCGTTGGTTGCATTACTAAATCATACATCAATCCGAGCACACACACACACACTCAGTTAGTGCATTACATTAGTGCTCGGCAGTGAGCAAGTTCTGGTGTGGAGTGGTGACAGATCGCACAATGCATCACACTCGGGCCAACCACTCGACTGACTGTCGGTGGTTGCATTACTAAATCATACATCAATCCGAGCACACACACACACACTCAGTTAGTGCATTACATTAGTGCTCGGCAGTGAGCAAGTTCTGGTGTGGAGTGGTGACAGATCGCGCAATGCATCACACTCGGGCCAACCACTCTCTCGATTGTCGGTGGTTGCATTACTAAATCATACATCAATCCGAGCACACACACACACACACACTCAGTTAGTGCATTACATTAGTGCTCGGCAGTGAGCAAGTTCTGGTGTGGAGTGGTGACAGATCGCGCAATGCATCACACTCGGGCCAACCACTCTCTCGATTGTCGGTGGTTGCATTACTAAATCATACATCAATCCGAGCACACACACACACACTCAGTTAGTGCATTACATTAGTGCTCGGCAGTGAGCAAGTTCTGGTGTGGAGTGGTGACAGATCGCGCAATGCATCACACTCGGGCCAACCACTCTCTCGATTGTCGGTGGTTGCATTACTAAATCATACATCAATCCGAGCACACACACACACACACACTCAGTTAGTGCATTACATTAGTGCTCGGCAGTGAGCAAGTTCTGGTGTGGAGTGGTGACAGATCGCACAATGCATCACACTCGGGCCAATCACTCGACTGACTGTCGGTGGTTGCATTACTAAATCATACATCAATCCGAGCACACACACACACACACACTCAGTTAGTGCATTACATTAGTGCTCGGCAGTGAGCAAGTTCTGGTGTGGAGTGGTGACAGATCGCACAATGCATCACACTCGGGCCAACCACTCGACTGACTGTCGGTGGTTGCATTACTAAATCATACATCAATCCGAGCACACACACACACACTCAGTTAGTGCATTACATTAGTGCTCGGCAGTGAGCAAGTTCTGGTGTGGAGTGGTGACAGATCGCGCAATGCATCACACTCGGGCCAACCACTCTCTCGATTGTCGGTGGTTGCATTACTAAATCATACATCAATCCGAGCACACACACACACACTCAGTTAGTGCATTACATTAGTGCTCGGCAGTGAGCAAGTTCTGGTGTGGAGTGGTGACAGATCGCGCAATGCATCACACTCGGGCCAACCACTCTCTCGATTGTCGGTGGTTGCATTACTAAATCATACATCAATCCGAGCACACACACACACACTCAGTTAGTGCATTACATTAGTGCTCGGCAGTGAGCAAGTTCTGGTGTGGAGTGGTGACAGATCGCGCAATGCATCACACTCGGGCCAACCACTCTCTCGATTGTCGGTGGTTGCATTACTAAATCATACATCAATCCGAGCACACACACACACACTCAGTTAGTGCATTACATTAGTGCTCGGCAGTGAGCAAGTTCTGGTGTGGAGTGGTGACAGATCGCGCAATGCATCACACTCGGGCCAACCACTCTCTCGATTGTCGGTGGTTGCATTACTAAATCATACATCAATCCGAGCACACACACACACACTCAGTTAGTGCATTACATTAGTGCTCGGCAGTGAGCAAGTTCTGGTGTGGAGTGGTGACAGATCGCGCAATGCATCACACTCGGGCCAACCACTCTCTCGATTGTCGGTGGTTGCATTACTAAATCATACATCAATCCGAGCACACACACACACACTCAGTTAGTGCATTACATTAGTGCTCGGCAGTGAGCAAGTTCTGGTGTGGAGTGGTGACAGATCGCGCAATGCATCACACTCGGGCCAACCACTCTCTCGATTGTCGGTGGTTGCATTACTAAATCATACATCAATCCGAGCACACACACACACACTCAGTTAGTGCATTACATTAGTGCTCGGCAGTGAGCAAGTTCTGGTGTGGAGTGGTGACAGATCGCACAATGCATCACACTCGGGCCAACCACTCGACTGACTGTCGGTGGTTGCATTACTAAATCATACATCAATCCGAGCACACACACACACACTCAGTTAGTGCATTACATTAGTGCTCGGCAGTGAGCAAGTTCTGGTGTGGAGTGGTGACAGATCGCGCAATGCATCACACTCGGGCCAACCACTCTCTCGATTGTCGGTGGTTGCATTACTAAATCATACATCAATCCGAGCACACACACACACACTCAGTTAGTGCATTACATTAGTGCTCGGCAGTGAGCCTGTGATGGTGTGCAGTGGTGAACGATCCCGGAATGTGTCCCATTCGAACCAGCCACTCTGTGGACAGTCTATGGTTACTTTATTACCTATGTGAATCCATGTGATGATGTTTATGTGATAGTTTAATAGCTTGATGCACACATTTGAAAGCTCGTCTTCCTTCGTTTTGCCCATTACCTCGCAATATTGTGATGATGATGTTTTGATACTTTATACATTTGTGTTGCTGTCGCACTCAAAATCTCAAACCACTTAACGCATGTTTTATGATAAGAAAGACACGCTGGCGTTATCACCCACAACCTCTTTTCTGTTATTCTCTTAAAGTTTACACATTGAAATGCAATGTGGAAGGCTGCGCACATTGTAAACTTTAAAAAGTTGTCCTAGGTCTGGGACCACAGCTGTCTATACAAACAAATCTTGTGATTTCGTGTTAATATTTTGCCAAAATCTGTCCAAGTAATTCCTTTTTTCATTTGATTTCAGATTGTGTTTGTCTGTTTTGAATTTGACTCCAAAACTATTGGCAGTTAATTGTGTTCGTTTCTCATCACTATCATCATCATCACCACCACTGTCTTCATACCAATCTCAGGTTTTGTTTGTTTGTCTTCTCATGTTTACTAATCCATGACTTTCTCTAGATCTCAAACCAACCAATCAACAATGGTGAACAGCAAGAAATGCAAAAGCAGCTCCAATAAGAAGTCGCCTGGCCGGCCCAGTACTCGACTCGCGGATCAAATGGCAAAAATTGACATCAAAGACGAGGTAGAAGAAGAGGAGTTTGAGATTATTGACAATCCTGATGAGGAGTTGAGCGATGTGGAAGAGGAAGATGAGGAATTGGATGAGGAAGAAGAACCGAGTCCACCGATGACCCGAAGTGCCATACGTGCCAGTCTCAACCAATCTCGAGCTTCACCCATCAAGTCGGAGCCACCTTCACCACCCCCGCAACAACGAGTGATGAAGCCTCAACCAGCTCGAGAAGAGTCGGTTATTGTACAGTCTACCATCAAGGTCTATTCCACCAAAAAGTCCTCCAAAAAGGCCAAGAAAGTGAGTGATAACTTGAAACAGAAAGGGGACAACGGCGATGAGATCGGCTCAGATTCGAACGAAGAATCCAATTGCATCGGTCAATACTCTTCGCCGTACATACCACCGCTGGTTAAGTTCCCAACCGACTTTGGCAACTGCAACATCAAAGAGGAGGAGAGTTCAGTGTGCGACGAAAGCCAACTCAACGGCACCATCAAAGGCACCGCCGATTCTAGTGCCTATGGCCAGGACCAGCTCTCACTGGACGGTGATTCCGAAATAATGCTAACTGAGCGCAACTTGGCCGTGCTACAGAATGAGGAGTTTCGTTCGTGGAAGCGTAACATTCCGTACACGTACAACTTTTGTATGGCCGCTCAGTTGGAGTGGCCCTCGATGACGGTGGAATGGATGCCCGAGACACTCTATCCACAGGGCAAAGATTATTCGATTCATCGTATTGTGCTTGGCACTCATGCCGCCAATGATGAAGACAATCGGCTGCTCATTTATCGTCTCCATTTGTCGAATCATGACGCGGAGGTTATATCGGACTTTTCTGAATCGCGTCTAGAGCACGGCTTTGGTGAACTGACCACTCAGCTGTACTGTCATGAGGAGTACCGCCATGAGGGTCGGGTACAGCGGGCACGAGTCATGCCACAGCGCAGTACCATTGTGGCCACTAAGGGTCCCACCTCGAAGGTCTTCCTGTACGATGTGTCGAAGCGGTCAGAGTCACTCCGACCGAGTGGTCCATACAAAACTCTGGATGGCCACTCCAAGGGAGGCTTTGCACTGCAGTGGAGTCGTGTCGAGAAGGGCAGTCTACTGTCGGGCTCCGACGATGGCACAGTGTGCCTCTGGGATGTGGAAGGCACTCCGGACAAGAAGCCCACTCGGAGGCTGAAGGTCCACGAAGGTCGAGTGAACGATGTCGACTTTAGCCGCACAGTTGCGGGCATCTATGCCTCGTGTGGGGTGGACAAGAAGGTGATCATTTGGGATGCACGATCTGAGTTGCCATTGAATACATTGACGAACTACACGAGCAATGTCACCTGTGTTGCGTTTCAGCCCGACTCGGATCGGATTTTTGCCACCGGAACTGCTGATGGTCAAATTTATGTTCGTGATATGCGCAATCTGAATTGGTGGAATATCATTGAGGCCACACATTCAATCACCAGCATTCAGTGGTGTCCACAGCATGAGACCATCTTTGCGACCACTGGCACTGATGGACGTGTACTGGTGTGGGACCTCTATCTGACCGCGTATCGTCAGGCACCACTCACTAGCTATGACCGACTACAGGGTGCAGATGAGCTCATGTTTGTGCACGGTGGCCATATGTCCTCGGTGCCGGAGATTAGCTGGTGCTCAACGGTGCCACTGATGATGGCTTCGATCGACCGGAGCAACATGATGTACATCACTCGAATGGGCCAGTGGAATGTGAGCAGTTACCATATCAAGAGATGGGGCGCCCGACGCGAGAACACAAATGTGTGAAGGCAACACACTTTTTTCTATAAAATCTCAAATGATTATGATGCCACTTTTATACAATTTTTATACGTCTTTTGTACTTTGATTATTAAATAAATTATGCCACTTTTTTAACTTGATTTAAACACTTTGATTTGTTTTCATTCTTGGCAAAAGTCTAATGAGTTGACTACTCGCGCGTTAGGCAATCGCGTCATTGAAGGCCGCCGTTTGGTGCAGAGGAAGGCATCGACACTGACACTCGATTCGACAGTGCCACGATGTACAAATGTACAAGCACACACACACACACAAGTCAACCATTGAAAGTGGAATGTGGCCATCAGCTCGCTGGAAAACATGCCAATGGGCGGCACGGAGCACTGAGTCACTCGACTTGGCAGTGGCAATTGACAATTGACAAGTGCACACTTACTGACCACTTCCCTACGCGATTACATTGAAGTGACTTGATCTGTCTCGGGCCTCAGCTAGGTTGGAGGTTTAATCGTTAAAAATGGGGCAACATTAACATCACACCGCTATGTCCGTAAATTGGGTCGCTGCTCTAGCCCAAAAATCTTCTGCTTCCACAAGGATCGGTCCGTGGCAACTTGTGCTACTTCGTCCGGGTTTAAGGCAACACGTCTCAAGAGGGCGTCATTTTGGTCCATCAAACTCGTCCTTGGTCTTACAACCTGTCTTTGTCCATCTGGCACTGCGTTGAAGATTTGCCAAACAAGACGATCAGGATCCATCCGTTCCACTTGACCACGCCACCGGTGTTGGGACCTCTCGACCCAGAGGAGTAGCGGCTCGACGTTGATGGCCTCTCGGATCAATGCGTTCCGGATAAATAGAAATGGGGCAATTGGTTCTAAATTGACTCAATGGTATTGTATGGAGTGGCACATATGAGCGATTGCAACGGTGGTGCCATTCTGTTTGAGCTGACTTAGTGTGCTGCTGGTCAAGTATGACAGGCATACTGACTCTTACTAGTTACTCTTACAAGCCAGTCACAATCCATCAACTCAATCCGCTCCAACTGGTCAGTGTAACAGTGGTCAGGCCAAGCAAGGCACAACTATTTCACTTGTCACGGCACAAGTGGCAACCAGTGGCAGCTGCAAGTCAGTCACAATCCATCCACTGTATCATCGTCCGAATGGTTCAGCACGCCATGCAACGTGTTCTCAACAATAGCTGACCAAAGTTATGTCAGTATTTGGCAGATTGGCCTAATTGCCCAGCACGTTTGCCACTTACTTCATCACCACTGCACAAGTAACCTTTGTCTCTCGAGTGTACACTTGTGGTGCACTGACACCATCTGATCGGGCAGTAGCTCGGTGGCCGCTCTGTAATTGCAGATCAATAAGTGCTTATCTGCCTCCCAGATCAGCCTAATCACTCGTTCTCGTGATAATCGTGTGCACTGCAGTCTCATTCGGTTGACTTATTCATTTGTGAACTAGAGACTATTCGTCGAAGCAAGACAATGCAGTGAAGTATGCATACACATTACGGCCAATGG
Source organism: Rhizoglyphus robini (assembly GCA_023373905.1). Lineage (NCBI taxonomy): Eukaryota > Metazoa > Arthropoda > Arachnida > Sarcoptiformes > Acaridae > Rhizoglyphus > Rhizoglyphus robini. The sequence goes on from JAKIJQ010000014.1 coordinate 1,881,562, forward strand.
AGTTTGACTGATTTTAAGGCAAACAGAATTGTTCCACTCTCCCTCTGTGTGAGCCATTTGGTCAAACAAAGTGAGCCAGTAAACTAGTGCATCACATGGACTCTCAACAAGATAAATCACAGATTGTCCTAAATGAACTTTCCTTGTAGAGAAACTCAGCCCGAGCAATCTTACACAACAGCACAATTGTGGTAGAACGGTGTGACGCATTGGTGACAACGAATCGAATTGCACATTGCACATTGGACCTCAATGCGGCCTATACCAGGAGATAACGAAGGCCAAATTAATTCACTGACACTCGGGCAAGTGGTTGACTCTCTCTCTCGCCATCTCTCTCTCTCTCTCTCACTCTCTCTCTCTCTTTCTCTCTCGCCATCTCTCTCTCTCTCTCTCTCTCTCTCTCTCTCTCACTCTCTCTCTCTCTCTCTCTCTCTCTCTCTCACTCTCTCTCTCTCTCTTTCTCTCTCGCCATCTCTCTCTCCCTCTCTCTCTCTCTCTCTCTCTCTCTCTCTCCGAATCGAATTGCACATTGCATTCTGTTGCGAGCATTACAGACACGCACACAGCAGTGTTGAGCATTTAATGGATAAGGCCTAATTGTGATAGACCTCAATGCGGCCTATACCAGGAGATAACGAAGGCCAAATTAGTTCACTGACACTCGGGCAAGTGGTTGACTCTCTCTCTCTCTCTCTCTCTCTCTCTCTCTCTCTCACTCACTCTCTCTCTCTCTCTCTCTCTCTCTCTCTCTCTCCGAACCGAATTGCACATTGCATATTGTTGCCAGCAATACACACACGCACGCAGCAGTGTTGAGCATTCAATGGATAAGGCCAAATTGTGATGGGCCTCAATGTGGCCTACACCAGGAGATAACGAAGGCCAAATTAGTTCACTGACACTCGGGCAAGTGGTTGACTCTCTCTCTCTCTCTCTCTCTCTCTCTCTCTCTCTCTCTCTCTCTCTCTCTCCTCACTCTCTCTCTCTCTCTCTCTCTCTCTCTCTCTCTCTCTCTCTCTCTCTCTCTCTCCGAACCGAATTGCACATTGCATATTGTTGCCAGCAATACACACACGCACGCAGCAGTGTTGAGCATTCAATGGATAAGGCCAAATTGTGATGGGCCTCAATGTGGCCTACACCAGGAGATAACGAAGGCCAAATTAGTTCACTGACACTCGGGCAAGTGGTTGACTCTCTCTCTCTCTCTCTCTCTCTCTCTCTCTCTCTCACTCACTCTCTCTCTCTCTCTCTCTCTCTCTCTCTCTCTCTCTCTCTCTCGCCATCTCTCTCTCCCTAGAATGACAGCTCGGTGAATTAATTTGCCTACTCGTTCGATCACTCGATGTAACAGTGGAGCAATTGATTTTATACCAATTCAATAATTATTCTCTTACCGCCGCAGTCACTGACACACTGTTAACTGACTAGTGCAATTGGAACTATCGGGCCGACAAGGGAGTGCAAGAGCGCATGGTAGTCGCGATGTTTCCACCATCGCCATCATTCCCATCACTATCATGCAATGTGTCTGTTTGTCTCAAATTAAATGTGATGTAATGTTGCTTTTGGTTTAGTCAACGAAAGCTAGATCTAGCAAAGCAATAATAAACACCGCAATCATCACTTTGATTAAGCCATACCGAACTCAATCGTTTGACCAGTCCAACTTGGCCAATCACTCACTCAATTGTTCGGGCACAACCCAACACGCGCACACACAGAACTCACATCACAATGCGACTGATGCATTTGCTTATTTTGCAACTCATTATCGGCATAACAATTTCAATCAACTCAATAACAAAACAACAACATAACCGATCATGGCACAATTGTGCAATCAAATGGCAAGTTAGCACACACACCGCACTCGGTCGAGCGCCAACTCAACTGCTCATATATGCATGTCTATTTTGCTTATGACCTTAGTTGTATTGGCACTTGTGCGTATTGCCAGTGTTCGGTTAAGATTTGTTAGTGTTTTTTACGAGTAAATGTGCATTTGTTAGTTGTATGTGTAGTATTGCCACATAGCAGATTGCATCATTTCTGACTAAGAACTCCGGCGAAGAACATTAAAGAGGCCTCTTGTTCTGTGAACTAAATTAACGAGCCTCATCTCACCGGTGCCTCTCATGTGACACTCATGTGCTTCAAAGGAGAGCGCGGTTTAGTCTCTCACACAATTTATGACTCTAATAAGTCACTTACTCCGCACAGTGTCATTTGCATGTTGCCCTGGCGCGTTCGTGGATGTTCAGTTTATGTTCATTTTTCCTCCCGCTACAAATGATAAAAACATCTGACGCTGGCTAAATTCTAAAGAAAAAAGGGTCAGCAGCATCAGGATGGATCAAATGAAAGAAGCTGACAACAGCCGACAAATGCATCGAGTACGATGTCTCAATTGGCCACACACACACAACCACACACACACACACACACACACACACACACACACACACACACACACACACACACACACACACACACACACACACACACACACACACACACACACACACACACACACACACACACACACACACACACACACACACACACACACACACACACACACACACACACACACACACACACACACACACACACACACACACACACACACACAGTGATCGTTTGTTGGCTTGCTCTGCAATTGCCAGTGTTCGGCTGTGTTCTCTGTCGGACAAACAGTGTCGAGCTAATGCACTCGATATGATGGTTGTGTTCGCTCATGGCGCAATGGTGGTTGGTCAATCTTTCTATTCACTAACATGTGAAAAGCAGCACAAAAGTCAACGATTAACTTAATTAAAGAACATACACCACTTGTCTCTTGAGTAATGAATGAACGTGAATGTAGTGAATTGCCACAGTAGACAAATGCATCCTCAATGTTGCACAGAAGCTAATTCAATTAGACCAATACCTGAAAACCTTTTTGTTGTTTCGCTTTTCTGATTTACATGAGAAGCTGAAAGTGTTGTCCATTTGGACGTTCGTTAACTGACATTTTTAATGAAATGTGCAAATTAGAGCTACGATATCCCTTGAATCCAATAAACCAAACATCAACTCTTCTCAAACAAGTTCACTCGAATGTGCGTTTGAAAGCCTTTGAATGTCCTGTGGTAATGGTAACGTTTGCAAGCACACTCATACGTCTAGGAATCTTGCGATTTTGTTTACGGCTGTCATGTTTATTATCAGTTAGATCCATCTCTACTTATGATCCATAGAGAGCATGCTCATTGACAGAAGTTATTAAATCATACATCTGCACTGCAGTAGTGCTACAAAAATGTAACTGTCTCGAGATGGAGGAGAGTGAGAATTGTCGCAGTACAGCATTGCAGTAAGATAGTTCTGGACAGAATGAACGACTCTCGTGAATTGTACAACCTACTGAACATGGACTCGATCATACGGGACTATGGTCTGGTGGTCCACCGATTGGATCAATTGTCTTCATCGTTAGAAGAAGAAAACGACGAAGAAAAAGAGGCAGACAGAAAAGACGCCGTGGTGAACAACCCACTAGAAGCAGATGAGCCAAACAAGGAGGAACAAATTCGCATTACGATTGGAGAGCCAAGACGACGACCTCGACGCCGACGCCGTTCGCATACAATGGCCAACAACCACACAAACATTCGCGACATCATTGTGATGTGTGAGCTCTTATTCCTGATGGCCGCAATCTTTTCCGGTGTAATTTATATTGTCTGCTATGTCATTGGCTTAGGCATGAAAGGCATTAAGTCTTATTTCACCGAATAGTAGAATGTCACAAATACACGCTCACATTTGAATTGTAGTAATTAGTTTTGATCAACACTTTTTTCCGCCATAGGTTACCCATGGATCACAATCTATTTCACTATTGTCAATGTATAAGTATAGCACAATAAGCACAAGAAACACATGTGTATGTTGTATTGCAAATTAAATAAATCATTCACATTCTACTTCTTTTATTTAGCCGGAGTGGCACATGACAGTGGTTGTGATGATATCGATGGCGAACACTTTGCCACTGAGTGTGAGTGTGCCACTGAACAAAACAAATGTAATTGTCTTTTGTTTGCCAGGACAAGGGCACTTGATCGTCTTCATCATAAAGTCGCCGTTGAATGTGGTTCGGATTGCATTATCGCGTTGTGAACCCAGTAATCAAGTGACTTCGACGCAATTGCGTTGGCCAACAACTAGCGTGCCACAAGTTATTGCGCGAGTGAGTGAATGAGCGAGTGACGGGTGCTTTGCATGCACTTGCTTGTTTGGGCCAAGCGGGCCAACACACCAATGAGACTCAACTCGTGCCAATAAGTGAATTAGTCTGAACAGATTGTGTTTTGGCAATGTCGAGATTGTGTCAAAACATATTCACATCAACTGGCATCGACTTGGGTCTCGGTGTTGCCAAAGAGTGTATATTGACATTTGAACAAATGTTACTTGCTTCTGTGAGCGGCTGGCTCGAGTCACTCGGTCGGTGAGTTCGTCCGCGCGAGTTGTCTCGACTTATTGACCACACACACGGCCGACCACTATCTCCGTGCCACAGTTCTGTGTATTGACACAGTTCTTTGCCATACATGAGCACAAATCGCACTCGCTGTAACGACTGTAGCGGACAAGTGATGATCTCTGTCAGCGCATAATCAATTGCCCCCAATGCCATATCAAGTGACTCATCGTGCTGATGAAGGTGAGACAGTGCCAAGTAATGACAACTGATTAGGAGGCAAAATCAATTGCTCGGCCTAGTGCAATGTGTGTAACTCTTCATTTCGTTGCCCAATTGTACCATGATCGATGTTGATATTGTTTGGTTATTTAGTTGATTTCAATTGTATTACAGATATAACTATGAGATTTAAATTAAACAAACAAATTGCTTAGTGAGATGAGTTCTGTGATTGTGTGCGTGTGTTATGTGGTGCCCAAGCAACTTAATAAGTGCACAATCATGTTTAGCCAAGTTGGACTGATCAAACGATTGAGTTTGGTGTAATGTTGCACAGCTGTTGTGATAGCTACTGAAGTGTGTACTTATAGAATTTTGCTTTTATTGATTCATTGATGTGCACGCGCGTGGTGACTGAGTGATTGAGCCAAGACCAGTGAGAGTGCCCCAATACGACCACGACAACACAGACACACCATCACTCGCGGCAAGGGAGAGAGAGAGAGAGAGGGCAGAGAGGGAGAGAGAGAGAGAGAGAGAGAGAGAGAGAGAGAGAGAGAGAGAGAGAGAGAGAGGCAGAGGGAGAGAGAGAGAGAGGGATAGAGGGCAGAGAGGGAGAAGGAGAAGAGAGAGAGAGAGAGAGGGACAAACAAACATATTGCTCATCAAGTGACACATTGCCTCCATCGAGAGCAAATTGTCTCGTTTAGTCAAAGCCAAATCCTTGCGAGCTGGTCAATGGACAAACAGACAAATATCAGGTGCTGAAATGGCCAATTGCACAGACAGAATGAGTCAACGAACATCAAAACTCGTAATGTTTGTTGTGCATTAGTGATCAAAAAGTGATGAAAGCAGCACAATTGATTGATTCTAATTCAAACTATTGGATAAATGATGTTTGGCAATGGAAAAGTAAGTTTATTGCGGACATTATGGTTATGTCGATAATGGCTTGCTGATACAGAGAATTATGTAGCGCAATTGATTACAACAGAAAGGTGTATTTTTAATGAAAGTTTACTTGGTTGGTGATTTGGTCTTGCCGTGCTTGGCTCCATTGTTGATGTTGGTTTGAGTCAGCTTCGGCTCTAGTCCCTGTCCCTGCTGTGAAGATCGTTGAAGAGTGCTACTGCCTCGTGTGTTCGCCTGAGTTGAAGTAGTACGACTTGATGGTTGAGCCTCACCGCTGGAGCATTGTTCTTACACCACATTTGATAGCTTCTTTGGACTTGTCCGATTAGTAGAACTAGTGAAAGCACAAGATTAGCATTCTTATCTCAACATTCAAAAGAATCACTTCTTACTTGATAGAACTGTTAGGCAGCTTAGGGCTACCAGACTGGCCTGATGAACGGTGAATGGGCGAGCGACTTGTGGAAGCGATTAGCCCCACTGTTGGCTTAGTCGAGTTGCTCTTTGAGGAAGTGCTTGCTACACTACCCATTGGTGACTTCTGTGGATTGATAGCTTGTCGTTGATTCTCTACTTCTTGATTGCGCCTGTTCAGCCAGAACTCTCGATCTTCTCTTGTCTCTACACTGTCATTAGAATTGTCCAAGATCACCACCTTAGACTCTAAATTGTTTGCCGAATCCACTGATGATACTGCAGCTGGTTTCTCCACTTTTCGGAAGACCACCTTCTCCACTCCACTGCCCGCCAAGTTGAACACCATCACCTTACACTGGTCAGTGACTGCCACCATGTAGTTGCCATCAAAATTGAATGCAACCTGACGCACATCAAGGCCTTGAGTCTTTTTGTGAGCTGAGATTTTGATTGGTTTCCTGTCGAAAGGATCGTTCTCACGCAAATCCCACAGCAGCACATTGCCGCCCATATCGCCCTGAGCCATAAACTGTCGTCGGTAGTCCATGCCAAAACGCATAAACCAACACGTTGTCCGGTCCACATGAATGCGAGCCGCCTCATAGAATGGAGGCAACTTAAACTCGATCTTCCATATGTAGTTTGGGTCAAGATCATCATAGGCAACGTTTGAGACACTACCCAGACCAATGTCCGGCTCCCCTTCAGCCTTTCTCTTCTTCTTCAGCTCAAGCCACGCGTCTTCATCTGACGAGGTATCGGTAGAGTTGTTGCGGATACTTTTGAAATGCGGCTTAAAGTCATCAATTTTGGTTGATAAGCCATTGACGGGTCGAAAGATGGATATGTCTTCCATGCAGGATCTGTGCAAGGTAATGAATTTAATAGTACAAATGTTACCCATCTCATACCTAGTAACGAGCCAATCCTTGATCCAGGACACACAGTCGACCATATGTTCGTGAATTGCCCGTGTAACAAAGACGGGCACCTGTTCAATTACAGTCTTGAATCTAATCGCTTTTTCATCACCGTGTTCAATTAGGTGCGAACGTTCTATCGCATCGAGCAGTCTTGCTCGCTTAAAAGACCAAATTCGAATCGATCTGTCCACACCACAGCTCACAAAGCACCGTACGGATGGATGAAAGTCCACAGCCAGCACACCGCCCTCATGTCCCCCTTCACCACCAAACTTGGCCACAAGTGCACCATTCTTGATGTTCCACAGTCGAATGCTGTGATCGTTGCTGGCAGAGAGCAACATATTCGGACACCAACTGTTGCCCGGCCAAATGGGCACCTTCAGATCATTCACTGCCTGACAATGTGAGTGAAATGTTTGAATGTGCGTCCTGGACTCGAGGTCAATCACTCGAATCAGGCCTCGTTGGCCAGCAACAATCAACAACTGGGATTTATTCTGTAAATTCCAAGTGAAGCAGCAAGTGTAGAACACATCTTCCTCATCACGATAAGTGGTATGTGGAACAAATTTGCCCGTTGACCTGTCAAACCAGTACAGAGTACAAACCTGGTCTCCACAGGTGGCGAATGCGTCAGGTAGCGAAGCCATTGCCGCTTGTTGGTTGGCGTTTGTTGCGATGCGTTTTTGCGTAACAGCGTCTGCTCGCACCCATTTGGCCGAAACAGTGTTGAAGGCAACACCATAGATTGATTTCGAGTGGCTTTGTTCATGGAATAGGGATTCGAGAGTATAGCGCACAGTGTGTTGCTCACTCTTGACACAGCCAATTGGTGTTAAGGTCACTTGGTTCTTCTTCTTCTTAGCTCGTGCAAACCCACCCGTTCGCTTTTTTCTTTTGGAAGCAGCAGCAGCAGTTGAGGTTGATGCATCGGGATTGTTGGCATCCACTGCTCTGCCATTGTCATCGTGTTCACCAAGCTCAGAGGACGATTCAGATATAGGTGCAACTTCTTTGCCATTACCTAACTTCTTCTTCTTCTTCTTTTTGTTCTTTTTCTTTTTCTTTTTGTTCTTAGAGCTCTCAACTGAGTTCATCGATTCACTTTGATTATCAATCACTGCGTGCAACGTTCCCTGAGCTGGGACATTTTCCTCATCTTCATCATCGGCATCTTGATCTTCATGCCTCACTTCTCCAGACAATTCATTATCCGAAACATCTCCCTGCTGGTCATCATCTGGTCTCGCTCGATTATGACCATTCACCTGTGCTGCATCATTCTCCTCATCCACTTCCTGATTGACCTCAACATTGTTAAGATCAATCGATATCACCTGGTCGGCGGCAGTTTCCATTACCAAATTAAGGCTGAACACTGCGCTGTGTATTGTTCCTTGTATGTTCTTAGATTCTCAAACAAGGCGCGTATGAGTGAGTGACGCTGTACGAATGAACTAAAGGCAACAATATATAATATAATTACAATTAGATTCAGAAATCTCAATATGCACTTAAAGCTAAAAGTGAGTTTTGTCGACTCTACTAACACTACCTTGCCTTTAAGGGTAAGGGTCAAAGTCGAGTGTTTTGTAAGCTCCCTAACTTTTGCTAAAAACGCCAACACAAAATCAAATTGCAAATTAAAACGCAGAAAAGCACAATCAATGCATGCACACTGTCGCTTAACACATACCTTTCAAGTGTAGTTTCACAGTGGTGACCAAACGTGGACAGTTGGGCACTATCGAGTGACAATGTGGCGATAGTTGATATAAAGATCTGATGAAAGACGACACAATCAAAAGTTTCCTAACGCAATGACGAGAGACAGAAAAAGGCGCCAAGTCGACGATCGAGACAAAGAGCACACTGTTCGACCGTTGCCTGGATACGAGTCGAGAGTGAAGTGTGCGACTGCACTCGAGTGGTGTGCTTGCTTTCGAGTGAGGGAAGGGCGTTGGCCGGCTACTCGCGAATACACATTCACGTTACACTGTGCGACTTACTCATCAATGAAGCATGAGATTAGTGCAATGGCAAAGATTTCTTTCTCAGAACCCAGCATGGGCTAAAATGCACTAAAACAATAAATTGCATAGCACAGGTGGCACTTTTGACGAGATTATAGCCGAGGATGGCAAGCTCACTTTACAATCACATTCGAATAGTTAAGCTCATAAATAACCCGCGCTTTGAGTGGTGGTCAGAGAGGCCTTAGTGGAGGACATCAGACCGTGAAAGAGTGGATGTAAGGCATCTAGTCATAAGTGATTGGGTTCAAATTAGGCTATAAGACATACACCGGCACTCAGTCGATCCTTGGTGTGTGTGTGTGGGCTTGCGTGTGGTCAAACAGAGTCGGGGGTAATTGTTTAGAGTAGCACTGACAGGATGTTCGATTGACTTTTTTACGGGTTAACAAATGATTACACACTTGAGTTGGATGTGTGGTAGTATTGCCAGTTGAGCACAGATGGTTGACTAACTATCTAGCACATATTGGCAAAAAATATTAAAGAGGCCTCACGTTCTAGGAGATAAATTTACGAACCACATCACCCGGGTGCCTCTCTCGTGAGTCCTACTTGTGCGCAGATTGGTCTCACACACACAATTTACGAACACAAGTCTCAGTATGCATGGCATTGCATCAACACCGCACCGTGTCATTGTATGTTCCCATAGCGCGTTAGTGGATGTTCTGTCTGTTCACTTTCCCTGCTGCAACAAATAAAAATACCATCTGGCACGGACAGTAAATTCAAAGAAAAAGAGTCGGCAGCATCAGGGGGGATCAAATGAAAGAAGCCGACAATGCATCGAGTTTACGATTTTCAAGTGGCCACTGGCCACACATAGATCGGTTGTGGGGGTGATCGAGTCATGACTGCGATGGTGGTCGTCAGTTCGTAGAAGAGTGCACATAAAGTGCTATTCGGACAACAGCATCGTCAATGGAAACGCAATGTCCCGTGAACATTCAACTGTTGTCTGGGCGCTCAGTTGAAATGGCTTTTCATGACCGTCGACTGCCAGAAAGTGCCAAATTGTCTGTAGCCCCAAGTTAGTGATATGCCAAGTTTGACAGATCAAACGATTGAGTTCGGTGCTTGTGTCACAGCACTTACAAATGTTATGTACACTAATGGATGAGAGAGAGAGAGAGAGAGAGAGAGAGAGAGAGAGAGAGAGAGAGAGAGAGAGAGAGAGAGAGAGAGAGAGAGAGAGAGAGAGAGAGAGAGAGAGAGATCAGTCTGTAAAGAATGTTTCAAGGATCGATTTACGATTTATTCGTTAATAGGATAGACACAGGCCCAACTTGCATTTTGATGCTTCTCGTTACTCAATAATCGTTTCTTCTTGAGTTATCTCACATGATCTGGCCATGCTCACCCTCCCACTCGAGCACCTGCTGCATTGAGTTGGCCAAACTGTGCACCTCTTCCCAGGTGCACTTCTCATTTGCATAGCCAAGCCATTGTCCAGACCAATCTCAGTGGTGCTTTTATCACATTCGATTGTGACAACAGAACAGCTTGAAACTCTTTTACCCGACACAGGTACACTGCATGACAGTGATGATGATGATGATGATGATGATGATGATGATGGCGGGCACATCGCGAACACCAGAGATCACCCATAATCGAGGACTAAAAGGTAATTGTGTTGGGGGTGAAGGTTAGCCAAGGTTTAACAAATTCCAAATTGACTCAACTGAGGAGTCTGTTTCATGTGTGTGCACAAGTCTCGGTGAGTGTCAAAGGATTCACATGGTCAAGTCATGGTTAGACCCCAATCTACCCGTTGTCGGCACTGCCGTAACGAGACTGAAAACCTTCCTCATGTGCTGGGTTGGTGTCCATTTGGCGAGACGATGCGGATGGCTAGACATAACCAGGTGGTTCGCCGTATCAAGATTTTACTTGAAGACAAGGGCTTCGAGTGTTTCGATGACGTGTTCTGCAATGATGTACATGGCAGTAATCGTTTCCTGGACTTGCTGGCGTTTGACTCTAGGTCAAATAAGGCGTATATCATTGGAGGAGCGACCGAAATCACTCACGCTGAGCGAGCGAAGCGAGCGAGGTGTGAGTGATTTCGGGAGCGACGATTCCCTGCCAGAAAAAAAAGGAATTGGGGCAAATCTTGTGGGCAAGCAAACGCCGAAACTACTGTATGGATCGGTCTGAAAATTTAACACAATGTTCGGGTGGTGGTGTAGATGTGCACTATTGATTTTGGGTCATATAGGTCAAAGGTCAAAGGAGTAGTAATTTTTCAAAAAATTCAAAATTTTTGTACTGAAATGTGTAGAGACCGATTGTCAACACAGTGTGTATGTCCTCCTGTGACACAGCCAAGCACACACACTCTTCCTGATGCGCCCGCTGTGCGCAATGGAGATGCGCAGTGGCAAGCACACCCAAATGTGAATCAGGGAGTTGGATGCGGACAATTTGAATAGAATGCACGTTTGTCCGAGTGTTTGTTTACGTTTTCCAACATATTCTGCTCACCGATGATTTGAAACTAAACGTCAGTGACCATTTAAGGGTATTAACAAATGATTAAACCGTTAATAAATACGACACTGAACAACGAATAATTAAGAGAAACCTCAAGGATTTTAAATGATTGAAAGTTTATTGCGTATGTTAAGATGTGAATTAATCCGAAAGCAATCATGAAAACACACATTTGTTTATTTATTTCAAAGTTTTTTTCATATTTTTTATTTAGCGCTGTGTTGTAAAGTTATTTATAAAATTTGGAACAAGTTTTTTTTCATGATGTAGCCCAAATGGTGAAATCCATAAAAATTTCAATATAATTTATGATTTGCAATTATAACAAGATTTACTTTAAATTTCTGTTTCACGAGATTTGATTCAAAAAGGTTTTTATTAAATTTATGCAATTTTTTAATAATCTATCTTTGATTAGTATTCATGTGCTCTTACTTTGATTAACTACAAAAATAACAAAAATCCACTTCACATTTTACCATTCCATCAAAAAAATATTCTGCCCTTCTTTACAAATTTGGTGGATTCTACACTATGGATTTGCGTGATGACAATAAGGAAAATTTGATTGCAGACATTTATCCGATCAATCAGATCTTGAAGTACTATCTCGAAGATTGTTGTCAATAATTTGTTGAATGGTGGATTTGTATTTGGGACCCGAACAAATATTTAGTATTTGTTTGAGTTTGAATTTAGTTCATTTTGCTATTTGCATCATGTGATAGGATTTATTTGGGTTTAGAAAATGAATCGAAAAATGTACAAGGAGTTTATATCTAAAAATTTTAAAATGTAAAAATATTACAAATTAGATTGAAATTTAAAACATTAATTTATTCCCAAAACTCCCAATATAACCCAACCCCGATTAAACTAAATTTGGAGTACATTGCCCATAGTGAATTTAGAGAGAATCAGTTGTTGATCGATTCTTCGATGTTATTTAATAATATTTAATAATGAAAATTTTATTTTTTAATGTATCAGAGGTAGGCTACCAATGGCTAAATGACCCAATTTCCAAAACTCAAATGCCAATTGGCCATTAAATTATTTCCTAATGATGCAGTAACAAAATTGATTTTATATTGAACATGTTTTTGGCATAATTTCACAATCCCACAATTAGCGCAAAATATCTCGGCTTTTATTTCTTTTTTAACCGGATTTTTAAAATCCCATGTCAATTGGTAATTGAAGATTATGAAATTGTTCGGATGGGTAAAGATCTAGGTGTCTATTTTAAAAACGCAATGGTTATTTTGTGGCCATAGGCAGAAAATAGTTGTCCAACTTTGTTGTATTGAACTGATTTGGAACTGATTTGGAACACAACTGATCAAACGAGAAACAAATGGTTTACATACTCTCGCTCCGACTTTTATGCCAATGGCATTACCTATTTTGATTTACGATAGCTAAAAGGTTTCATAATGCCAGCGGCTGGTTCTATACTAGTTGATCCAACTGTCCGTTATGAGTCAAACGAGGATGTTGGTCAAGCCGTGCAACATGAGAAGCAAGCCAAATATAGGATCTGTACAAGGGATATTATGGGTCGATATCCTCAGTATGGCCGGCCAGATTTCGAGGTCTTTGGTTTATGGGTTGGCTCTCGTGGTACTATTTCTCTTCGGTTGGTCGAGTTCTTCGAGAAGTTTGGCCTCGACAAAGTATGGTTGGTGGATATTGAGAAGATTCTCTCGGCGTCGATTAGGATGGTCCATCATCACATGAATGCCCAACCGTCAAGGATATAGTCAAGAATATTTAAGATGAACAATATTATCGAATGTTATCCAAGTGGATCGATTAGTATGCTGTGTCTTATGGCACCCCTTCATAGGAGGGCAGCACCCTTTTGTTGTTAATAAAAGTGTTTCTCTCATTATGAACACTAACAAGACACTTAGCGGAGACAAAGCGCACCAAAAACACAACTAAAAAACCGCCGACTTAATGACAACAAGCAGCAGTACACGAATCGACACAAATGGTCAACGGTCACTAATGCAGTGGATACATATATCTGATGATTCGAAAACTCATCTCTTAACTAGTCATCCACCAGACTAGACTCATTGGCATTACTGCCGTGTTCATTGTCGCTTGTGTGGCAAGTACGCCTTGTCCACTCTGATGTTGTTCGTCCTGCATGCCTGTCTGTCTTTTCCCATTACATTGCAACTAACCTTGTACAGTTTCTCACAGAGACAACCATAATGACATTCACTAGAAGAAGCTCAGGCCAACAAGCAGACAGGCAGGCAGTGTGTGTGTGCAATGCAATTCTCTGCACTGTGCACACACATGCATGCACAGTGCAGAGAATGACGCGGCCGCCGAAGAACGTCGAGTGTACCTAAACCTATCGACACAAACGCGATTATTTCCAGCCAATAAGTGTGTGAACTATCCTGAGATTAAGTTGAGATCGAGATTAATTAATATCAACCGGCCACTATTACGGCCCAATCGATGACTGCAACTAATTCAATAATTTATCTAAGATCTACTTCGATTTTTGCCGATTAACTTTAACATATCAAACATTCGTTGGCGTTCGTTGTCGAGTGTTAGAAGTTGTGTCGCCTTTTAGTGAGCGGAAAGAATAGATAGTGCACTTTTCACTGATCTTGTCCTTGCCACAACTGCCATACTCAATGAGAGTGACACACACACACACACACACACACACACACACACACACACACACACACACACACACACACACACACACACACACACACACACACACACACACACACACACACACACACACACACACACACACACACACACACACACACACACACACACACACACACACACACACACACACACACACACACACACACACACACACACACACACACACACACACACACACACACACACACACACACACACACACACACACACACACACACACACACACACACACACACACACACACACACACACACACACACACACACACACACACACACACACACACACACACACACACACACACACACACACACACACACACACACACACACACACACACACACACACACACACACACACACACACACACACACACACACACACACACACACACACACACACACACACACACACACACACACACACACACACACACACACACACACACACACACACACACACACACACACACACACACACACACACACACACACACACACACACACACACACACACACACACACACACACACACACACACACACACACACACACACACACACACACACACACACACACACACACACACACACACACACACACACACACACACACACACACACACACACACACACACACACACACACACACACACACACACACACACACACACACACACACACACACACACACACACACACACACACACACACACACACACACACACACACACACACACACACACACACACACACACACACACACACACACACACACACACACACACACACACACACACACACACACACACACACACACACACACACACACACACACACACACACACACACACACACACACACACACACACACACACACACACACACACACACACACACACACACACACACACACACACACACACACACACACACACACACACACACACACACACACACACACACACACACACACACACACAGTGATGTGCCAAAGCATTGGCCATCACTTTAGCCGCTCACCAGTACAGTGTTGAGACACCATGGGGCGATAGTGAGTGCGCTGAAGGAGTGCAAGTCTACTTTGTGCCTATTGGAATGATGGCAGGGAAAGTCAATGACAGAACATAAAACTCATCTAACAATTCAATCTGTCCAACGCCACTACACGAACGGCCGTTTGAATTTGTTTAACTGTCAACTTTTCGATAGTACATTGCGAAACTTTGCAATTTTCACGATTCAATTAACTTCTCCGCTATATAATTCCAACACAACACATAACATCTAACGAATCAATTTGGGTTCTATGCGTGGGTTTCCTTACTTTCTCTCTTTTCTCCTTTTGTTCTCTCATGCACTACAGAATGTTTTCAAAATTTATACGAATATGTTTGAATTCACACTTATATTCCATGTTGAGTTGAGATTGCGAAATGGCTCACTCTGTATTTTATTGCCAGTGCCATTCGGTTCATTTTGATCCAGTTTAGTAAATGAAAATTCAGTTGTATGAGTCTGACCTATCCAAATGTGTGTCTTACTAGTGGCACTAAACATTCGCAATCAGAAGAATACACATAATGTGACAAAGAAACAATTTTTAATGTGCCAACAAAGGACAACTGAGCTCAAATGCGCGCGTTAGTTGGATGTGTTGTATTGCCATGTAACAGATGCCTTTCTTTCTGACTAACTGTCTATCATATACAATGGAAACGAACATTAAAGAGGTCTCGTGTGCTGTGAACTAAATTAACGAGTGCCTTATCACCCAGGTGCCTCTCATTTGCCTCACTTGTGCTTGTCAAGGAGAGAGCGGATTAGTGTCTTTATACAATTTATGACTCTAATAAGTCACTGTTCATGTTAACGTCGCACCGTGTCATTTGTGATGCCCTGGCGCGTCCGTGGATGTTCTGTCTATGTTCACTTTCCCTCCCGCCACAAATAAAAAAACCACCTGCCAATGGCAACAAATTCTAAGAAAAAAGAGTCAGCACAGAATCAGGGTGGATCAAATGAAAGATGCCGACAATCGGCAAATGCATCGAGTATATGATGCTCAAGTGGCCACTGGCCACACCCAACTGCGGTGATGGTGATCCAGTAGTTCGTTCGCTCGCTCAGCAATTGGCAGTGTTCGGCACTGTCTGACAGACAGTGTCGATCCTTTGTGCGATTTTTCATGAAATTTCTAGACTCTCCTCAATAGAGTGATTTAAATTAGGTAAATGTGCAAAATTATGACTTTAGACTTACTAACATTTTGAGCCATTCGATACATTAAAATCGGCTCGAGTACATATTCTATTCGATTATCCAAGACACACATCCACAATTGAACAGAGACAGTTGGCATAGTTCACATCGGTCCTGTCTTACATTAGAATTTCATCATTAATCCAAATGAAAATTGTCTTTGATTTTCTTGTTACGTTCTGATTGAGTAATGAAATACGCTCTTATGAGAACCAAACCAACTGTCTAACTTGTTTAATTCTTGCACAATGAGCAAACTCGAAGTTTGAATATACACAAATATTTATTGTTTTCAGTAGGCCAAATACAATTGGTCATATGTGTTCACATTGTCATCTCTTTAAACAACTGGAACAACTGGAACAAGTGGATTCATAGCCGCTCTCGTGCTAAACCGTTTCAAGTACGGACACTTTGATTGGCCCATTCGGCTGATGTACAGCATGTTACTCTGATCGACCGAGGCCATCATCAGTGGCACCGTAGGACACCAGCTCATCTCTCATCTCGGGCACTGCGGCCTCATGGCCACCGTGGATAAACGAGAAAGGAGATCGGGCAATGTCCCACACCAGAACACTTCCATCCGAACTGGTAGTCCCAAAGACGGTTTCGTGCTGTGGACACCACTGAATGTTGGTTATTGACTGATTTGTCTTAGTTTTGCTACAACGTGTCAAATTACGCATATCCCAAAGACAAATGGCCTTATCAGCAGAACCGGTGGAAAACATTCGATCCGAGTCGGGCTGAATCGCGACACTGGTGACACTGTCCGAGTGGGTTGACAGAGGGCTCACTTGGAGCTGGTCAGTTCGTCCCATCCCAGATGACCACCATTTTGTCCTCGCCACACGAAGCATACAAACCCGCAACTTTAACGCTACAGTCAACATCGTTCACTCGACCTCTGTGGACAGGCATGTTCCGAAATAGTCTTCTTGTCCTTTGTGCCTTCCACATCCCAGAAGCAGACAGATCCATCATCTGAGCCTGACACGAGTTGGCCTTTCGTGACACGACTCCACGCCAGTGCGCTGCCTCCCTTGGTATGGCTTTCCAAGGTCAGATAAGGACCATTATCAGACTTTGACACATCGTACAGGAATACCTCCGAGCTAGACCCCTTAGTGGCAACGATTGTGTTCCGCTGCGGCATCGCTCGAGCCCGATGTACTGGTCCCTCATGGCGAAACTCTGCATGACAGTACAGCTTGGTGGTTCGCAATTCTCTGTTGGTCGATCGTTGAGGATTGAACAAACTAGTCGTAACCCCATTCGTGTAATAGTTTGGCAGATGGAGACGATAGATGAGTAGCCGGTTGTCCTGCGGTGCATTATTGCCCAGCACAATACTGTGCATAGAATAGCCACGACTGGGCAGCCGGACACTTTCGGGCATCCAGTCAACGGTCATTGAAGACGATTTCAGCTTAACAGCCATACAATAGTTGTATGTCCACGGGACACTGCGCTTCCATTCACGATGTTGCTGTTCGAGTTCTAGTGCACTCTTCTCATTCTCGCTTACAGCCGAGCATTCACAAATGGTTTTGCGTTGGGTTTTGAGATGCAGTAAATCATAATCCACGTTTCTATTACCAACATTGACATCGGTCTTGTCGTCTATTACTAGTTTTTGGCCAAGTATGACAAGTCAAATACGCTCATGATGAAATTTGAAATGGACAATGGACAACCGTCAATGTGTAGGTACCAACTTGTGTTTATGCATACATTGAGAGATTGGTGGTGGTGTGATGACAGTAGGTACTATCAGTTGACTTGGCGAGTTGCACACAGACACGTAAAGTAAACAGATTGGAATGACTGGACAAGGAACGGTTGCGCTCACTCAATTTGACGTTGTATTGTGTGGTAGTTTAGTTTGATGGTGGCCTATTTCGCCCTTTTTGCCCTTCTTGCACATTAGTCAAATGGACTAATCGAAGGGTCCATACTTGAACAAAAGTTTACTAGTAGAACAACCATTGATTACAGCCATTAAACCCAAATTGTGTGACTTTGTTTTCTTATACAATCCTAATGCACTTGTATATTATCATTTTTATTTGATTGACTTTTTTATTGTTACAAAGGGTCGTTTAAATGAAACAAACTACTACATTGACACAACATTAAAGATCTAATCAACTAAATAACACACAAAAGCATGGCCACCATGATGGTGCACATTGAAATCATCAGGCAAATGAAAGGCGCAACTGCAACTTCGAAACTGTTATGTTCCACTACACAAAAACATTCTTTACAAAAATCAGAACTGAATTGAATTTAATGGAATTTAAAAATAAAGAACCAAATTCTCTTTATGATTCATGAGAATATGAACACATGACATATAATGCAGTGCAGTAGTGGTACAAAAATGAAACTGTCTCGAGATGAGAGAGAGAGAGAGAGAGAGAGAGAGAGAGAGAGAGAGAGAGAGAGAGAGAGAGAGAGAGAGAGAGAGAGAGAGAGCGAAAGAGAGAGAGAGAGAGAGAGAGAGAGAGAGAGAGAGAGTAGGGGGAGAGAGGGAGAGAGAGAGAGAGAGAGAGAGAGAGAGAGTAGGGGAGAGAGAGAGAGAGAGAGAGAGAGAGAGAGAGAGTAGGGGAGAGAGAGGCCGAAAGAGAGAGAGAGAGAGAGAGAGAGAGAGAGAGTAGGGGAGAGAGAGAGAGAGGCCGAAAGAGAGAGAGAGAGAGAAAGAGAGAGAGAGAGAGAGAGAGAGAGAGAGAGAGAGGCCGAAAGAGAGAGAGAGAGAGAGGCCGAAAGAGAGAGAGAGAGAGAGAGAGAGAGAGAGAGAGAGAGAGAGAGAGAGAGAGAGA
This sequence comes from Rhizoglyphus robini, assembly GCA_023373905.1. NCBI lineage: Eukaryota > Metazoa > Arthropoda > Arachnida > Sarcoptiformes > Acaridae > Rhizoglyphus > Rhizoglyphus robini. Next base: position 1,900,854 of record JAKIJQ010000014.1, read on the forward strand.
GAGAGAGAGAGTAGGGGAGAGAGAGAGAGAGTAGGGGAGAGAGAGAGAGAGTAGGGGAGAGAGAGAGAGAGAGAGTAGGGGAGAGAGAGAGAGAGAGAGTAGGAAAAAAAAAAAGGGAGAGAGAGAGAGAGAGTAGGGGAGAGAGAGAGAGAGAGAGTAGGGGAGAGAGAGAGAGAGGCCGAAAGAGAGAGAGAGAGAGAGAAAGAGAGAGAGAGAGAGAGAGAGAGAGAGAGAGAGAGGCCGAAAGAGAGAGAGAGAGAGGCCGAAAGAGAGAGAGAGAGAGAGAGAGAGAGAGAGAGAGAGAGAGAGAGAGAGAGTAGGGGGAGAGAGAGAGAGAGGCCGAAAGAGAGAGAGAGAGAAAGAGAGAGAGAGAGAGAGAGAGAGAGAGAGTAGGGGAGAGAGAGAGAGAGAGAGAGAGAGAGGCCGAAAGAGAGAGAGAGAGAGAGAGAGAGAGAGGCCGAAAGAGAGAGAGAGAGAGAGAGAGAGAGGCCGAAAGAGAGAGAGAGAATTGCAGCAGAAGGTCCGAAATCTGCATCTGCGGTAAGACGTAAGTCCACGGATTAGCTCAATTGTCTTCATCGTTGGAAGAAGGAGACGAAAAAATTGGCAGACTTCAACGTGCAAGTCACCGTGGAGGACAAAAACTCAGTGGATGAAAAGACCAGAGGAACAAATTCGTTCATATAACGGTCCATCATTGCATACAAACTACTCTTCTATCATCACAATATAAAGTTAAATGATAGAACACAAGTATATTTACATAGTCTTCACATTGTAAACTCCATAGAATCGGCGTTCATTCACATGACTTCCATGATTTCCTCTGCTTCCACCTCCGGTTCTTCCACAATTTGACTCAATGGCACTGTTCGACACGTGGCCGTCTTTCCATCGTATTCCACTCTAATTGGAGAGCTTCTTCTTCCTCCTCTTGTTTCACGAATTAGCGCTGGCTGTCCGATTTCTGGTTGCATCAGTTTGACATGCACGAGATAGCAAAGATAGCCAAACACTGCCCATACGATTAGCACTGTGAGTGCAATCAAGCCCAGATTGAATATTAGGGTGAGAAGGTCCATTTCATCATTGTCATCATCGAGCAAATCATCACTCAATGTCGATGTGCTTGGAACTGTTGTTTGCTTTTTAAAGATGTTCTGTGCTAGTAGGTAGTGAGTGTTGAGTGGTAGCATCACCAAAACGAACCAGGTTAGTCGAGACGAGAAAAGGAATTTCATTTTGAAATCAAAAGGTTTGCGTTTTTGCCTAAGAGCAGATTGATGCGAACGCTGCAACTGCCCGATCGAAACTAATCGAATTGAGAATATGAGAAGAGCAAGAGCGCAATCAATTCGGTTTAATCTTGGTTCGATTTTGCGTGATCCCTTTTTGCAGACCCTCAGCAACAGAGACAGTGTGGTCCATTGGTGTGAATGATTATGAACATGACTACATACACGATATGACTTATTGCCTTTTTGAGCCATACGATATATAAAACTGGCTCGAATAGAATGTGATTTCTGGGATGTTCTGTTCGATTGGTTCGGGCACACACACACACACAGATGCATATAATTTGAATTGCCAGTTGGAAAAGTTCTCATCTGCCTTTTTACTAAGAATTGCATCATTAATCCAAATGCAAATAGTCTTTGGCCGTCTTGTTATGTTCTCTGATGGCGAAATGAAATATTCTGATGAGAACCAAGCCAACTGTTTCTCTTTCAATTTTATGCGTGACTACTTCGAGTTTTGGTTGGATCGAACGAATTCTATATCGCACATTCTTAGTCTTGGTTTTGTCGATACATTAACAATTTTATTGTAGCTTTTTCTGGTCTGATACATTTTCTGATAGACACGTAGATGAGTGCCCACGCGCGACAGACAGACAGGGGTCTCCAACAGCGGGCCAACGGGCCAAATTGATCCTTTACAATTATTAATTAGCCACAATTTGCTCTCAAAGTGTGCAAACATGCGTGCATAATCTGATAAAAGTGGCGTTTGATTCAATAAGGTTGGAGAACCCTGTTATATGCTATTTAATAGAATATAATTTAAAGGGTAGGGGATCTTTGTCTTGGTCTAAAGGACAATGCACTTTGTATTCAGTGTTCAGATTATTGCAATTAGTAGACTTTTATGATTGGACTCAAACTGCGGATTATTTGCACATGCAAACACTCACGGAATGTATATTGTTATATTGTTACCCCATGCCTTGCGAGGTACCCTGTTAAGACCGTGTCGTGTCTCGGCATAATTGGACATTGTCGCCAGCTTTGTCTATTCGCACAATTACTCTGCTCTGGTCTGTCTGACCGAGGCAGCGTAAGTCGACGGACAACAAAACTAATTGTGTGTGCAAACAAAAGGGCAATTGTACTAACATGAAAATGATGAGATGAGACCTGCACATTTAGTGTTGAAGGCTCACTGTCATCGCCGTGAGCAAAAAAAGAAGAAGACGACGACGAACAATAAACGACACACTAATCTGTCCATTCTTTTCATAATGCACACGAAGTCGTCAGTGTCGTGTACGAACACACCTGTGCTCAACATTACTCGAGCTTATCTGAGCGAAAGATCTTTTACAAGGGACCTTCAGCTTACAGGCTGTACGGTCCAGTGAACTCAAGCTAATCGCACTGGAGCCACCTAAATGCTTGTAATAAGGTCCCTCAGGTCCCGCAATGAACAATCTCATTAAGGTGTGAGCTTTATTAGCCATGCTTAAATAAACAAAGGGACAAAAGTAAGGAACATCAAAGAATAGCGCTTTGAGTGGGGTCAGAGTGGTCTATAGAGCTTTATAAAACAGAGCCCAAAGGTGATTTGTGATTATGTTACTATTATTTACAGCAGCAGTTCAATTCATTAGTTATAGAGTTGAAATATGGTGTACATAAACGTAAAGTGTCGTCATCTATTGAGGTCCGAACACAACTTTTGTTAGTCCTTAGAAAGCAAAAATCAGTCTGCCAATCATTAAGTCTCGCTACATTTGACCACACTCGGTGCACTCGGTAAGTGCTAATTGAATCAGATGGCGCATCTACAGCACTTTAGCAACGACACAAAGAAGTGCTAATTGGTGCTTTGTCACTTGACTGTCTGTGCATTAGCTGTGCAATGTACTAACCTAATTTGTGTTGGTTATTCCGAGTTGGGTGCGCCGTCAATTGTCGAGTCCCCAAAGAACATTCAAATGTACTTAGCATTGCATTTAGCGTCTGTTGTTAATGCAAGCATCGGACATCGTATTCATTAACACACTAGAACCTTATCGAAATTTCCAATACAATGAATGTGTCCTGGTTTTAGGGCTAACTGTGTTTAAACAAGTCACTGTGAGTTCGATTGCTAAGAATAGATTCTCCATTGTAAGATCTAATTAGTCTCACATATCAGATATCAAATTATTTCTACGCAGGAAGCAATCGATCTCAACGAAGGTGTTGCAAAATTACTGGAATGTTGCGATCAAAAAAGGAAGATTGTCAGAAATGCGGGCGAGGTACCCAATTCTTGGAAATTCTTCCACATTGGCGTAATTTTCTCCTTTGTTACCTTAACGCAATTTAGGGCGCTCAAAAACATTTAATATTTAATATGCATTCAAGCAACTGTTCTAATTTAACCCTAAGGGCAACTATCCTTTTTATTTCCGGTGCATCAAGCCCTTTAGTGAAATTTGCCAAGAATTTTAGCCTTCTTTTGGGTGAAAATTCTATTTTTGGGACTTTTAATTACGTGAGTACGGTGGCACAGCACAACCTACGCAAAGTTTGACATTGACCTTCAATGGTGCTAAAGGTTTGTAAGAGCATGTGCAACGACAGGACAACATCTCAACGTTATAAAGTCTCACATCTCGCAAAGCTCTCTCATTATGCAGTTGGACTTTCCATTGTTTATTGTAAGTGCTCGGGTGTTGTGTCTGTTCATCCACCAAGCTCACTAACACTTTTCTTTCTCTCTCTCTCTCCCTCTCTCCCTCTCTCTCTCTCTCTCTCTCTCTCTCTCTCTTCTCTCTCTCTCTCTCTCTCTCCCCTCTCTCTCCCTCTCCCTCCCTCCCTCTCCCTCTCTCTCCCTCTCCTCCCTCCCTCTCCCTCCCTCTCTCTCCCTCCCCCTCTCTCTCTCTCTCTCTCTCTCTCTCTCTTTCTCTCTCTCTCTCTCTCTCTCTCTCTCTCCAAAAGTATGTCTGTTCACGATCCTCAATTCTACCTATCACGTGCACCTATGGATAACCTTAATCAGGAAGAGCTGATCACAGCTGCTGAACTCGATCGAGTGATCGGAGAGGTATTGCAACCTGTACTGGAGCGGCAGCAATCGGAAGCGCTCGAGATGAAGCGGATGGACCGAAGTGCTCAACATGAAGCAGAGTCTCTACTTCCACATACAATGCTAGACGAAAGCGTCTACTTCTTGACAGTCATGCTGATGGTTGTCCTGATTGGCCTGGCAATCATAACCATTGTCCACTATTTCTAACCAGTCAGAGGGGGTTCCTAATGAGGACACTTTCCAGTAAAGCATTTGGGTCAGCGAATTGTCCCCTATGTGTCATACTAAATATGTAACTGAAATTCTAACCATTGATCACTCACACAGTAGAATTTAGTCAATAATGAAGCACGTATGATTGAATGATAGCTAGTGATTTGCATGCACAAATGTGAGTGATAAATTGTTTGTTTTCTATCCAGAGATCTATTAAAAATGTGTTCTTTACTGAATTACTGCATAAAGTTTGTTTTGCCTTTGACTTGTTCTTAATGGGACTCTCGGTAGTGTGTGCGCTCTCACCACAGCCAATTAGCCATTTTGATTTTGACGTAAAAGCATTTTTGCCTTAGTCGGCCAAATGGTAAAGGTTGAACATAAATTCGTTCCAAACGCAACTTCCATTAGTGGGTGTCAATGTTGGGTTTGCGAGCATAGGTCATTTGCATGTTTGCATGAGAAAAGGCTCATGTTGGTTTGAGTCTTCCTCGAGCTCTCCTAATTTGCATTTCAAGATGCTCTAAGTTACGAACTCTAATTTAATTATACGACCGCATCTCCATTGGTTCGTATAGAGTGGTCTCGGTAGTCGCTTTTATGCTGCCTTTAGATAAGTTTATTAAAAAACCAAAATATTTTCATTCACCTTGTAATATGTAAATAAGAGGCATAATCAAAGCTATATTCCCAACTCAAAATAAATTGGCATCAATAAAGCATTTGTTTGAACGCTAGTTAGTGACAAGTTGAATTCTGTCATAATCAATTAAAAGTTTATTTGTTGTAAATTGAATTGAAATAAAGTTTTCTTTCATTTTAATTTGTCTTTATTTATTTAACATTCACAAAATCCCGTTACATTAATTCAAAAATAAAAGACATGAATCATTCCAAGAACAACACTTTAATGGCCCAACAAATCAGATAGATAATGACCATTAGGGTGGTTATCAAAATTCCCAACACCAGGTTCATCGAGAATAGGTAACCACAACTTGCCTCGTTGTCTGGGTCCTGAGTTTGATTTGCACTCAAATCTCCAGTTTGAGTGCTTCGTTCAGCAGTTTGACGATTTTCCAATTCCAAGCTGTCCACGATGACTTCACCGTTGAATTGGTTGTTGTTGTTGTTGTTGCTATCGTTAAGATTGACAGTCACTTCTTCCATCGCTCTTTCTTCGCCATCATTTTCATTCTGGTGCGATGATAAATCCAATCGGCTCGGTGGCTCATCTGTCTCCTTCAGAGGACTTATTTGCCGTACTTGCAAGCTATAATCTCGAATTATGTCGTCCAGTTTTAAGAGATCGTACAGATTTTTGCGTTGTGGTGCACCCATGTCTTGCTTTCTGTTTGCCATAAATCAATGTTACACACTATTGATTAAAGAGAGAGAGAGAGAGAGAGAGAGAGAGAGAGAGAGAGAGAGAGAGAGAGAGAGAGAGAGAGAGAGAGAGAGAGAGAGAGAGAGAGAGAGAGAGAGAGAGGGAGAGAGAGAGAGAGAGAGAGATTGAGAGAGAGTGAGTGAGAGTAAATTGCCGCAGTGCGAATACCGCAATGCAGGTAATAGTAAGCCAACACTACTATAGTGACCTTTGTGTGATTTACGAGCATGCTCGATAGTATTATCACATACATGATATACCAGGTGACGGTAAAAATGTCTGGTTTATGAATGAGCTAATTAAATAAAGGCAGCATAAAATAAGTCGAGACCACTCTATCCGAACCAAGGTAGTTGCAGTATTTGATTCAATTAGCGTTCGTAACTTACTCCTTCATGAAATACAAATTAGGTTAGCCCGAGGAAAACCAAATCCGACATGAACCTTTTCACATGTAGTGTAGTGAAGTGACCGATTGAAAGTAATAGAATGAGAGAAGCAATACAGAAAGCGGCACAAATTGTATTAGTAGTGCAATATTTTATTGTAGTAGAATTACATGATGCAATGTACTGCAATAAGTGCTTAAAATACTAAACTAAATGACAAACTTTATTGACAAAACATCGCATTACAACATCATTGCACAAACAAAAGACATGTAACATTACATGAACGACACTTTAATTGCCCAACAAATAAGAAAAACAATTACCACAATGGCTGGTGCCATTGTGCCAATGACCTTAATGCGACAGTTGGTGTCAGCATAGCTTTCCTCGCTCGAGTCTTGTCCGCTTCCCGAGTTTTGCTCTTGAGATTGTTCTTGATTTTCCTCTGCTTGCAAGTTGTCCATTTGGATGGAGACTTCGTTGTTGTTGTTGCTGTTGTCAACGGCAGCCTCTTCTTTCTCCTCTCCAGAATTGGCCCATTGACAGTTATTCCACCAGAAACGTCTTCCACTAGGCAACAGACGAGTATGCCACCACTGATCCACATCTGCATCTTCGTCCGAAGATGTCAAATCCAATTGACTCGGCTTCTCAACCACCACCGGAGGGGGACTCAATTGGCCAACTTCCAGGCTAAAGACACGAATAATATCGTCCATTTTCAAGAGTTCTTCCATATTATCGGGTCGTTGAGTCATGTCTTTCGACGTTTTCTGTAGATTTAAAAACGCAATTCAAGCTCAATTATGGAACAAGCAAACGAACGCGATTAGATCTCTTGAGACAATGAGAGAGTGAATAGGCTTGTGAGTAGGCTCAGTGCGAATACCGCAATGGGGGATTCTCAATTTTAAACCGACACTCGTGTAGCTTTTTGGTTTTTGATTTACGAGCATGCTCGCTTGATGTTACCAATAGAAGGTGATCATTATAAAAGTTTACTTTTTAGATAGAGGCAGACAGGTATTAAGGGCTAAACAGACCACTCTATATTATGCAAAGTATAATGTAGAGTGTGCAACGGTAGATGCGTTCGTAATGGATTTCTTGGTTAAATGCAAATTAGGGATACGATTGCCCTCCGGAGAATATTACCATTACCACAAAATTTTCTGGAATGCAAATTACGATAATTCAATTATGTAATATGCAATGCATTCAAATGTCTCATAATATGAATAACTCACTTCTTTAATAAACAAACTCAACTTTTTATTCGAATACTACAAACACTGTTCACCACATAGATGATCATCAAAATCATCAACATTACCCTCAACAGCATAAAACAAAGCTAAACTATTCTTCTTGTCATCCGTGCCAACACAAAAAATCGCCGATTCCAGTCTGTATGTTCTGATTTTCTTTGCACATCTAAATCTCTGTCGTTTGTAAACGAAAATTCTTATCTTCCGATTAAATATTTCACGTTTCAGGACACTCAATTGGTGTCGTACACAGTGGACGTATGCAGTATCAGATGATAAACTGTTATCTTGGTTACACGATTTACATTCAGTAGTTCGTATGTAAGATCTATTGAGATTTGGAAAACGGATTGGGAGGTCAAGGGTCGTGATATCTTTTGAGTGTTCGTTTGAGATAATGTTGAGTGATAGGATTTTGACTGAAACTAGTCGAGTTTGTTTCTCTTCTTCCGAGTTTATTTCAATTTGATCTTTAAACTTGATGTCCAAACCCAAATGAATCAACTCGCGCAACTGTACCAAAGCTCGGATCACTTCTCGGTACTTAAGATTGGGATTCAGACTGACCCAAACTGTAGTCAAGCCAGTTAACCGTTCACATATAGCGTACAATTTCCGTGCATAACCAACTGTCCCATCATCGCCAAATCGAGTATAGTATTCACCAATCTGCGCTATTCGTGACGCACTGACAAATTGCGCCAATTCCGTGTACACTTTATCTAAATTGCAAAATGCACTTCCAACACTTAGTCCAATTTGCTCAATCTTGCGACCATATTTTGCCAAACTTTGATATATCACACGAATACAGTTGGGTATGTGAAAGTTAAATTCTACTAGTTGGCCCAGAATCGGTAGATCGATGTTATTCGCACCAAAGTGACACTCGGTTACAAAGGTCAACGATTTGAGAGTCGGGAATGCCGTGGGTTGAATCGATCGAAGTATCTGCTGTTGACGAGCTGATATGTGACCGTTGATGGAGCCTCGCTTCAGAGCGCCAAATCGTACTTCTAATGAAATCAACTGTTTTGTCCCGAAACGAGATATCAGTTCTATTAGATGATATTTAACGAAATCGGTTAGTTGGTCGTTGGCGATTTGGAGATGAGTTACACGTGGAAATGTCCCAATTAGACGTTCGATTGTGCGAAAGTTGATGGCACATATTTGGAGATGCGACTTGTGGTAACCGTTGATGTACAGCAATGGGATTGTGTCATCTTTCGAGCAGAAATACCTGGGAATGTACGTCAATTGGGTGGATATTAGCCGGGCTCCAATAAATAGCTGCAGAGAGTGACGTTGGGAACAGGCGAGTGAGATAAAGCAATTCCATCTTCGACAAACGAGGTTGACACGGGTCAGGAGATCTAATAGGGACAGACGGGCAAATAGATTGAGGATGCACAGGTCGGGTAGATTGGTGAACGACATTGCGAACGGGATTGGTTTTGAATTTGTATTAATAAGTAACCTTATGTAGTTTCCTTCTTTTGTATTGATCTTGTTTGTTTGTACATGTTAGTCATGTGTGTCATGGTGCACTTAAGATTAAGAGACAAGACATTAAACAAACATTGGGTCTACGTGACAATCTATATGTGAACAGCAATCCATGAAACGAACGATAAATCTAATCTGTTCTGCTAGTCATTGACCAAACTTGACTTTTGATCCGAGTCTTATATATTTAAACAATTCTTATCTTTATCTTCAAGTACACATAAAGGCAAGTATTTCGACATCGACAAGTTATTTGTGCCGAAAGAGTCTTAAAGGTCGTTTCGAATGAACTTTGTACATTTTTTTGGCTTATTGCCATTTGACATTTATGGTAGAGGCGTGTTTTGCCAATATTTTGTGGTTTTGCGTTAAAAAGAGCCCTTTTTGGTTCTAATAAGAGAGAGAGAGAGAGAGAGAGAGAGAGAGAGAGAGAGAGAGAGAGAGAGAGAGAGAGAGAGAGAGAGAGAGAGAGAGAGAGAGAGAGAGAGAGAGAGAGAGAGAGAGAGAGAGAGAGAGAGAGAGAGAGAGAGAGAGAGAGAAAAAAAAGAGAAAGCGAGAGAGAGAGAAAAAAAGAGAAAGAGAGAGAGAGAGAGAGAGGGAGAGAGAGAGAGAGAGAGAGAGAGAGAGAGAGAGAGAGAGAGAGAGAGAGAGAGAGAGAGAGAGAGAGGGAGAGAGAGAGAGAGTAACATAACCACATAGACAAAACCATCCTAATTGAATCAGTGGTCCATTACTTGATTTTTATTGCGCTGTTCACAATTTGCTAGTTCCCAGAAAGGAACGTACGGTCCCACAGGAACATTCAACTGCACTTAGCACTTGTGCTAATGTACCTACCCGTACCCATCTCCTTTCGGTACGCATCTGCATTGGATCATGGGACTATCCCGTGATGAGTACATGTACTCTCTGTTGAGTGATTTTGAGTATATAAGAGTTGTCGCTCAGTGTTAGTATTGGGAGCCATTGGCACTATAACCGTCTATCGGTAAAGTAAACTTGCAAACCCGCAAACTATGGTGATGGAAATGTCCACCATGCCATCAACATCATCGGCTCCTGTTCGCCGATACACCTACCCGAAGGACCCCTATCCATGGGAACCAATGAAGCGTCACCCGCCTCTACCACCCATACGGTATGCAGACTTGAAGACGAAACGACAACTTCGCAAAGAACGAAAGGAACGAACCAGACAGAAGCGAATCCAACGATACAAGCGGACCCGTGAGCTGAAAGCCGAGCTGAGAGTATTGAAACGAAGGGCGCAAGAGAACGAGGACCGAGAGAATGGAGTTATTCGTGTGGAAGAAGATGAGGCACCACCAGCGAACATTTTCTGGACTGAAAAGATGATCTCAATGGTTGCGTTCCCATTGATCACTTTTGGAATCGTTGGAGGATGTTTGTTTTTGTGGTACATTAATAATAGATATAAGTTTTAGATTGTAGAATTAACAAACATTATAATGTATTAAACACATAAACAATGTCATCCATTATAAATAGGCAACGAATCAATAAAGGTCCTTTTATTTGTCTCAACCAGTGAGTACAACTTTCGATTGCACACATCTGACTTCCAGCGGAGTTGACGTTCTCGGTAGTCTTCAAAGTCCGCTTAGTCATACTCAGGTAAGGCTGTGTTGATTTGTTCCAAGATTGTTCCAAACGATGGTCTCGTATGTGGGACAGTGTTCCAGCACTGTTTCATTAGTTGACGGAATGTCAAAAGCCACAACTAAGCTAGCAATCAAATATACCAAAAGATGAAATGCTAATTGACATTTGGATGGACGTTCGCTCGAGTTTTGACGCTTGTAATTTTAGAATCAATGCAACCGTCATGAGCTTTTTGTCCTGTCAACTTCCGTCCAAACTAGACTGTCCAATGAAGACGTAGTTGACGTCAATAGACTGCCATAAATGCAAAATCAGTGTACTTTTATCGGAAATATCAATCATAATTAGCTGTTGAAAAGTTGTTTGTGGTCTTTTAGTAGAATTTCCCCCGAATTTTGGTCAACTTTTATGCGCAAATTGCACTTTTGGGAATCTGGTTACTCTAAATGCTTTTACACAAGCAAGCAGCCTACCAAACCTTTTAATGCTAATAGGGTTAAAAGCATTTTGGGTTAGTGGGAAATGGGAAAAGTTTTTCGCCACTTTCTTTCTAGAAAGCTTCGTTCTAAACAGAACTTCCATTAGCGGACATTTTTACGGTTAGCTCTTGACGCCAATAACGTCTGCTTTTGAGAACGGGTTTGACAACACACTTAAAAGTCCCAAATGAGTAATTTTGATTGAAAATTCTGACTAAAAGTGCTAATTGACGTTCCGATGGACGTCAGTAGACAGAGGTGATTGTATAAGCATTTTCGGTTAGTTCAAAATGGAACTTCCATTAATGGGTTAAAATAAAAGTTTAGCTCATGCCATCAATCATGGAAAATTAGACAAAATTCGGTAAAAAATGAAAACCAGGCGAATTTCTACAGAACTCTTGAGTGCATACACTTTAGAGACTTTTGATTATGTAAATGATGTCACCAGACAGCTCACATTTTAATATTGATGGCGTCAATGGCGCTAAAAGCTTGTGCGAGTATCCCGATCGGTATATAAAGTCTCGCACCTCGAAAAGCTTTCACTTTGTTCAGAAGAACTGTTGGGAGACTGTCTAGTTGTAAGTTATCGTAAGTTGTGTCTGATCTACCAAGCTCACCAACTTTCTCCCCATTTGTCCCATAGATCAAAGCACTATTTCGTTGTTTTCTCTGTATTAACCTGCTTTTTGAAAATAAAATTACCCTTTCCATTTCCTAAATTGTCAAAAACAGGGAAAATGAGCGCACAACGCGAAGAACCAATCTCGATAATCGGACAACGTCGCCGTGCTGGATTTCAAGCTAAATCGAACGATGGATCACCAGCACCAAATCGGCAATCTGTTTGGGATAGAAATGACGAACTGTTTGAACGATCGAAAGGATCAAAGGACATTGGTGAGGGTTCAAGTGACTTGATGGTGGATGAGCTGATCACTGCAGCCGAAATAGATCGAGAGATATGTCATTTAGAAAAGATGAATGAAGTTGTGCGACAGGCATCGGAAATACTCGAAATGAGACTGATGGAGGACAACCAAATTGTCCAGAATACGCAACAAATCGATATTGAAGCTCAACTTCCAGCTGCAAAGCAGAACAAGAGCTGCTACTTCTTGGCAACCGGGCTGATGGGCGTTCTGGTGACCGTGATCATCGTGGGAATCTGGGCCAGTGTCCACTAATCTATTAATCAGAAGTCTACAGTCTTCACTCACAGTAGAGTTTAGATAGTAAAGTACTTGTTTGAATATTAGTTAGTGATTTGCATGCACCGAGTGATTAATTGCTTGTTCATTCCATAGATCTATTAAAATCAAATAAAATTAAATAAAAAATTGTGTTGTCCCTTAATCAAATAAAGTTTGCTTTGCTTTTTGAATTGGTCATTTGGTTCAATTTCTGATTTTGATTTTTTGATTTTAGATTCCTGTAGAATCACTTATGAGTGTTTTACTTGCATCGCATTTTAGTCAAATTTACAAGAATTTTGTCTGCTTCTTGAGTGCAAATTACACTTTTGGGACTTTTGATCATTTGTGAGTGCTATTACGCCAAGCATCACCTAGGTTTCACGAATGTTGATTTGACGTCAATGGAGTTAAAAGCATTTTTCGTTAGTTCGTTCCATCATGTAAATTGGGAAGTTTTGGCACATTCGTTCCAAACGTAACTGCCGTTAGTGAGATGGCATATTTGTGGTTAGAAATGTTGGCTTCAACAAAATCTACTTTTGGACACTATCTGTTTTGGACGGAAGTAATTAGAGAAGACGTCAATCTAAAAGTCCATTAGCATTAACATAAATTTGTATTCAATCGTTCAGACAGAATTCTTGGATCTTGAAAAGTCCACTAACACTTTGATTTTGACGTCAACGCGGCGCTAAAAGCATTTGTCAGTTAATCGGACCAAATAAAAAAGTTTTGGCACTTTCGTTCCAAACGGAACTGCCATTAGTGGAACAACATGTTAATGGTTAGCGTCTTGACGACAAAAATGTCTGCTTTGAACACTTTCTGGTTTGGACGGAAGTAAACATCAATCAAAACCTAAATTAGCATTAATTGACATTGCATTAGTCAAAATTTTTGGAACTGGAAAGCCCATTACCGTTGTGATTTTGACGTCAATTCGGTGCTAAGTGGAAAAGTTTTGGCATATTCGTTCCAAACGGAACTTCCATTACTGTGCTGCTGTAAATTTGATGGATTGCTTGTGCCATGCAAACACAATTGACTATCATTGACGGTTAGGTTAAATCCTAATCCAATATCTACCAGAAAGGAGTACCCTAGACGAGTGCGCCGATGTGAATTCACCATACAAAATGCAGCTTTGTGCTACATTTACATGCATGCAAGAGTAGCCATATTCAAAGCTTTATGTCCAACTGAACACTGCCTAGTAATACTCGGTACGTTCCAACCTGCGCGAGGAGACGAGAACACGAGCGACAGCAGTTGGCAGTTGAGATGGAGAACCGAATGCGATGACATGAAGAAGTACGAGTTCGGGAAACAAACAAGAAAAGCAACAAGGTGGCCTTACTGATTATGGTTGTCGTGGTCATCGGGGCCATCTGTACCTTTGTCCACTTTATCTAATCAAGCAATCAGTCACTCACTCTCTCTCTCTCTCTCTCTCTCTCTCTCTCTCTCTCTCTCTCTCTCTCTCTCTCTCTCTCTCTCTCTCTCTCACTCTCTCTCTCTCTCTCTCTCCCTCTCTCTCTCTCTCTCTCTCTCTCTCTCTCTTCCTCTCTCTCTCTCTCGCCCTCTCTCGCCCTCTCCTCTCTCGCCCTCTCTCGCCCTCTCTCGCCCTCTCTCGCCCTCTCTCTCTCTCTCTCTCTCTCTCTCTCTCTCTCTCTCTCTCTCTCTCTCTCTCTCTCTCTCTCTCTCTCTCTCTCTCTCTCTCTCTATCATTAATAAAGCACACATGTTTGATGAACATTAGCATTAGTCTGAGTTTGCATGCACAAATGTTGAGTGATGATAAGTTGTGTGTGTGTTCTGTCATAATCAATTAAAAGTTTGCTTTTCTGTGTGAATTGGAATTAACTTTTGACTTTCAAGTTTTGACTTGTTCACTTATTTGATAATAAACTTTATAATCGAAATGTAAACGACAGATGTGTTGCGTTGTGGTAAACAAGATAATGTGATTGATGATGAAAGAATGTAGTTGAAATAAACTTGTTTGTATGTTTGACCAAGCATACTTTAACTTTACAATCAAGTGTATAATTAACGCCAAAAAGTTCGATGCAATTTTGGATGCACAAAAATTTAATTTCCGGAATCAATTCGAATATTCAAATTAAAAAGTTTTTTTGGCTAAAGTTTTGACTAATGATAGGAATTTAATTTAGATTTCTCGACAATTCCAATTGAACGGACACACATACAAATATAATTAAATTTATGTTATTGTTGTTTGTTCGCAGATCTAGTATATAAACACGAGTGAAATTTCAAATTAAATTGGCATTTCAACTTTAGTATTAAAGCAAGTAGGTTGTTTTCGGGTTATCTCGATTTGTAAATTAACATTACAACTTTCAACAGCTTTCAACTTTGATATATTACGGGGGCAATAATGGATAGTGAATTTGAACCCATCGATCGACTTCCTTACTTCCCAGAATATGAGACTGGACAATCTTTACCGATGACGTCCTGTCCAAGGGATTCCATTTGCGTCGATTTGTCGAATCGAAGGGAATCGCCCAGAAATGCGTTGAACGTCGGTTCAAGAACACCGTTTTCTTGGTTTGCGGTCGTACTCTTGGCGTTTGTTCTCTTCATTATTTTCGTCTATTTGGCGGTGAAATGGAAGAAAGTTTATTATGATTAGATTGATTTCAATCTTGTTTTTACTTGTCTTACCTTACCCTTAAACATAATGTAAATTACATTAACATTAAATAAAAAGTTTACTTTATAATTGAGTTGAATTCTTGATTACTTAATAAAACCAAATTTTGATCAGATTTCAATTTTAGACTAGTCGAGTATTGTTCAAAAATATGATTTTTGCTTCAGATTTGATTTCAAAATTGAAATATGCTTCATTTTATATACAAATGGACCATTTACATTCTCTCATTCCGACCATCTTCAATTTCACTTTCATAATCGCTTCCTTTATCTTCTCACTCACTCTTTCATTTTACTCTCATTTTTGTCAAATTTCACTTTCACTGTCCCTTCGTTTTAAATGTTCTTTATGTACTTCAAGTACACACACATTACATAGTTAGTTAGTAAACTAAACTAAATTATAGACTAAGGTCGCTTCATTGATTTCCCCACTAAATAATCATAAAGGTCGCCATTCTCTTTCAATCACAGTAGTCAGTAGTTACTCATTAGTTTAATCTCAAAAGAAAAACACAAAAATTTGAAACAAACTAACAAACTAATTGACTGACTAATTAGTGTATAAGACTAATAATACAAGGTGTAACCTTTAATTATTAATTGATATACATATTATGAAATATATGTATCCCAATTTCCTTTGACAATTTGGTTAATTAGTTAGTTTACTACAACAAGACTCCATTATGAGTCTATTGAAGCGTGACTAACACTGATGGACTTTGGAAGAGCGCAGACACAGAAGACATTTAGCTGTTCAACCAAGTGTGACACGGGTTCATCAAGTTAGTGTAACTTTTAACTAATGAAATCTTTAAACTTTGACTCACTTTTAGCGAAATTTTAAACAGAACAAGAGATTCTTGTTAACATGAGTTCGGTATTCGTGTTCATGACTCTGTTTGCGTAGACTTAAATTCTCTTGTAGAACAATACCTTTACGGAACATACTTTTGATAATAGGCTAATTGGGCTGTTCGTAATTGTTTCTTCCCCTCTTCTCCCTTGTTTTCACTTTCTTCTTCTTATTATTATTATTATTACTGTCCTTCTTCTTGTATACTTTATTATGTAGATGACATCTTTTTTTTCTGCTAATTCGTCGGTACTTTGTTTTATGTATTTCAATTTCTGCGAATGAGTGAGAGAAGAAGAAGATTGGCCTTCTCTTGACTGTAGATTTTTCTTTAGTATATAAGTGAATGCTTCGAGGAGTATTAGAATCATCATTCACTTGTTCAGTTTCATTTGTTTATTGGTTCATTGTTTCTTTCATTTTTAAGACGATAAGGAAACAAAGTGAAATATCACATTTGAACACATTCTCTTGTTCAATTTGTCTTTTCTTGTTTGTTAAACTTTTAAATCGTGATATTGAAATTGCGAAGATTATTGAGAAGAAGATTTAAGAATTAGAGATCGTCATGATCTTCAAGGTAATTTGATTATGATTTGTGATTTATTGTTTTGAATATCTTTTTTGTTTTAGCCATTCTTCCTGCTTCTTTTACTGTCCGGCTCAAATTTACGACATCATGTAGTGCACTCTCAAGGATATGGTGGCGGGGGTGGCATGTCTGGAGGATCTGGTATGGGTTCCGGTCAAATGGGCGGTGGCGGATCTGGTTACGGAGGAGGTAGTGGTGGTGGAGAATCTGGCGGCAGCGGTGGTTCGGGTGGATATGGCGGACAAATGGGTGGCGGTGCAGGCGAATCCGGCGGAAGTGGTATGGGTTCTGGTCAAATGGGAGGTGGTGGATACGGGGGTGGTGGCGGTGGGAGTGGTGGAGGAGGTGGCGAATCTGGTGGAGGAAGTTCTGGTGGATATGGAGGCCAGATGGGCGGAGGAGGAGGTGAATCTGGGGGCTCTGGAAGCGGTGGTGGACAATATGGCGGCGGAGGAAGTAGCGGAGGATCGTCAGGAATGTCTGGAGGAGGATCTGGTGGTGGATATGGCGGTGGGAGTGGCGGAGGAGGAGGAGGCGGCGGTGGAGGGGGCCAAACCATTCCTGCAGCTGTCAACACTCGTCGATCCGTACAAACCTACAATGCCCGTTCAACCACAACCGGAGGCACTGCCCCAACTGTGGACATCAACTCGGGCGCACTACCTCTCACACTGCGATTCAACTCGCAGTCCAGTCAAATCAACTCAGTCCAGCGACACCAGGGCCGTGGTGGCCGTACCCAAAAGTCAAGCACCGTTGATGAGCCCGACATGCTCATACAGACGGTCAAGAAGCCAATCATTCAGGAGATACGCGAAATCATCCAACCATTCAGAAAGCGAACACAAGAAGTGCGACCTGTGCAAGAGCGAGTACAGACCGTGATTGCCCGAGGATCTGGTGGTTCGGGAGGCGGTGGAGGAGGAGGAGGAAGTGGTGGAAGCGGTGGCGGAAGCGGATACGGAGGGGGTGGATCTCAAGGAGGAGGTGAAAGCGGCGGTGGCAGCAGTGGATATGGCGGTGGCTCTGGAATGGGAATGGGCGGCATGGGCATGGGTGGAATGGGTTCTGGAGGTGGATCGATGGGAGGATATGGTGGTGGGTCAAGTGGAGGTGGCATGTCCGGTGGTGGGATGGGTTCTGGTGGTGGATCGATGGGAGGATATGGTGGTGGGTCAAGTGGAGGTGGCATGTCCGGTGGTGGGATGGGTTCTGGTGGTGGATCGATGGGAGGATATGGTGGAGGCGGCTCATCTGGTGGCGATATGGGCGGAATGCATGGAATGGGCATGGGTAGCGGTTCCGGCATGGGCGGCAGCGGTGGCATGGGAATGTCTGGCATGGGCTCTGGTATGTCTGGTATGGGTATGGGGGGCGGTTATGGCGGCGCTTCAGGTGGAGGCAGTTCCATGGGCGGTGGTGGCGGAAGTGGATACGGCATGTCCGGAAGCATGGGTGGTTACGCAGCCGCCGCCTCAGAGAAACTACCAACCACCAACCCAAAGAGCGTCAGTGCATCGACAAACACCAAGTCACTCATCAATGCGGACGATCTGTTCGGTCTCAAGATCACACCCAAAAAACTGGTGACTCCACAAAAGAAGTAAAGTGAGCTGTGTCTCAACACTTCCACTAGTTCATCATCACCTTGATGTCTCAATTTCAAAATTGTGATTTATTTATTTATTTATTTATTATGTATTTCCAAAATGTCTTTTCCACTCTCATGGGGTTTTTATGCTTCGAAAATTAATAAAATTAGTGCTTTTTGAAAAAAAAAAACTTAGCTATTTTGATTTAATCATAATAGAATTAATGCTTCATTGATACTATCAATCACGGAATCCAGGAATCTATAAACCACAAAATCCTACAATCGTTTTCATTAGCCGTTACATTCGTGTGCCAATCCTTCGCTCGTCTACTCTACCAAACCGTAACTTTCATTATAAACTCCTGGACTCCTTTCCATGTGGTGAATCCGATCCATCGCTTAGTCTGCCCAACTAATCATTGGCATCCCGAAAGGCAATACATAATGTTATAATCGGTCGATCTATTTTAGGATCAAATCCAACTATCCATTTCGGGCCTTATTATTGTGGGGATAAGATACGGAAACATAATTGCATTAACTAAATCCAGTTTATCTTTTTTGAGATTAGATCCATTCGCCATACTAATTGACATTTCTGATAATTCAAAATTTTCATACATCATCGGACAATTAACAGTTTTTCAAATCAAATACAAAATCAAATGACATTTTGTCCGAACCAACCTGTTCCTGTCGGAGATCTCGGTTCGGACACCCCAGACTTTTGGGTGCGGCCACCGGTGTCGCTGAATGGCATTGATTTGAGAGGACTGAGAGTTGAAGCGAAGTGTGAGGGGCAGAGAGCCCGAGTTTATGTCCACGGTTGGTGCCTGACCACCGGACGAAGAGGAACCTGCGTTCACAGTTTGGATGGTTCGTTGAGAGTTGTTTGTTTGAATACGCGCGGGTCTCAGGTTCATCAACTCGTGTTACGATATGGACATATAGACAATATTGCACATCTTTCAAGGTCAAATAATTTGTTCGAATATTTCAAATCCTATTCCGAACTAGTCCAATTCTATGTACACGTGCTAGTTTATTTTTTAACAAACATGAATCGATGCAATTATGAACCTAACGCAATTACACACATTAATCACACTGACCTAGTGATCTTTTGTTTTGTCTAAAATATTATGAGTACACATAGCATAACATTTAATTTAGCGCGTGTTTGCACAATATTTGAACATTTTGTCACTAAATAGCCCAATAACTTAATTATAACTCATACACACAACTAATAACATCTTTTTGTTTTGTTTTCGCTATTACTTTGTAACGTTGGCTCATTAATAATGAGTCATTATATGTCACAAATGAAGTGATCTCGTTGACAAATAGTTTGCTTATTAGTCACAATAATCATAATAATCATAACATCTTTGCCATATAGCCGGTCATGTGTGCATTGACTGATTGACGCATATGACTGTGTGTGTGCACTTGTGCACAATTAGTCACAAAACTGATCATTATCGTGTTAAAATAAAAGAGTTAAGAGTTAGCTCTTGCTCGAGTTGTCACACTTTTGACGAGACGAGACACTTCTTCTCTCGAGTATATAAGCACAGATCGGTGATGACAAATAGCATCACAACACAAGTCTCAAGTCAACACAACTAAACATTCAAGTCTCAAGACAACTCAAGTTTGTTTGTGTTCAGTAAAAGTCTTCAATTTTTTTTGTGATCTTTTGATTTAAGCCAAGTCTTCAAAATGATCTATAAGGTATGATGTCTTGTCTCCTGGAACTTGGGTTCGAAACTAACTTTTGAATGTTTTATCAATTTTAAGTCAATCGTCGTGTGTCTTTTATTATGCCAATCTAACCTTCTCCAGCAATCTGGTGTTTTGGCAAGTGGTGGAATGGGTGGTGGTGGTGGCTCTGATGGTGGCTCCTCTGGCGGTGGGAGTGGCGGAGACTATGGTGGATCAGGAGGTGGTGGAGGTGGTGGGAGTGGTGGAGAATATGGTGGATCGGGTGGCGGTGGTGGTATGGGCGGTTCAGGCGGTTCTGGTGGTGGTTATGGCGGTTCCGGCGGTAACGGTGGTTCCGGTCAAACCATCCAGGCTGCAGTGAACTCTCAACGCACAATCCAAACTGTGAACGCAGGTTCCTCCTCGTCCGGTGGTCAGGCACCAACCGTGGACATCAACTCGGGCTCCCTGCCGCTCACCCTTCGCTTCAACTCTCAGTCCTCTCAAATCAATGCCATTCAACGTCACCAGGGCAGCGGTGGCCGCACCCAAAAGTCGAGCACCGTCGATCAGCCCGACATGTTGATCCAAACTGTGAAGAAGCCAATCATCCAGGAGATCCGTGAAATCATTCAGCCATATCGGAAAAGGATCCAGGAAGTGAGACCCGTACAGGAGCAGATTCAAACTGTGATTGCTCAAGGTAGCGGCGGTGGTTCGGGAGGTAATGGTGCATCGGGCGGTTATGGAGGTGGCTCTGGAGGTGGAATGGGAGGAGGTTCAGGAGGTGGATCGATGGGAGGCGGTTATGGCATGTCTGGTGGCATGTTCGGGGGTATGAGCGGTGGAATGAGCGGCGGAATGAGCGGTTACGGAGGAAGCTCAGGTGGAGGCGGCTCAAGCGGCGGATATGGCGGCAGCATGGGTGGTGGCTCTTCCGGCGGGGGCTCATCCGGAGGATACGGAGGCATGTCCGGCGGTGGAAGCGGTGGCGGAAGCGGTGGTGGATCAATGGGAGGTTACGCAGCAGCAGCCTCCGAAAAGGTGGCCAAGAAGAAGAAGCTGTAAAGAGGAAGCTTTTTCGATCACCCCCAGGGTAATACTAATTGTTCATTATTATTTATTGTCATTGTCATTGTCATATTTATTTTGTTGATATAAAATAAATCAAAACAAATTCTATTACAAGTATTATATTTCAATCACGATTAGCAAATGCACTGAGCATTGGCTAAATTATTTCTGTTAACCAGCAAACACGTGCATTAGTCCAATTTGGTTCAAAATGCCTTGAGTGAGGTTAGGTTAGTGATGTCAGAAGTTGAGTTAGGTTAGGTTAGTGTTGCCAAAAGTTGAGTTAGGTTAGGTTACTGTTGCCAAAAGTTGAGTTAGGTTAGGTTAGTGTTGCCTTATGTCAAAAGCTATTTGACAGATGCCCGATACCCGATGCCCGATGCCTAATCTTCATTGCCCAAAGCATTGGCTACAACCTTAATCCATTAGTTCCTTAAGAGCACTCGAACGCAAATGACTTAATTTAATAATAACAAAGTAGCACAATTGCACTTGAACATTGAACGATTAGTACACTTTCACTTTCATTTTACCTCGCCATTGCTCATTTGACCTTTCCTTCGCTTACTCACTCTCACTTTCCTTTTCTCGTTTACTACTACTAATTACATTGTCAATCAAATAATAAATATATTGATTAGCACATACAACACTACTGTACATTTCTGGGCACAGTGTACAGTAATGTACTGTAGGTCAATAATAATATGACACATTGTCAACACCAATTTTCATTAGTCAACACAATCAATCACATGCACACACACATGCACAAATATGCAAATCGGGAAGCCATCTCTCGTTTTACTGTCCGGTCATCGTTCGTTTGTTTCTGTCATTTCGTATTTTGTATATACGGAAAATCGTGTCAAGTGAGAAAGTCACTCACTCAGTCAGTGAGAGAGAGAGAGAGAGAGAGAGAGAGAGAGAGAGAGAGAGAGAGAGAGAGAGAGAGAGAGAGAGAGAGGAGAAGTCACTTCTTGTCTAACAATTTTTTTAAATTAGTGCAGTGAGTTAATTGTTTGTTGTCATTAGTGAAGAGGAGAGAATAGAAGAGGAGAGAGAGAGAGAGGAGAAAAGTTAATTACACTTGCTACTTGTCACATGTGATTGGTAAAGTCAGAGCAAAAAAACATTATCATATTGATCGATATTAATCGAAATAGATAAGTGATTGTTTGATTAGTTAGTGAACATACCATCAATCCCACGCACACACACACACACACACACACACACACACACACACACACACACACACACACACACACACACACACACACACACACACACACACACACACACACACACACACACACACACACACACACACACACACACACACACACACACACACACACACACACACACACACACACACACACACACACACACACACACACACACACACACACACACACACACACACACACACACACACACACACACACACACACACACACACACACACACACACACTTGTAATAACAACAAAATTGAAATGTCATTGTCTTGATCGTTTCTTTGTTTGCTTCTTGTTTCGAGTATTGTTATATTAGTATTAGATGAAAAGTGACAGCATATGAGCGTCAAAGTCATATGCACACGAACACACTGCATGACATGAACGAAGGTGCACTCATGTATAGTGGACGATCAAGTTGTGCGCTTGCGAGGGGGACTTTTTTGTGCGAGCGCGATAACTCGTAAGGTAAGAGTGATTTAGTTTAGTATCTTAACATTCAAGCGAGTGAAGCACCGACACTCACGCTAAACACTAAAACCGTCAAACTCTACTTTATGATCAAATACACAAATAAACAAGAACACACATACAAAAAACACAAAACAAACCACCAACGACTGTTTGTTTGGCGGACGGACACAAACGCAAATGTCGATTACAATTAGATCATTGTATATTGAAAGGACACTTTAGTGAACACATAAGTGAATCTCTTCCGCGCTTCGTGACCGGCGAAATAGGAACAAAAAGCATACGAGTGTCAATCCAAGTAGTAGTTTCTTTCCCTACTGAACTCTCTTTACTTCTGCTTCTGGTTGTTATCTCCAATCGAAAGTATATAAACTCATTGACTGACCAGTGATTCAGTGAAAACTGTTCGAATTGAAAGACAAAGACGAAGATGACTTGAAGGTTTTGGATTAACAAGTGCTTCCAGTGTTTCAACTTATTTGCCAAATCAACATGTTATCGTTCATATCATCATCTACTTTGGTAATATTCATTTACAAAAGCAAATCTAAATTTTTCCATTTTTCATATTTAAGCCAAAAAGTACTCTTTTCATTTTAATTCTGGTGCCATTGATATCTCATCTGAATTCTAATCAAGTGGACGCAGCAGGAATTTATTCAGATGAATATGGGGGTGAATTTTTACCACCAACGCCACAGTATGAGCATGTTAACATGTTTGGGCCAGTGGTGAAGCGTCACTATCATCACACTCGTACACCGATGGTCTACAAGCATGGCCACGAGTCTCATCATTATAAGAGTCAACATCAGAATCCATTGACAATCGATATGGCCTGGAAGGGCTGGAAACCGATGATGACCGAGAAACCAATGAATGACTATCCAGAGGAAGAGCATCACCCAGTGCGTCAGTACTCTCACTTACCACCGAAAGCAACCAGCAAAATGTACTATCGTCGCTATCACCAGCACACCGATCCATCCCTCATCAAGATCAATCCATCGTACGATTCAAATTTCGACGTCTTCAATCATGATGATCATGAACCAATTGAAATCGGCGGCGGTCCACCCCCTCCTCCACCTCAATCAAGTCCATCAATTGCGGACATGTATCGAGATATGAAGACGAAGAAGGCATTCAAGAAGGCCTACAAGAAGGCATACAAGGCCAACAAGAAGCATCCACAGATGTTGACCTTTCCCACTTATGAACAGAAGGAACCTTGTGAGGGTGAGAAGTACGAGATGGAACCAGAGTATCATGGCGAACATCAGGAGCATCCATATGGAATGGAGCATTCGAGTTTCGGTGACGAGCATAATATGTTTGGATTTGATAGTAATAATTATTTTAAAAAATAAATTAATTTTTATATTTGTTTCATTTGAATGTTCAATCTACATACCTCTCAAATAATTTACACTAAATTGTAATCGACATGTATGTTTTTTTGCGTTTAATTACTGATCATAAAGTAAAGTCGCGGTTTTAGCGTGAGTGCTTTACTAAAATGCTAAGAAACTAAACTAAAACTTTACTTTACTCGCGTACAAAAAATCCCCTTTGTACGAACATACAATGTGACCGGCCATTATACATTGTATATGAATGACTTGCGCCTTCGTTCATATCGTGCATCAAATCATGAACTACGATCATATGACAGTCACTTTTCTTCATTGAAACAATTCTGAGCGAGTATCGTGAATAATTTTGTCGGCCTTATATGCACAAAAATATCTTCAAACGTGAACTACAAGTTGTATAGATAAGAGAGAGAGGGAGGGAGGGAGAGAGAGGGAGAGAGAGAGAGAGAGAGAGAGAGAGAGAGAGAGAGAGAGAGAGAGAGGGGAAGAGAGAGAGAGAGAGAGAGAGAGAGAGAGAGAGAGAGAGAGAGAGAGAGAGAGAGAGAGAGAGAGAGAGAGAGAGAGAGAGAGAGAGAGAGAGAGAGAGAGAGAGAGAGAGAGAGAGAATCTACCTGTCACATTCTTTCATAATTTACCTGTCTCGACCAATAAGTTTCGGGTGATTGGTTTTAAGCTTTTGTTTGTCAATCAATAAATCAACGTTTGAACTTTTTTTTCTACCACTACAGAACTGACTAACATTTCCGCTTGCCCAATTATCTGAGGAATTTGTTATTTTTTAACAACCGGAATCCGTTAGAACTCATAAATCATTCAATAATTATTGGATGCTCTCATTGTTTTATTTATTTGTTTGCTCTAGATTGTTTGATTTGAAAGAGAAGTGTTTTCTATATTTTTCCTAGATATATAAAAACAAAAGTACATTTCGAAATTGTGTCATTTGTGTGTGAATGTGTACTGATAGTGAAAGTTGTGTCTCGGATGTGTTCTTAAAAGTGCTCAACATAACCAACTTCAGTTGTCTCTGATGATGAAGAAATTGTTAAAGGTTTGTTCCGTCTTGGTTTGGTGTTTTGTGTGTTTGATATTCCCGTTTATTGTAGCTCTTCATTCTTATTCATCTTCTTCTCCATCTGATTGACTATGCCAAAAGTGAACCTGAAAGAAACGGAAATGCTCAAACATCACAATCTAGATCATCAAAATCGACCTCGAGTGGTGCAGTACCGATCCACTCGAACAATAACCGACCAAGCCAGTATCAACCCAATTTACCACTACAAACGCAAAACCATTTCAGTCATGACCAATCCCAGCCTCAGTCAGTTACCAAATCACCTTCCCCAAACAATTTTCCTATGCCACAACCGAATTTCCAACCAAAACTTAATTTTAATTCCAAATCCCAATTTCAACCTCAACCACTCCAATTACCACACCAATCGCAAAACCATTACCAACCCCTATCACTATCATCTCAACTCAAACCCAACCCTATTACCCCACAACTATCCCAGAACACTCAAAACCTCGAAGCCAAACCTCCACAACATTCCCAATCCCCACTTAGCACCCATGACTATCATCAGCAGTCGGCCTCATCACTATCACCAACAGCCCATAACCAGCATGACCACCTATACCAGAATGCACCACCAGAATATTCTTCATCCAAACCACAATCATACGATCAAAATTATTACTATCCACCAGCAGCAGAGAATCCATCATTCAACGGAAGGTCGTCATCTTCAGTGGAGTACAGTGAACCGCCGCCAGTATCATCTAGTTCACCCTCAGTTGAGTCCAATTTCGAAATATTCACCGATCCAATTGGACCTAAACCAGAATTCTTGGCCCCGATTTTGTCAGACTATCAATCTAACATAGAAGCCGTTCCTAATGTTAACATAATCTATGAACCAAATTCACCGCTAAACCAATCACCTTCCGACCAACCATTAGCAGATAGTCAGGGAATGGAAAACTCCCTTCTCGATTATCCGAGATATGATCGAAATCGTTCTCCATATCCTCAAAGATCAAGATCAAGGCCACCACCACCACCGCCAGCGCCCTATCAACCAATCCATCGACATGAAAGATACAATGAGCCGCGATTCTACCCTCGAGATTCACGTCCTCAATACTATTCCAGACATCCAAAGAATCCTCGACATAGTCCACCTCGTTATGGTCCTCCTGGTCCACCACCAGGTCCTCCTCCTCCAGTGTCTCAAAATCTAAGTAGAGATTATCGAAGATCAAGGAATCCATACAGTAGTAGTAGAAGAGGCGGCAGTCGCGGACATCAAAATTATTACCCAAGGAGAACTCACCACAGAGATTCATACAAGCATCATGAATCCAAGGATCAATACGAGCAAAACGAATTTTCAGGCTATAAAGATCCAAAAGACATCTTCGATGGAGGCATAATGTCAAACAACAACAAAAAAGATGACGATAGCGACTTTACCTTCAAAAGTTCCAAAGAATCATCATCAAAGGATTCATCATTCGAACCCATGGATCCTTCATTTGGAGTTGGTGATTTTTCATCTAAGGATTCTTCATACGACCGAGATTCAAGAGATTCAAGAGATTCTAGGGATTCAAACGACGGAATGTCTTTCGATAGGGAATTTGATGACCATCCAAACGAAAGACATGAAGATGGATTCAAACTGTCCTACCGCAATAGCATTCCAGAAGAAGAGCTCAATGTGAACATAGGAATCCGTGGCAATACTAATCTGCGGAAACAACAAGAGCATCATGATGATCCTACTGAAGATTCTTATAGGTATTATCATAATTCACCAAAAGAGTATCCTCAGGATCAGTATCCCAAGAAGGAGCATCCCAAAGAGTACCCCAAAAAGGATTATCCCAAAAAACCCACTCCACACTATCACAAACCAATCCCGGCAGCAATCGATTCGAAACACTCAATCGAAACATACCACAAAAAGTATCACAAACAGGGACACAGTCACAATCCCACGGTTGACATCAATTCTGGACCCCTACCCCTCACTCTCCGCTTCAACTCATATTCGACTAATATCCACGCAATCCAGTATCACAAAAGTCCCGAGGGCAAGGTACAGAAGTCATCCAAAGTGGACGAACCAGATTTGTTGATTCAGACGGTGAAGAAGCCAGTGATCCAGGAGATACGGGAAATCATTCAGCCGGTGAGACAGAGGACACAGGAGGTGAGACCAGTTTATGAGAAAATTGAGACGGTTATTGCAAGGGGCGATTCTGAGATGTACAAGAAGAAGAAACAAAAAGATTATCCCAAAGATCAATACAAAGATTATCCGAAAGATTACCAAAAAGACTACCAAAAAAGATTACCAGAAAGATTACCAAAAAGATTACCAGAAAGATTACCAAAAAGATTACCATAAAGATTACCAAAAAGATTACCAAAAAGACTACCAGAAAGATTCTCCCAAAGATCGTTATCACAAGGACTATCATCAAGGCCCCTACAATCAAGACTACCAGTATCACCACCTGCCCGACCCACCTCCAATGTCCTCAATGTATTACCATGATGAAGGAGAGTTTCCCGAATCACCGAAAACTAGTTCACCTGAAAACGAAAATTTCCACGTAAAACCACCACTACCAAACATTCCAAAATGGGTAATGCACTCTCAACAAGATGCATCATCATCATCATCATCATCAAACTATAAACACGAGTCAAATTTAGAACCAACAGACACATGGTCTAAAAGTGATCCAAATGGATCATTATTGGCTCATTCGGATCACAATTCACCTCCGCTCGATAATAACAGTCAAGAAATGAATCCAATTAGATAGTGATAACTTTTTATTATTGTTAAATGCATTATTGAACAAATTAAATAAAATTACACGTGACTAAAAGGCCAAGAGAATTCTTAGATGATTGCTAAAAATCAATCGTTCTAATCATAATAAACTTTCTTCCATTTCACCGCCAAATAGACAAAAATAATGAAGAGAACAAACGCCAAGAGTACGACAGTAAAACCAGAAAACGGTGTTCTTGAACGAACGTTCCCATCATTTATCAGCGATTCCTCTCGATTGGACAAATTGACGCAATCCCTTGGACACGAAGCAATCGGCAAGGATTGTATTCTATTCTCATATTCTGAAAAGTAAGGGAGTTGATCGATGAGTTCAAATTCAGTGGCCATTTTGGATCCTCCTCGATAAGATCTAAGTTGATAGTTGAAAATTATTTTAAAAGTTGAGACAACCCGAAAACAACCTACTTGCTTTAATACTAAAGTTGGAATGCCAATTTAATTTGAAATTTTACTCGTATTTATATACTAGATCTGAGAACAAACAACAAAAACAAAAATTTATTTGCATTTGTTTGTACGTATGTGTGTTCGTTCAATTGAACAATTATTGAAAAAATCAAAATTAAGTTCCGATCATTAGTCAAAAAACTTTAGTCAAAAAAAAACTTTTGAATTTGAATATTCTAATTGATTCCGGAAATCAAACTTTTGTGCATCCAAAATGCATCGAACTTTTTGGCGTTAATTACACACTTGATTGTAAAGCTAAGGTATGCTTGGTCAAACATACAAACTCACTTTAAGTTAATTTCAACTACATTCTTTCATCATCAATCACATTATCTTGTTTACCACAACGCAACACATCTGTCGTTTACATTTCGATTACAAAGTTTATTATCAAATAAGTGAACAAGTCAAAACCTGAAGGCAAACTTTATTTCAATTCAATTCACACAGAAAAGCAAACTTTTAATTGATTATGACAGAACACACACACAACTTATCATCACTCAACATTTGTGCATGCAAACTCAGACTAATGCTAATGTGCATCAAACATGTGTGCTTTATTAATGAGAGAGTGAGTGACTGATTAGATTGATTAGATAAAGTGGACCAAGGTACAGATGATCACGATGACCACGACAACGGCCCCCACGATCAGCAAGGTTTCCTTGCGGCTGTTCTTGTTTGCATCCCGAGCCCGGGCATCTTCGTGTCTTCGCATTCGATTCTCCATCTCAATTGCCAACTGCTGCTGTCGCTCGTGTTCTCGTCGCTCGCGTGCCGGTTGGAAAGCTTCCTGGATCACTTGATCTAGTCCAGCCGCAGTGATCAGCTCATCCACATCCAAATCATCATCTTCTTCTTCCTTCTCTTTGACTTCCACCGATTTCGAACGCTTGAACAGATCGTCCATTTTCTCGCGTACTGATTGCCGTTTTGGTGTTGGTAGACCATCCGATTTGGTAGCAGTAGCTTGAAATGCCTCACGAGCACGCTTGCCACTGATTGAGATTTTGACTTCCCGTCGTTCGCTCATTTTCAGGTCTTTCGGTCTTTTCGAGTGATCAAGTTGGAATGTTCTACCTATCCGACGATTCTCGCCTTTTTATAGTAAAATGTGAGCAAGAGTGTACGTGTTTGATTGGATTGACGATTCGGTATTCTAATACACCGAATACACCTGTACTAGGAAGTGCCCAGATGGGAATGAAGCTAGGAGTATTGCTACTCTTGCATGTATGTAGATGTATTCATAAAGCTACATTTTGTTTGGTGGATAGACATCGAAGCACAAGTTTAGAGTACTCCCTTATGGTAGATGTTAAGGTAGGATTCTACTCAACTGTGTGAGGGAGAGAGAGAGAGAGAGAGAGAGAGAGAGAGAGAGAGAGAGAGAGAGAGAGAGAGAGAGAGAGAGAGGGAGGAGAGAGAGAGAGAGAGGGAGAGAGAGAGAGGGAGAGAGAGAGAGAGAGAGAGAGAGAGAGAGAGAGAGAGGGAGAGAGAGAGAGAGAGAGAGAGAGAGAGAGAGAGAGAGAGAGAGAGAGAGAGAGAGAGAGAGAGAGAGAGAGAGGGAGAGAGAGAGAGAGAGAGGGAGAGAGAGAGAGAGAGAGAGAGGGAGGGAGAGAGAGAGAGAGAGAGAGAGAGAGAGAGAGAGAGAGAGAGAGAGAGAGAGAGAGAGAGAGAGAGAGAGAGAGAGAGAGAGAGAGAGAGAGAGAGAGAGAGAGGGAGAGAGAGAGAGAGAGAGTGGGAGAGAGAGAGAGAGAGAGAGAGAGAGGAGAGAGAGAGAGAGAGAGAGAGAGAGAGAGAGAGAGAGAGAGCTTGGTCATAGCTAACCATCACATGTGTCAACATTAATGGAAGTTCCTGGTCGGAATGTGTCCAAACTTTTCCATTTGTTGCACACAACTAACCGAAAATGCTTTTACTGCACCGCATTGACGTCAACATCAAATCGTTAATTGACTGACAAACGCCAGAGGTTTTGACTTTAGTAATTTTGTAATCAGGGCATCTGTCCTGTCTAGTAGACAGTGTCAACTTCCGTCCAAACCTGACTGTCTAAAGCAGTTGACGTCAATAACGTTAATGCGTAAACATGTTAACCCGTTAATGACTGTTCTGTTTGGAACATACCAGTGCCTAACTTTTTCATTTGGCACGACTAACCGAAAATGCTTTTAGCGCTGCGTTAACGTCAAAAGTCTTTTAGTGAACTGCTCTGTGAAGTGCTACTGTGCCCTCACCAACCAAAAGTTCCAAAAATTTTGAGACAGTCTATTTGAATTTAGCCTAAAAGTGTTATTCACATTTCAGATATGTACAATGATTTTTGCATTTACTTAAACGCATTAAAAGAAAAGAAATCAAGAATTTATGCAAAGGGTCATAGGTTTACAGTTTATCTATCCTCACAACCTAACACAGACAGCTATCACTTGTTAGCAACAGCACAATTTTGATTAGTTTTGGCCTCTTCTGCGTGATTGTCAAGTCCAAATGTACATGTTGGCACTCTTTTATCACGTGATAAGTTATAAGTCAAGTCTTGCTCAAAACATAATCGAACGCAAATGTACATTTGGGGTTCCACCTGCTGTGTGAAGCAAACAACATCAAGATAACTGACAGTGTGATAAGCTATTTTTTTCGTAGTCTTAACTTTCCATTTTTGTGTCTTTTTCGTGCACAAAATTATGTCTTCACATCAAACAGACGGTCAATCCACGTTGATAAGGGAAGGATGAAAGTTCAGGGAAGGAGATATGTTAGCACTGTGTTATCACGTGATCACAAATGCATACTACTCGCATGCACAACTGATTGATTTGCTTGTTTGATAACATAGAGGCAGTGTTATGTTGTACTTTGTGATTGTGAAAAAAATAAAAACGGGGTTCACCTGCTGTGAAGCAAATAGTGATAGGAGAAGACTTGGTTTGGCATAGTCTTTTAGCTTGCCATTTTCTCCCTCTTTTTCGTACACAAATTCGCATATCTGCACATCAAACAAACGTACAAACTAGTAATGATAAGCGACTGCTAAGGGACAGACATATATGGACGTAGACAGACGTATAGAGTGGACACAGACTTAAGGGTTTCAGTGTGGTTTAGTACGTACTTGTACGAGCGTATACGCTTAATGCGCAGACAAAGCGTGTTTTCAACATTTTGAGTTTAGTAAAGTTTGCTGCCTCAAAATCTAACCCAATTACTCATCAATATATACTCAAAATGGCAATCTTTGGCGTATGGAGAGATTCTCCCGCTATCAGTGCCTTGGACAAGAGTCCCTTGACCGAGCAGGTTGATCTCAAACTTTGCAGTTCAGGTCACCAGGTTAGCTACGCCAGTACAAGTCAAGAAGCATCCAAAGAAGTCAATTCCGAAGATAACATCTATGTACTGGTCAAAAGGCGTGACAACGAAGAAGAGGATTGTGACATTGAGTTGGTTTCAATCGTTCAACAGAATGATGACCCAATCACTTCTCAACAAGATTGCTCGTGTCAAGACATTTTCAGTAGCAGCAGCCAATTCAAATCGTTTTCAATGCCAGACATAGCACAGATATCCAACTTTGTAATGCTCACTCGATCTCTCTTCTATCAGGTCGATGTTATCTCGGGAAGTAATCAAGTGCCAATCCTCGTATCATCAGACAAGAACAACCAAAACCAATCACAACTTAACATCCTACAAAGATGGTTGAACGGCGTGTTTGGTTCATGGAACATTTCTTACAAGAATCTACGAGATATGAGATACATGGAATGTGGTACGGAGGGTTTTGTCTATGTTGGTAAGTTTTATTGAATTTTCATATCAATTCCATGCCTAATCCTCAATTTTTCCTAATCCAGCAAAACTCAACAACGAACCAGTTGCAGTGAAAAAGATGCGAAACCGAAGCGATGCACAGACGATTGCACATCTCCGCAAACTGAACCATCCAAACGTCGTAGCCCTAAAAGGCGTCTGTACTCAAGGCTCTAACTTTTGTCTCGTAATGGAGTACTGTTCCAATGGTCCACTGTATGAATTCCTCAAACAATGTGACTATGATCTGAGGTGCTATGGACGGATACTGCATCCTTCACTGATGATTGAGTGGGCGAGACAGATTGCCGCAGGGATGGAGTATCTGCACAGACATCGAATAATTCATCGTGATCTCAAGTCGCCGAATATTCTGATTTCGAGGGATGATGTGTTGAAAATATCTGATTTGGCCACTAGTAAAGTGATCCCAACGACGGATCTTATGACTTTTACAGGAACTGTCGCATGGATGGCGCCCGAAATGATCCGCCACGAGCACTGTTCCGACAAGATCGATGTCTGGAGTTTCGGTGTCGTCCTCTGGGAACTGTTCACCCTCGAAATCCCATACCGAGAGTTTGATCAATCGGCGATCCTTTTCGGGGTTGGCAGTGCATCGCTCCAACTTCCACTTCCCAAGACACTACCAAAGACATTCCGACGATTAATGAAACAATGCTGGAACACTGTCCCACATACGAGACCATCGTTTGGAACCATCTTGGAACAAATCACCACAGCCTTACCTGAGTATGACCAAGCGGACTTTGAAGACTACCGAGAACGCCAACTCCGGTGGAAGTCAGATGTGTGCAATCGAAAGTTGTACTCACTGGTTGAGACAAACAACAATAGAACCTTTATTGATTCGTTGCCTATTTATAATGGGTGATATTGTTTATGTGTTTGTTACATTATAATGTTTGTTTATTCTATAATCTATGTCTATGTTATTAATACATTATAAAACCAAACATAAAACTAAACCCCAATGAATCCCAAAATGATTAATGTGAACACAAAGATTGAGATCATCCAGTCCAGAAAGTGTTCGTTGGTGGCGTTGCTTCTTTCTCACGAGTAACTTCCATCTCTCGGTTTTCGATCTCGTGGATCGTGTTTCACTCGCTTCAATCGCCTCAGCTCGGGCTTCAGCTTACGGGTTCGTTTGTATCGTTTGGATTCGTGGAATAAGTGGAGAATGGCATCTATTATGATGATGGCACTACAGTGTCAAGAGAGAGAGAGAGAGAGAGAGAGAGAGAGAGAGAGAGAGAGAGAGAGAGAGAGAGAGAGAGAGAGAGAGAGAGAGAGAGAGAGAGAGAGAGAGAGAGAGAGAGAGAGAGAGAGAGAGAGAGAGAGAGAGAGAGAGAGAGAGAGAGAGATTGCCTAGATTTGGACTATGGGGAACGAATCATCACTTGGTTGTGTACAATTTAGCGCAAACGAGTTCAGAAACTGAGCGCTCATACTGTTTGGTTACAATCGGTAAGCAAGTGACAATCGCCTTATTATGAATAACACAATGTGTAATAGGTAATAGATATAAGTGGAATATGTGTAAGTGTTTTGTGGGTATTATGAGATTACTAATTATATGGCAAACATTGCCTAGCATATTGAACTACTTCTACTCGTATATATGGCTCAGTCCGAATCGGAATCGGAATACTCCAAATGGCCATTTGAAGCCCCATCTCGAGACGGAGCTTGATCTTCCTGTCGACTGTTGAGTCCAGATGTGGTTGCAATCCATAGACCTGGCGAGACAGATGACTTGATATGATCCTGTCGATTGGTTGATCCAGTAGATGATGATCCATCACGCATTCGATTGCACCGCTTTGCCCGTCTCCACTGTGAAGGGCTGCCCCGCATTGTAATGTACTCATCATCTTCACTGTCGCTATCGCCATCACTCTCTGAATCAAAACACACAATTGATTCAAACATTAACATCCAAACTAATCAAAGTGGATTAATGAAACAACCACAACTTACCCTCTGGATAGATTTGCCTCATGAAGTACTGGTAACCGGGGCCCTTATCATTGCATGCGGTTTTCAGCTTTTTAGCTGACAACATAAAATGTAGTAGATATTAATCCAAATCTGCATTAAACAACAACCAAAAGCATTTACCTTTACGGCCAAAGAATGTTGGAAGCTCCTCTGTTATGGGCCCCACTGATGATGATGCACTCTCCTGATCATCATCATCATCAAACGACGATGAGCTTGATGGCGCAGTTGAAATTGCAGTAGAAGCACTAGCAACAGCAGTAGAAAGAGGAGTTCGTGTTGGAGCAATAGTAGAAGTTGATGGCGCACGACTTGGTCCAAGTCTGGGCATAATTCTTGAACTGGAATTTGACACATTCGATTGTTCGTCACGATTCAAAGTTCGAGTAGTAGGTCTTACAGCTGGAGTTGGTGCTGTACTTGGTGACGAACTGCCTCTGCCCAAGACAACATTCAACAACTGTCGCACCTCTGGGTAGAGACTGATTGGCACGTCAAGAGCCGAAAAAGTATCAGGCCTGACAGCTCGAGTTGAAGGCGATCTTGGTGGCGATCTGCTGCTTGTGTCATATCCCATGACAATATTGAACAACTGTCTCACCTCTGGGTAGAGACTGATTGGCACGTCAAAATTTGCAAAAGGATCGGGCACGACAGCTGGCGGTGGTGTAACTGACTCTGGTCTGCCTGGCTCTACTCCAAGCATGACAATATCGTACAGTTGTCTCATCAGCTGGTTGAGTGATTGTCTATTACTATCTCGGACGCCAGCACCAGCGACACCTCCTGATGACGAAGCGGAAGAACCTGACGATGGTGGAGATTGTGTCGAAGATGCTGCCGCTTGATTCGAAACACTTTCCGCACTTGTGGACGCCTCTGTGACTGTTCCAGTTTGAGCTGCCCTCAATCGCTTGTTTACTGCTGCCTGACTCCCGGGCTGTCTTTTTCTCAAATTGTACCGACTTTGATTGTCCGAAGGATTGCCAGAAGAGGTTGATGGACCAGCTACTTGATTTTCGCTTTCACTTTCTGCCACATTCTGAGGCGCACGTTCGATTATGCTTCCACTGGGCCCAGTGGGCGCTAAGCTTCTCGAGTCAGACGAAGGTGATTCAAGCATATGCCTTGCATGTGATAATACGTCAAGTTGACCTTCATCGTTTGCTGCTAGTGAATTGGATTGTGGGGCGCGAGTGCGTGATGTTATGCTTCCACTAGTTACAGCCTCACGGGATTGGGGATTTCTCGTTGGATTTGCAGTACTTCCATTCCCCTGATGAATCACATTTGACAAGTTAGAAGATGGTTCAACTCTTGAGCTATTAGCAGCTACAGGGACAGCAGAAGATGGACCAACTCTTGAGCTATTAGCAGCAACAGGGACAGCAGAAGATGGACCAACTCTTGAGCTATTAGCAGCAACAGGAACAGCAGAAGGTGGTTCAACTCTTGAGCTATTAGCAGCAAATGGAACAGCAGAAGATGGTTCAACTCTTGAGCTATTAGCAGCTACAGGGACAGCAGAAGATGGACCAACTCTTGAGCTATTAGCAGCAACAGGGACAGCAGAAGATGGACCAACTCTTGAGCTATTAGCAGCAACAGGAACAGCAGAAGATGGTTCAACTCTTGAGCTATTAGCAGCAACAGGAACAGCAGAAGGTGGTTCAACTCTTGAGCTATTAGCAGCAACAGGGACAGAAGAAGGTGGCTCGACGTTGGCTAATGTAGGTTCCTCTGGAACGATTGACCAATCAGCCCATGGTGTCCGCACATGATCTGCATATCTCACATTTTGACCATCTTGTGTTGCCTCAGGAGGGCGCTCGTATTGAGGTACCACATTGCTTGGAATTCGATCAACATACACATCGGGTCCCTGAATCATAGCTTCAGGATGAATTTGATAAAAGGTCTCAATTTGGCTAATAGATTCAAAGGTGAGGAAAGGTATATTTCTCACGAAATGCCACTGTAGTTGAGAGTCGTCTGTCTCAATTGGTGGCCCTCCAGGTCGGCCTGAGCTTCTTGCCAGTCGTACAGGAAGATCATTGTGTACTACTGCTACAACCTCAGCTGAGTTAGGCTCTATTTCTGGATGAGACAGCAGAAAGTGGTCAACTTCGGCTAGAGAGGTAAAGTTCAGTTCAGGAAGATGGCTAATGAGGAAATAGCCTCCTCGATGAGCAGTCGTCGTTCCATTCGTCGCACCTGAGGGTGAACTAGAAGTACGGTCATCATTCACTCTATTCAGTTCCGTCGGAACAGAGACAGTCCTCAGTCTCACAATAGTATCTAGAGGGTCGATGTTTGGAGCTACTGAACCATTCAACAATGGAGCATCTTGAGACATCGGACGCCTTCTGGTGGGAACGCTAGAGCCGTTTTGTGCAAATCTAACATGAAAGTGAGGTCGTATGTTCGCATAGGATGGTCCAAAAATGGGATGTCCAGATTGGTCACGATACAAATCAGGAAGATTGTTGTTGTTGGCCACGTTGCCTGCCTCGTTGTCTTCGTCTTCATTTTGGTTCTCAACTTCGTCCTCAACTTCGTCTTCAACTTCGTCCTCATTTTGGTTCTCAACTTCGTCCTCATTTTCGTTCTCAACTTCGTCCTCAACTTCGTCCTCATTTTCGTTCTCATTTTCGTTCTCATTTTCGTCCTCATTTTCGTCCTCATCTTGTGCCTGGCCGGGAAGACGGTTCAAATTATCGGACAATCTTCTTTCCTGCTGAGCCAATTCAAGTTGTGCTCGACGCTGAAGAAGACGCTGTTTGTATTCTTCCAACCTTGCACTCAAACGAACATAACTCGCCTCCAATAGTTCAATCCGCAGCATTCGACTGTCTTGTCGGCTCGGGCACGGATCGTAGATCAATCGATCTGAAGGCGTGTTTGTGTAGATCACCCGCTTGATGTATGTGTCCAGTGATGGGGCACGCGAATTGAGAAAGTGCAACGACTCTGTGTAGATCTTCTTTGGCACGTTAATGTTGAAGTCCATCAGTTCATCGTTGAGTAGCCAATCGCTGGGTAGGAGTTTTGTGAGCGCCTTTTGAAAGTGATCTCCTCTCTCAAAGTACTCCTGCACTGAGCGATAGCGATTGACTATTGCACGCATCTGCGCAAGTACAATATTCATCTTGACGCCTTCGGCCCTTTCGAAATCCTCAGGCAAAATGAGTGTACTATAGAAGTAGCACAACTCTGCACCCAGAAAGTCCTTCAGCCGGGTGAGTTCGTGCTGCGCCTGTTCGTCAACAAGGGGCAGGGGCAGTGTGCAGTGAGCGGCAGAGTAGTTCCAAGGAATGAGATCGTGAATGTAGACAAATGCACGGAACCACTGTTTGTGAGTGAGTTTGAAACTATAATCGGATTCGGTGCCACGCATTACAGTTGAGACGAAGGAAGCGTAGGTGATGCGGCGTAGTGGACTCACATCATCACCGCACACTTCTGAGTTCTCATAGGCCAACAGGCCAATTGCTCGAATGAGTTGATACAGCAAAGAGTAGGGCTCAAACTTGGGCATTATCCAGTAACGGTAATCTGTGGGCGACTTTATGTTATAGCACAGAATGTCTGGTGACTGTTGACAAAAGGGACAGAGAAAGTCTTGTCCACGAGTGTAGGACGCTTCGAGATGGCGGAACATGCACAGGTGACAGCAGGGCACTCGACAGGGACACTGAGGAATGATCAGTAGAGTGTGCTCATTCGAACATATTTGACACTCGCCAGTGGTGGGCTCATAATTCTTCAGATCTTTCTCGCCTAATCGTCGACGCAAACGTCTGTGAACGTCAACGGTTGTATCAACGTTTACTTTGTCTGTATCAGCGAAACTTTCCACTTTGAGTGTGCTGTCAATGTTCCAAAGGTAGGTTGGCGGTGGCAGTTGGTTCGCTTTAGGTCGCTTACCACCTGAACAAGCCAACGATTGACGATCTCCATCTGAAAGTTAGATATTACGGGTGATGGATGTTAGTGAATGGTGCCGAATGGAAAGCGATCGGGAGAATGATCGACTCTGTCAATGAACGAAGTAACCAAACAACAAGTGAAACTTACTTTCGTCAAACAGCTCTGGTGGTCCATCGCGTGCATCCCAATCAATGAGTACTTTGAACTGCTTCTTGGGACGAGCTGGCGCAATATGGAGCACTCTATTCGTTGGTAGCACAGCTCTATTCGCTGGTAGCACCGCTCTATTCGTTAGTAGCTCAGCTCTATTCGTTGGTAGCACAGCTCTATTCGTTGGTAGCACAGCTCTATTCGTTGGTAGCACAGCTCTATTCGTTGGTAGCACAGCTCTATTCGTTGGTACAGTCCTCAGTCTCACAATAGTTTCTAGAGGGTCGATAGTATCTGGAGCTACTGAACCATTCAACAATGGAGCATTTGAAGACATCGGACGTCTTCTGGAGGGAACGCGAGAGCTCGTTTGTGGCACAGCTCTATTCGTTGGTAGCACAGCTCCCGAATTGCTACCATAGGCCTGAGTATGCGTCCGTTTTCTAACAAGACCCTGCCTGGAGGTCCCAACTCGATTTTCTATACGAAATGGAAGTCGTATCATTAATGTGCACACACTCACAGTCACTTCCATATGGACACGTAGGACATGTATGGAGGGGATGGATGGTGACTCATTACTAACCTGAGATTGAGTTGGGTTGAGTAGGCGCTACTAATGAAACGACATTTGTCCGTGTCGTTGATGATCGAAGTTGCATACCGAACTGGGACACTGGGACAGGTCGAGAACCATCCTCAAGAGCACTGATGGTGGTGGTGGTGCTGCTGCTTTTGTTGTTGTTGTTCACATCATCTCCCTCTTCCTCAGCCCGATTAAGTCGTCTTGTACTGCTACGTGTCCGACCGAGCTCGGGTTGATCGCCCATTTCATCGAGATTGGGCCGTACCAGAGAAGTGCGTCCGGATCAGAACGGAGTCAAAAGGTCACACACACAAAGGCGACCGTCAGTGCGGAGATTGAGAGCGGCCGCTGCTCGCCTGTGCCTTTCGCTGTACACTACGCACTCGACAGTCAGCACACAACAAACTCAATCACTCAGCCAAAAGTCTTCTGAACACGAACTCAGGGTTGCAGTGACACAGATTGCACAACACATCTAAAAAGTGCTTTATTTTACACTTTTAACCAATTTAAGCTAATTAAAACGATGCAGTCTATTAGGATAACTTATTTATAGTGTAGCATAATTGATAATAATAATTAAAACACATTTATTTGGGTTTAAAATTGAATAAAATGAATGCAATCACTTTGTACTGAGTCGCCATCTGGTGGTGAGTAATGCAGTTATAACATAACCGACCGCACCTCGTCATCAGTTGGCTGAGTTCGTTTCGATTGGAGACTAAAATCGTCCCAAGTGACCTGGAATTCGGTTATTTTAGCCTATTTGTGGCTGGGTAAGTCGATCGTGCACAAGGATGCACGCGAGATGCTAAATTTAATTCTCTTTTATGTATGCATTTGTTGGTACAGGCCACTCCATACGGCAACTTCGCGTACTCTGTGCATACATTGGTGTGTGCATCAGCTGGTTTCGGTAAGTTTAATTCACTTGTTCTAATTATTTCACGTTTTATTCATTGCTCTGATGTTTGATCGCGAACGCCATTTCCTAGGAAAGCCCAATCACAGCTCACTTTCCAGGTTCTGTTCACGTATAGCCTTCCTCAAGCAGCCCAAATGCCTCAGTTACGCGTGTGTTTGCGCTCTAATTAGCACTAATTTCGCATTTTTCAATGTTTGTGGAAGGGTATTTGTGTCCAAACTAGCTTATATCAGTTGTATGTTGTATGTTGCTAATGTTTCTTGTCGTTTTAAACAGGATTTTGGTCAAATTGCTCCTATTGCATCGCCTATTGGGTAGTACGCTCTATACAGAATGGATTCTAATCAGGAGGCGCCCAAGGATGGGAATCTCGGCGTGGACATGAAGAATGAAGAGGAATCAAGCACAGAACCGAAAGATGTGAATGCTAATAATGGCTCTGAAGTTGAAAGCATGACAGAGGCGGATAAAACCATAAAGGTTGAAGAACTGAGCGATCTTGTGGAGAGCGTTGCCAATTTGGCCATTAAACCCGATCGGGAACCCGACCAGGATCCCGGCCAGAACAAACCAACATCATACTCATCAATGAATGCATTGCAGCTCGATCCAAAGAACCCCGACCTATATCCGAACGAAGTGCTCGCCACCATTGGCTCCTACATTGCACTGTCCGATCTGATGAACTCAATTCCACGACTCAGTGCCAAATGGAATTGGCTGCAATTGCTGGTTAGTGGCCGTAAGACAGCCTTCATTGTGTTTGCCGACAAAGACCAGAGCATCACTCAGGCACTGCTCAAGGTCTTCGTCAAGTATAGTGGCTTGCGACTAGTATCGCAACCAATCTATGACACGATAGTGTCCAAGAATCGGCAACTGGTTGAGGAGCAACGTGCGCCAGTGCTCAAGTTGGCCAAACAAACATTTCCCAACATCACATCGCTCAGTTTGATGTGTTTCCACGTAAATTCCGCCAACGAGCCCTACTATGTTAAGCTGCTTCGTCAGTGGCCCGACTTGACAGAACTCAAGTTGATTTCGTGCAAGTTTGTGTGCGAAGCTAATTTGGAATTTGTCTACAAAAGTATCAATCGATTCACCAAACTGAAACATCTCACACTGTTTAGTCGACTTGAGAATGAGCACTTTGATGGCAATCGACTGCACATGTTGGCTCAACTGGAGAGTCTGTACTTGGGCACCGTTACGGTGCCATTTGCTCGACTCAAGTCTATTCGTCGACTCGGCATTTGGCACATGGTGGGCAGTGAGTGGATTGGACAACTCGAGAGTATGGAGAGTGCTGTTGCGGGCAAACTGACTCACCTCACCATCTTTCCTGGAATTGATCAGTTGAATGAGTCGTACTTGGAGATGGTTTCGGCCAAATTCCCTTCACTGGCTTACTTGCACGTCCGAACTCGGCTACCACTGGGCCAGGTGTTTGGTCCACTGGCCAAGTTGACAAAACTTAAGCATCTGCGTTTGTGGCACTACCAGGGCCAGTTCCATCGAGTGTCAGACATTGACCAGTCCGAGCTGGCCACACTGGCTCCACTCGAATCGGTCGAACTGCTCCACTTGTACATTCGACTGTGCACACACAGCCAACTCGACTGGATCAGTCACCTCTTTCCTAACCTCAAGTGGATCAAACTCGACGGGTTTCGTTCAAAGTGTCACGAATGCAGCGGACCGCAGCAGAAAGAGCAATGCGAAGAGCAAATGCTGAAGCCACTGAAGAAGTGCACTCGACTGTGTCGAGTCTATCTCGACCGGACTGGACTTGCACTCGAGAGGGACAGTCCCATTGAGCATCTCCCCAATGCATTCCAGGAGCTGACACGAGACCAATTGGGAGAGTGATGGCAAGGTATGAGCGATTGTATTGTTGAATCA